>VXBO01012250.1:103425-152013 GCA_013400135.1 Rhinoptilus africanus | reverse complement strand
CCGCCCTCCCCCAGATTTCAGTCTGTAATTGCCTTATTGAAGTTATCAGTTCTTGAAGTCATTCTGTAATAATGGGATTTTCATTTTTGTCAAGATTTAGAACTTAATAGATCAGATTGTGTGTGCGAAATCACAATTTTCAAGACAATGTCTTGAAAATTCTCTTTGTCAGATGGGTCTGTATCAGTGTAAGCTACACCTGCTGTACGATATCTTTCCAAAATATATTTAATTCTTAAGGAGACTAACTCAAAACCTAATCACTTCAGGGCCATAGCTTGCTTACTGATGGTTTTTTGGACTGTCGCAACGTTGGAGTGGTTTTGATGTGCTGTACGGAGCGTGTGCTGTGTCTCTTCATCTCCAAACAGTTTTTGTGGGTCTGGCTTTCTCATTTCAACACCCAGTCTTCTCAGAACTGTGCAAGAGCTTTTCTTCTCAACTTTCTCCACAGTATGTTTAAAAATGTGTTTTAAAGAAAAAAAAAAATAGAAAAACCAAACTCTTCTGGTATGTGTTTTTAGATTTGTTTCAAAAAAAAAAATAGAAAAACCCCAATCTCTTCTGGTATGTTGTGGTTCCATGGTGTAGTGATACCTTTTGTTTGTTTGAACTCTGCAGGGTAAAGCTGTGTAAATGCAGACAATGCTATGAAAACTTACACTCGTGAAAGCGTTCAGAAAGCTTTATAGAAGAAATTCTATGGGATCGGTTTTGAAGTGAGCAACAGGACTTGTTGAAGAGTAGTGTAGGTGTAGAATAAGTAATGCCATTTTAAAGATAGTATGACTGTTTTCAGTGTTGCTCAGCAGCAGCAAAACTGGAAAAATCAGGATGTGTTTTCTTTGCTTTGTACATTGTTTTTTAATGCAGTCTCGCTATTTGGTTGTGGAAAAGATTGAAATACAGGTTACTGGAGCAGAATGACTTGACAGATCCAAAGATGCCGGTGCAGATATAAAGCTATAGCAATGTTCCTAAAAAGCTTCCTCCTTTTTTTTCAGGGAGGAGAAGGCAGCTTGTGCCTAGTCTCTACTTGCATTCAGTAGCCAAAGCACGGCAGGACTTTTTAGTGCCTTAGTTTTTGAGCTAATATGAGAGTAGATGTGGGACCAGGTTCTGAAACATTACTGTGAATTGTCGAAACAAGGTCTCTCGTGCAAGCTGCTGGTCTGTTATGGCTGGTCAGTAGATACCTGAACATTTTTGAGTCTTACTCAGTAGTAATTATCAAAACAGTCAGTGTGACAAAACATCAGGTCTTAATCCTTCAAAGCAGCTGCCTTCTGGCTGGGTTAGATTTGTTTCAATGAACAGTCCTTGGTCTTCTCAGTTGTTTGTTCACTGCACGTAGAAAGAGTTGGCGTTTGAATCCTTTTGTCAGTTTAGTTTCTGTAGTTTTAAAACATAGATCCTTTCCTAGTGCTCTTCTAGCCTGTTGCAGCATTTCTTCAATATGTGTCTTTCGCGACTTTTATGAGATCTGACTCCCTATTAAATTTTGCTGCCTTGTGCTTGTTTCTTCCTCTGCCGTTAGTAAAAAGAAATGTTGATGTGAACAGATCTGAGTCGCGGGAAGAGGGCCGTGGCAAACGGGTGCTGCTGGCTGCTCTCCAGGTGTTTGTCTCGCGGGGGCCTCCTTTGGGCAATGTGCTGTGCCTCGGGCACCGCTCCTGCTTCTTCTTCAGCTCATCCTTTACTCTTCCACTGCTGCAGCATATTTCAGCAGAACTTCAGGAGAGGGTCTGCTACTCTCTGGTAGTTGCTGCAAAACTCAATCTGTTTGTGGATTGGTTTTCTCTATTTTTCAGAAACCTTTTTTGGGGGGGAAAGAGGATGTGCAGAGTTATTTAAAAAAAAAAAAAGTAGAATCATTCCTAGCTCTTCATAAAAAGTAGCCTTTGTTTTAACAAGCTGTGCAGTAAAGGAAACCCGGATGTGTCAAACTGCTTTTGAATTAGAATACTGGGTAACCAGGCTCTTCCAAGAAGCATAATTCAAAGTATATTTGTTCAGAAGAAAAATTTGTTTGCTCTTCTTTGTGTTGGTTCTGCCAGAATGTTCACTTGTTACTTGCTTTGTGCTGCTGTAGTTGTTGCTTATATCCTGAAATGTGTGGGCTTTCCCAGCAAAGTACGTCAGAGAACTCTTCCAACTTTTTATGAGTCAACAGTGTACCATAAATGTTGGGGTTTGGGGGTGTTGGTTACTTTTTTTTATTTTAATAGTGGTTTGAGCATTGCAAGTTGCTTTATTTAGGGCTATTTCCCGGGCATCTCCCAAAACCAAGACTTCCTTCTTAGCTGGTGATATTTTTAGGCTTTCAAGCCACACTTGGTAGCAGGCTCCCTGGGGAATTCTGCTTTGTTGTCTAGCTGAAGAGTAAGTCCTTTCTAAATCTGCCAGTGATTTGTTGGAGGATTATGCAAAGCAAAAAAAAGTGCTTTACCTTTTCTTTACAGCAGTTACGATGGGCTCTGCATGGTTTCCTTTTCCTGCTGACACAGGAACACATACATAGAGTGGAAGAAGCTTGTGTCTGACCACGGGGACTCGCCAAAAATGATCTGGTCTAGCCTCAGGATCCAGTAACAGTCAGATGAAAATCATATGAAATCAATCTCAGCTGCACGTACACAGCAATGCAGCTGGCTGCTGGAGAGCAGCTCTGGGGAAAGAGACCTGGGAGTCCTGGGGGNGATCTCCAGAGGTCCCTGCCAACCCCACCATTCTGTGATTCTGTAACGTGTTGAGTACAGAGGATCCGTACCTAATACTGTCTGCAGAGAGGGAAGCTCCTTGGAATATTCAGTAAGGTCTAAATTATTTAATAAATACCAGAACCAGGTATTATGTCTTGCTCTGATTCTTTGTGGGCTGCTCTTCTGCTTATCTTCTGTAATGCTTGGAGAGGTTGCTAGATGGCTTTTTTATGTAGTATTGAAATTGAATGCTGCTGCTTAGATTTGCTGTCTTCATCTTTTCTTTTAGAAAAAGCATTGGAAAATACAAGCAGTGCGGTCAGTGCTAGGACTTACTGCCCTGGGCTGGGTTTCTTTAGGACAATAAGAGCGTCTGAAGGAATGACATTCATTACAGGATTCCCTAACAGAGTAATTCCCTATTACTTGCCTTTGAACTTGCTTAAGAGTAATCTTTGCAGAAATTGAGATGCTGATGTATGAGTGAAAGGATGACTTTCTGCAGGTGAGTGCTGATTTACACGGGATCCGGAGGTACTCTGCTCAGCCCATCGTTGTTCTTCGGAACTTGTTTCAGGCGCCTAGTTGCCGAGTCAGTTTTGGGGGTTTCTTTTCTGCCAATGTGACTTCTTCCGGCAGAGTTGTGTTAGGGAGGGGAACAAGCAGCACTAGCTCGTCTTGCCTTTCGACCAGAATTTACCTCTGTAACAATTAGCAAATGTGTGAAGTAACGTGGTAATGTTTCTCTTTCCTGTGTTTCAGGTGATTGAAGTTTATGACTTGACTAAGGTGAAGTTAAAATATTGGTAAGTGATTTAAGACCTCCCATGATTTCTTCTTGATTACAGTGACTGTTTTCTCTCCTTTTTTTTTTAATCCTGATTTCACTTTTTCAGTCACTATTGTTAAAAAGCCAAAATAACTGTCAAAAAAGGAATGTGGATAACTACCCGTTCTTGAACATAGCGCTCGGTTGAACTACCAGTTTACTCTTTGATCTTGGAGACAACTTCTGATTTAAATATGTTATTGCCCTGAGTAAACACCTGTAGGACCTGTTCAGTTTTCTTAAGGCAGGCTCATTTTGTTTTCTTTTTCAGTGGTGTCCACTTTAACTCTCAGGCAATTGCTCCAACCATAGAACAAATTGATCAGTCATTTGGAGCAACGCATCCAGGAGGTAAGCTGAAGTAGTTCTGAGGATCAGCAGCACACCTAATTGACTGGCTTCCTTCTAGGAAGGCTTTCCTGTATGTCTGCCTGGAGGAATATGTAGGCGCTTCTGTTGTCAAACGATCTGAAGCTGTGCTGCAGAATGGTTGAATTCTTATATCTGGGATATCATGTAAAATGTACCGAGTGTTCAGCTGTGAATTTCTCGAAGTGAAATGGTCAGACACAGAATGGTGTGTTCAGGTATCATTAATCTGTTTTGAACTGCCGGTACCAGAAAACTGTGAGCTTTGTTGTTGATGCTGCTGTTTTCACGTGTTCTTATGCATGGTCAGCTTTCGAGTGTCCTTAGGGATTAATGATACTATGAACATACAGACATCGGAGCCGATCTCCATGTGGAGTCAGCCAGGACCTTTTGCTCAGGGTCCGTGCTCTGAGAATGTGGTTATATCCCTGATAGGGCAGGTTTGAGTCTGAGCCTGTGTGTCTTGCATCTCCCTGCCTCTGCTTCCTGTTACTGGGAGCACTGGGAAGGCGTGGAGGCAGCCTACGTGCAGCAGGACCTGAACCAGGGCACATTTACTTAACCTGGCTGAGCCCACCCTGACTCTTGCACAGCTCCTTGGCTGTTCACCAGCTCTGTAGCGGGAAAAAGACTATCTTTAAGCTCCTTGTTTACATATGAAAACGGAGCGTGTATTTCAGGGGTTTGTTAGGTGATGAAAATAAGCCAGTGGTGAAACTTTGAAGAGGATATTTATAATTAAACTGCTGAGGAACCTTCAAGAAACAGCCACAAACTGGCATAACAAGAGAGATGATTAACTCCATATAGGCAAGATACCCTTTTTAGAGTATCATTTTCTATATTTTCTACTTTTAGCTTAACCCGGTCCATTTGCTGATCCCAAATAGGCTGGTGTTCTTTGTGATTGATGGCGATTGCATATCCAGTCTTTGTCCCTGCGCTCTGCAGGCAGTCTCTTGCACATTACAGAACAGGATTTATTAACTGTGGAGGGTCATGTGGCTAAAGTACTATCATCGCATAAAAGCCTGCTGGAGTTGATGAATATCAGATGGAGATAAATGAAGCTTGGAGGATTTCTAGCCATAATGCTCCAAGGACCAGAATCAGCCTTTTCAAATTTCACTTTGGTCATGATCTTAACATTTCCTCTTAGGCAGAAACTCTGAGAACTATAGTTAGCTGTTATGGAAATAGTATGTACAAGACTGTTTATAATTTTAGCTTGTTCTGGGACAATGGTTTATTTGCAAATATTTGCAAAATTGTAGACCATAAAAATAAATATCCGGCTGTAAGCATTGCTTATGATACCAATAACGTGTTTCATTACTGCATAAAATTGTACGTGAGCACTGAAAAGCATAACTTGGCACCGCGTGTCCTCGTGATGAATTTGCCAGATATTGTGGGCCTGTCATATTCAATTAAGGAAACTTGCACACTTGCTGCATCTGATGATAGTTTTTCATAACATCTCTTCATCCAGTGACGTGTAGATACGAAAATGTAGTTATTAAAATGTTGGCCTATATTACCATTTCACTAATACATTTGCCTATTTGGTTTCCTCACTGGAAATGCAGTATCTTCCATTAACATCCTACTTAGCAGAAGTAAATTCTCTGTATTGGTTGCCTGTCACAAGCAGTTTGAACAGTTTGTATCATGCAATGCAAGTTTTTGATAATTCTTTTTATTCCTTCGTGTTTTCTGAAACAGAAAAGGTAAAAAAACCGCCGTAGTTTTCAGCATGTGGGAAGGATGATGATGGTGTTCTCATGTCCCGCAAATATTTGAGCTGGGTGGGGAGAGAAAGGTCGGGAAGAGAAACTTTCCTCTTAACATGACCAAAGTACCAAATGCCAGTTCTCATGAATGAAAGTATGAGAGGACTATCCCTTCTCTTCTCTGTACCGACACACCTCCAAAACCCCAATGCAAGTCCTTTAAGTTTAGAAGTATTTTGTTGTTTATCTCTGTGTTAACCTCCACTAGAGTTTCAAAAAAAATGTTGTTTTCACTTAAAACCAGGGTGGTTGCAGCAGACCTTTCCTGCCACAGGATACGGTGATAGTTTCAGAGCATATTTCAAAAGGTTAGCAACGGTTTTGTGTCAAAACCGACCTTCAGTGAGCAAGTTTGGCTTCGCCAAATCAGTGGTTTTAAAAAAGAAGAGTCATCAGGAAAATTGCAAGCGGCTTCATTACTTTTTGGCTAACATTAGTTTGAAACTTTGTAGTATCTTTGTCATGGGGCTGGCTGAAATATGACCACTTTGGAGGACGATAGCTTCACCCAAGCCAAGATTTCATCCCGCATTTCCATGATTCTCTGACCTGCCCTCCTGCTGGGGAGCCCTTGCTCCTGCCAGTGGGGCTGTTGAAATCACATCCTGTTCCTCATCCTTGTGCATGCGGCTGTTTGCCGAAGTGCCGTTCAGCACGGATAAGGGCTGTGGGGTCGAACTGAAGCCATAAGGTAGAAGGAAAAAGCCATCCTTCCCTGCTGCCACAGTGGCCTGGCAAGGATGGGGGGGGATCCTGTCTTCTAGCTCTGCAGCTCTCGGACATTCCAGAGGTTGCCAAAGCTCCCCTGGAGCGCCGGAAAAGTCTTGTGCTTGATAGCAGGAAGACTTGACTTGTGGATCTGCTTTTGTCAGGACTGTGTCCACTGTGCAGGCTTGCTGGTGGCGGTGGCTTTGTCCTCTCCTGCTCTACAGAAATGTCTTCCAGCTGGTCATGCTCTGCCGCTCTCCGGGAAGGCAGGCGCTCTCCCTTTCCTTTGCCCAGAGGCTTTTTGCTTCTGTCAGCAATTTTGAATGGAATTATTCTACAGGGTACCCATGTAGTTAATAAATTAAAATAAAACAAAGGCTTACCTTGATCAGTCACGTGGTTGTGACAGATAGTCTTGAGGGAGACATGAGAGAACCTCTGTAGGATAAAAACCTTCCTTGCCCTTTAAGCCTAAACATCAACAAACATTGCAAGGGATGGGAACTGATGTGATTTTATATAATCAGATATCCCACTTGGCATGGCTGGGGGAAAAACACTTCTCCAGCTGGCTGTGGGCTTTGGAAAAGATGCATCATAATTTATCACATGAGAGAGATTTGTGTAATTTTCCTCCAGATCAAAACATTTCCCTCTCCCCACACGTTTTCCTTTGAGTGACAAGCAGGGAAAATGCTCTTCACCAGCACATTCTACAGAAAAGGCAAATGATGACATTTGAAAACGTAATGCTTATTGCTCAACTATTATTTTTCTATCCTGGGCGGTCTGGCGTTGTCCAGCTATCTTGTGACATGTCTTTCAAGTTGAACATTTGAAAGGCACTTGGTGAGGAGGAGGGGGGAAATAATAATATATATTATTAGGCATTTTCTCGCTATGCCATGTCATCTTAAATATAAAATGGTAAGGGAAAAAAAAGAGAAAAAGAACCAATTTCTGTTGGTAAAGTGGAATAAAGCAGTTTGTTTATTGTTTTTTGCCTGCGCTGTTTTCAAACTGGTTTGCAAATGAACTAGCTTCTGTGTGTTACAGGAACACTGTGTTCCCCCAGCGGCTACTGGGCACAGGTTGACGTTTGGTAGCATCAATCCCCAAACTGTTCCCAAGCTCCCAGTCTCTTGGGATTGTTTTTAAGCTTTCTGCAATCTCACAAAAGAGTATGTCTTGTTAGAGTAAGTACTGGGGTGACTTTTATTGCCGTTTATAGTTCATGATGTGCAATTTATTGCAATAAATCGGGACATCTCGTGGCGTGATGACAGCTGGAAATCTGCGCGTGTCCTGATTTATTACTGCTCCCTGTAAACGCTGACCGAGTGGTTTGGTGTTTCTGGTGACACTATTTCAGTTCTCATTGTAAACGCCTAGGAGCTGCGTGACTGGAAGCATTCCCTCCTGGTGCCGTGTTACTCCAGCTTTGCTCCCTTTGCTTCCCTTGCTCAGGACGGAGGGGTGGAAGCGGCAGGGAGGTACCTGTGAGCCCCAGCTCAGGAATGTGCTTCCCGCTGGTGTGAAACGCGGAATTTGTCAGCGTTCTGGGCACATCTGTCTGAAGGAGTTACTGGTTGATATTGGACAAGTGTTTCACATAACAATGAACAGAATTGTTTTGTATTAATAGTAGCTGTTTAAACAACTTCAGGCGTATTAAGGTGTAATTGATTGTGACATATTGTATAATTGTGTCGTTAGGGATAGGTTAGCGCCTGCAGGCTTACATAGGCAATTCTTATTTCAATTAATCTCAGGGTTCTCTTATTGCTGTGTTTCTACTGCAACAAATTAAAAGGAAAACTATTACTGTCCTGCATAATCGTGTTCCTCCCGCACCTTGAGATGCAGTAAATCCATTGAGGTGATGGAAGTGCTGTTAGATTTGAACAGAAGGATTCTTAGTTTATTTCAGTAACTCTGTTCTCTCTCTTTTTTTTTTTTTTCCCCCTTTTAGTGTATAATTCCGCTGAGCAGCTCTTTCACCTCAATTTCAGAGGACTGTCGTTTTCTTTTCAGTTAGACTCCTGGACTGAAACTCCAAAGTACGAGGTCAGCAATCATTCTTACTTAATGGATAGTCTTTTTTGCCTCTATGGTACTTGCAAAATACCACCTACAGCATGTCTCGCCTGCAAGCAAAAGAAACCAGTAATTTGGAAGGAATTTAACTCCTCTGTTATGCTCTTATTCATGCTATGTAATCATTTATAAATTAAAAATTTTCTTTTTAGCAGAGGCTTATGCTTAGAGGTTTTGCTTGCATCATGAACTGGGACTAGCAGTTCAGCTGTTGAAAGGAGTCCTCTAAAAATACGAGCGCTGTCTATGCAAATACGTAAATGTTAAGCAATCTGCAGGAAGGCTGTTCTTTTATCAGATATTTTTGAATCTCATCAAAGTGGTTGCACAACTAAACTAGGATAGAGTTCATAAAACATGTTTTCATCTTAAGTGTCCTTCAGTATGAGTGCTTTTAGAAAGCCGGATGAATGAGCTTTATTTGTGATGCCTGTCTGCATATTCATCAAATGTTCGGATGAGTTACTGAATAATTGAACATATTACCATGTTCTCTGAAATCTTTCGAAATCACTGTCTATAGAGGAAACAAGATCAGGTCTTCTGCGATTCCCACCTACACTAACAAAAATGTATGTATAACTTGTTTTGTGAGAGGATGGAAACACTCTCGGTTGCATTATCTGGGCTTACCAGTTAAACAGAATGTGTGCTGTGTGGCCTTAAAATAAAAAGGAGCATCTAAAGAGCCAAAACAAGTGGGAGAAATCAACCAACATGGTTTTATGGTTTTATATCACAACTTCAGTAGTTGTGTGTTGACATGTGAGAGAACAGAAGTTACTGTTCAGCAGTAGCGAAGGTCAGTTGGGTTTCGGAAATATTGGAAAGTAAATAGAAATGTAGTAAGCCAAACAGAAGGAACGGCCCAACAAAGAGTGCTTGCTTTTCATGCACGAGCTCCAAGGGTGTTTATGAATTAAATGGCCAAGATGCTAAGTCAGTCAATTGTTATTCCGAAGATCTGAAAAGATGTTAAGTAAAATTGCCAGAATCAATGTTAGCCATTGCATCTGTGTGCCTTGGTATGGGGCATGGTTCAGTTAACTAAGAAAATAACTAGGGATAGTTAGAGGATGCTTGGCTCAAATACTCTTTGAGAGGGTTATTGTGTGTTGATTCACTTCTTTGCAGCTGTCAGAACAGTGGAGGAACACTGCAGAAAATAATTTCACCTTCTCAGTCTTTCATCCAGTTGTTCAAATTATGTTAGTAAAATGTTGTTTGCACAGAATGAAAGGCGAAATTTCCCCAGGGTTAGGAATAGGTAGAAATAGTTTGGATAGTTTAGAAAACAGTAGTAGGAAACAGTCCAGAGGAAAGAAGACTGTTGTTTGTGGAGTCTTCCAGGGAGGAGCGTTGGGATAAGGCTGAATGAAGAGTGAAATGAAATTTGAAGATGTCAAAATCTTTTGAGCTCAGAGAGGATCGTACAGGAATGCTAAATGAGTTAGCAAAGCAGTGTAATCTCTGCTGATAGAAATGAAAAACTTGGAAGAAAACTTTGGGTTTTTTATATAGGTAGTAACAAACTGTAGGTGAGGAACATGTGAAAACCTACTCCGTTTCTGTCAAGGAGAGAGGCGTATATGGCCCGGGCACTTCCACGGCTCTGGAGATGACTTCTCTGTTGCTAAGACATTAGTATGTTATAAAGGAATCTAAAGTCTGACAACATTAGTAAGCTGTGTTTTCAGGTTGTCGTGTTTTGGGCAAATTCAGAAAGGGGACGAAAATCAGGGCATCTCTAGGTTTGTTAGGTATTGGCCATTTGCTTCTAAATTCCTACAGCAGTGAAGGTTATTGCCCTGGGTTAGGTTTTTTTTTTTTAATAAGAATAACTTTTTGTGTTTAGCTTAAGTGGTGTCCTGATAATGTAGACCAGGATAATGGTTTTTGTATTGTGTGTCTTGGTTTTGTTGACTGCTTATGACCAAAGCTAAGTCTTTTTTGTCCAGTGCCAGCAAAATATGTTGGTAGCATTGAAGAAAGGTCTTGTCATCTTCAGAGTTGAAGGAAATACACTCTTACTGCAGTGAAAGATTGAAGATGACTTCCTTAGCACGCTTTTATTTGAAGAGAATGCTCAAAATTCCTGTCAAAAGAATATGTGTCAGAAAGTGGTGATAAGGAGAGCAGAAAATCTTGTTGAATGAATGAGGCTCTGTGAATCAGATAAAGGCATTTTCCAAACCAGGAAAAATATTAAAAGGCTGAAATTAATGCAGCGGGAGAGAAAAAAGAATTTCTACCTTTTAGATAGCCGATTTCTTAGAGCTTCAGTCTAGCATATCGGCACAGATAGTTTTATATGGCTACTTGCCGGTCATCAGACCAAGAAAACCTAAATTCTCAATATGCTCATGGCTAATTGTCAGGCTAGTGCCATCTCCTGGTGGATAGACATAGCGAGCACGTCACCCCGGCTCGGGAATCCAGGAGTGGTGGGACATAAAGAAACACATCTAGAAGGGGTGGTGGTGGTTGTTTGGTTTTTTGCCCTCTCCCGTGTCTTTGGCTAGAGATCTATCTGAACTGGTACGCATATGTTATATTTCTAATGCAATTTTAACTTTGACCTGTAGTTTCTACTGGGTCATGTAACAGGAATGACTTTGTCCATCCACAGCCTAACTTTGCCCATGGCCTAGCCTCTCTGCAAATTCCACACGGTGCGACTGTGAAACGTATGTACATCTACAACGGAAACAGTCTGCAGGATACCAAGTACGTACATGCTGGTTTGATCATTTAGAATGTGCTTTTTTCCAACTCACTTGTTCAGGGCTTTGTGAATGCTAGATATAATCTCATATACCGAGTTTTTTAGTTCAGTTTGGGTCTCTTATGAATTAGGTAGTGTGCGGAATGCCTTTAGGTATCAGCTTCTCAAATATCCCTGGGTGTTGTCTTCAGACCTTGTGACCAAGTGTTGGTTTGGTATATGTTCCTATCACATCAGCTTGGCCCGGCTGCCGCAGGGTAATTCAGCTGACCTGAAAAGGAACTCATTAAGTAAAGGAGGAAACGTGGGGAATCTAGTAAGAGATGCGGTTAGGTTAGTCTTACTCCAGATCTTGTTTGCATGCCAAGGATAACCGAACTTGGTGTAGGCAGTCAATCATTTGGTACGGTATTGGTACTGTGTATGTCACAGCAACCAAGGGGCTTAAACTCTCGCTCTACAAAAGTAATAAAATACATATTTTCAGGCTTAAGCCCTATCCATAATCTGCCTTATATTCAATATATTTGCCTTTACCTGACTGAACTTACTATTCCAAGGAAACTAATCTTCATGCCTTAATACTAATGGAAGAATTTTACTTTAATATGGTTAATGTTTTTTTGCGGTGTTGCGTTCTGTCATCTTTTAAACAGTAATTTATTGTACAAAATCTGATGTTTTGCTCTTTCTAAAAACATTGTTTCTGACATTCCTTTACTAAGAAAAATTGAAAAGACTTCTGTAAATTCTTCCATCCAGCTATAAATACCCAAACTGATAAGGTGGTAGTTCTTGCAGAGACAATTGTGTTTTAATGCTTGGAGATGATTAACACATCTGTGGATCGCTGCTCAGAAGGGAGGGAACCTTGTTTATGCAGACATTGCCTCCTAATTAGAAATAAATGCACTTCAGAATAACGTTGTCTGTGATGTGGTGGGCTTTAGTGAGAGAGCTAATTGTCTCACGGGGCTGTGGAGGGGTGTGAGAGCTCAAAGCCTGACTTTTAGCTCAAGTCATTTACACAGAGGAGAAATTCACATAAGAAAAGTGAATTTTACAGCACATATATGAACTAACACACAGGGAAGCAGCCCTTCCATTGAAAATAGCTTTCTTGGGGCTGTTAACAACTTTATCAAAAAATGTTGTAGTTGAATTAAAATGAGGATTGCCCCAGGAAGGCAGCACCACCGTTTGCGATGTACCTGCAGGAGCTGAGTTCATGTTCTGGGCTGTGGTACCTTCCCAAGCGCAGAGCGAGCATCCCAGCGAAAGCTTTTTCTGCTGCCTTTGGGTGATAGGCCTAGTGCAAGGAATAGGTGTCCGTAAAAAATGTCCAACTTCAACTTCCCCAAGAGAAGCGTGAAGTTACATCCTCATAGGAGGTATCCGGAGGCTAGATACAGTTTCTGTAATTTCTGGAGTCTTTGAAACTTGCTGTTTGTTTCCTTAATAGTAAAGGTCCTGCGTTTGAGGGCTGCCTGGTTGTTCCTCTTCCTTTTCCCCTGGCCTTTCTGACCCTCATGTTTAGTATAACTTTTAATTTTCAGTCTGAGTTAAATGCAGGCTTGTCAGAATTAAAGTGCTCTGTTCCACTGAACCAGTACCAGCTTGTTAATGGAAAATTTGAAGATCAAGTGAATCTTAAGCAGGTTTTTCGTGCGATTGCTTGCAGGGCTCCTTTGATGCCCCTCAGCTGTTTCCTCGGTAACGTGTACGCTGAGAACGTTGATGTTCTGAGAGACGGAACTGGACCCTCAGGTTTACGGCTTCGCCTACTCACTGCAGGTATTAGTGACGCTCAGAACATTGAACTGGTTGCTTTCCTCAGGAAAAGAAGGATAAACCTGTACAAATTAAGCATGGGTTATTTGTGATGGTTTTACGGGTGATTTCAAAGGGTTTTCTATATCTTATTTTGAACTATTGGAAACAAAATCCTGTAAAACCCCTGTGAAGGTGAGTCTGGCTGCTGCTGCATTTCCCTGGCCCTGGAGAAATCACGAGGGGCTGTAGCCCTGTCCTCTGTTGGCTGCAAGTCCTGGGAGTCTGCTTGCAGAAAGAGAACTTGTCTCCAGGTGCACACGTAGAATAAAACAGATGCCAGTACATCATGGGGGAAAAAACATGAGAAATCAAGAAAACCTTACGTACATGTGCTTTTTCTGAGTTTCCAGTGAGCCGTATAATGCTGATGTTTTTGTGATTAATTCTGGAGAGCTTTTAAAAATGCCAGCAAGAGACTACATCAATGCCACAGCCTTAGACCGTGCTTTAAATTCAGTTCCATTTCCATTTGCTGGAAGAGGCAGCAGTGAAAGCGACGGAGGCTGTTCTCCTTGTGTGTGCTTTCGGAGAGAGGGGCTTAGAAATTAGGGAAAGATACAAGGACTGCAGAGCAGCCTTGTTCAGTCGTCACAACTTGAGACTTGACAATATTTTTTAAGAAAAAACACAGATGTTTTTAACAATTTTCATTAGGAGGCTCGGCTTTTGACCTCGTCTGGTTACTACCTGTGTGTATATTGAGGAAATGCTTGGAGTATGTTCCCAATATGCAAAAGTTGAAAATCTAAGATGAAGAAAAAAAAATGTTCAGAGTAAAGCTTGCAGAGAGGCAGTCTGGACATGTGCTGTTTGTAGAACACGTTATACTCCTGTTCTAGCACAAATTTCCCTGCAAAATATATAAACGTGAAGTAACCCTTGCTTAAGAAATCAAGGATGACTCAATCAGATTTTTCTGATATATTTTGTTGGGTAACTGGCTACATAAATAATGCATAGTGAGAAAAGCTAAGTGTGCATTTAGAGCACATCCTGTATTTTGCAGTAATTGTTGCATAGGTGTACGTGCGTTCTCCCAAATATAAGATGCTGTGTTCCTGAAGCCAAATGGGGTCGCATGCTGTAAGATCTTTCCGTTTCTTCACCTCTAGTAGTGTAACATATGTCAGCCATTCATCTATATGACGGATATTCAGTAAGATCTATTTTTAACATTGTTTGCGCAGGAACTGATTTGCTATTGATTTAATGAGCTCTGGGAATCTTGAGTAAAGAACGTGTGTTTTCTCATAGTCGATACGGATGATGAGTTTCACTTCACAGGCTGTACTTTAGCTTGGGGATACATCTCTAGTTGCTAAAGCAGAATATTTTAAGGATAGAAATAAATAATTCTTGGTACTTCTACTAAGCAGCTGATCAAACTGAGACTAGGAAAGCAAGCGATGTTGCTGTGAACGGCGAGGCAGTGAAGGCAGTGTTGCTGAAGTTGGAGGTGAAGATGGGGCTCTGCAACAGTCAGCACATACATCACCTTGATAAGAAATGTTTTAAACTGTTGCAAAATAAAGGGTTAAGTTTATTTTGGCACTGCTCTCTAAAGAATGCAGCTGGTTTGTGATAAACAGAGGAATGCTAAGCTCTTGGTGTTGATTTGCTGATGAATTTTGGGTTGTTTTCCATTCCTCAGGCTGTGGCCCGGGTGTTTTAGCCGATGCCAAGATGCGGGTATTTGAGCGATGTGTGTACTTTGGTGATTCGTGCCAGGATGTGCTGAGCACCCTGGGGTCTCCGCACAAAGTCTTCTACAAGTCCGAAGATAAGGTGAGGGAATTCGGGCGCAGGACCTCGTCTCTGTTCAGCGCTCTCTCCATTTTATCACAGGGCCTGCATTTTGCAAGGACAGCGAAGTTAAACTTCCACATTAGCACAAACTGAGTGCTTCACTTGACATACAATAAACCAGGATGAACCGCTACAGAATTTGATTTTTAAAAAGCTTTTCTAAGGGAAATTCATGCAAATCTGTTTAAATTAAAAAAAAGAAAAAGCATCCCATTGACCAGTTTAAAAATCGATAAAAATGGGAGCGCTTTTGAATCCAAATGACCCGTAGCAAGTGTGTACTACCTATTTTATACTTTAGGTAAAATAACTAGCATGTACTTTGGTCCTTTCCTGATGTTTTTATGTAGCAGCATATGAGTAAACCTTTTACTTCAGATAACTAAAGAAAAAACCTGATGTATCATTGTGCGGCTGCACGCAGGTGACGGTCCTGTCGTGAAGCACCGTCACGTTGCGCATTTGAACAAGGGCTTCAAGTGAGATTATGGCAATTAGTTTGAATATAGTGATGGTTTAAATGGCACTCGTCTTTGTTATTAATGTGTCTTGCAGATGAAAATCCATTCGCCCTCGCCCCATAAGCAGGTCCCATCAAAGTGCAATGACTACTTCTTCAACTATTTCACGCTTGGAGTGGTGAGTGGGAAGCTTCCATAAGCAAATTCATGGGAAGTTTTGATTTAATTACGCAGCAGTCCTTTCCGAAGGCCAAAGGCTGTGGGAAGTGAGACTGCCAAGCTCTTGATTGCTGCCTTAGGAATCTCTGGATGTGAAAAACACCACTGACTTTTCTCTAGCACTTGCAAATTCAATCTGCAACCTTTTAGCATCTCCACCGCTTTTGCGTTCTCTTAAGTATTCTCCCTCTGCCATGCCTGATGCATAGATACAATAGTTCTTGTTTCCAAAATCCGCGTTCCTGTCCCGCAGAAGGGAGATCGATGTGCCGTAACGCCAGATGTGAACCTTTGCTGAGCTGTGGGGTGTAGTTCAACCTTCACGTCCCTCCTTACAGCTCTTTTGATTTAGTCTATGTTACTGTGAATAATACGCAGGAAAACAAGACCTCCGGAGAAAACTTGCCAACGTTCGCAAATGAAACTGCAGTTGTGATTGGGTGCTATAGAAAACGTGGGTTTATTTGAATTTACAAATAGGTTTATTTTCAAATACTACTTTTCCAGTTTAAGTACTACATTCCAGTGAGATAAAAACATATCGCTATATACAGGTACTATTGTAACAAATCTCAGGTTGGTTTGGGGAAAGCCACCTTCCTTTATCCAGACTGCTTCATGTCTGTCGTGTTGTTTTTATTCCATAGGATATTCTCTTCGATGCAAACACTCACAAGGTGAAGAAATTTGTCCTGCATACAAATTATCCCGGTCATTACAACTTTAACATGTGAGTGTAAAGAATTTGTCTGTTGAAGAGTGTTTTAAAAGATCTGAAAAGGAAATCTTACGTTCCCTTTACAGAATTCAAGTAGTTTTTCCTAAATGCCTTCAGTGTATCTGGTAACCCACGGAGGTTTCAGCCATCACTATTAGCCCTTTTAAAAATTGTTATTATTTTCTTTTTACTTTTAAATGTCTTTATCTTGTCAAGTATGTCTTAAAGCAGTAAGTGAGGCGAGGTAGTTCTTGGTCCAGCTATAATGTGCAAACCCTCTTGCTAGAGGCAAACTTTGTCTTAGCAAGAGTGTCCGTTTCCTGGTGGGTGGGCTCCTGGCTTTTCCTTGATGTTATTTCAGGACTGTGATTTAAAAAAAAAAAAAAATCCTTCATGCTTCTGAACATATTGTCAATACTTCTTAAATGTAAACTCTTGAGGGGAGGAATATGAGTTAAGGAGCAAGTGATTGGATGTCTGATTAAAGCGAACGTGTTTTCAGGCAGTTGGCGTTCGGGATGGGGAAATCAGTAGTTCTGTTTCTACGCTGAGTATTTCTCCATCCACTCTGTGTAACAGCAGAGTAACTTGTGCTGAAGGACCTTTTGTGCCCTTTAGAAAGTTATTTTAAGACATTGCCAGGCTGCTGCCTTTTTTGAAGCAGAAAACAGAAATGAGAACTCTTTTCTTCTTAATCTGTTAGCATTGAGACTCTCAATTTATTATTCATCTGACTTTTCATTAAACTGGTTATTAAGCGCTCTAAGCGTGTGCTATGCAGTTTATTTTGGGTCTTCTGTTTTCTAATAGCTTTATGATTTGCACTTTCTAGTTACCATCGCTGTGAATTCAAGATTCCACTAGTCATTAAGCGAGGTGAGTAGTTCATCTGTTGTCCTGCTTCAGGGGGCATGTCCCCCAAAATGCTCCCAGGGGAGATGCGATCCGTTTTCAGCTCTAATGCACCCTTCATTATCAGAGGATGTGGACAGTGGCCGTCATTGAGACAGAGGAGAAAGTTTGGGTTTAGGTTTCTATTTTTGAAGTGAAAATGATACTTCAGGACACATACATCAGTTCTCAGGTTTTGCTTTACGCTGCCTCGTTTACTTACTTGGGTCATACGAATATTTAGCTGCACCAACCCTAATTTTCTGTAATGCTGCTGCGCTGCTAAAATCAACTACCTTGTACCTGGAGGCTCAAAATCTGAAAGGCCCTGGTAGTCTGAGCTGGTCTCTCCAATCCACAGTGGTGCTTTAAATGTTGAACTTACTCTTGAAAGGCTTATTTGTGATATTTAATACCAACTGGTTAGCTGGAAAGGAGAACAAACATCTGGAATGTGTTGGCTCTGTGTGCTGTAGACAAAGCATGTCTGTTCTTTTCACTTCATCTCCACTTGGAAATACACACACGTATATATACATACACACACAAATATATATATATATAAAGTCAGTAGTGCTGAATTCTACAAGATATTTAGATGTGCCCAGCTCTGTGCATGTAAATAATCTCAACAAACCTTGTTTGACTGAAGATCGTAGTGATAAAGGTAGAGGTCTTCAGTATAAGCATTAACAGGTGTGTACTGGGAACGTGTGTGGTAATATCCAGGGAATACTGGACGCTGGCTAGGTTTTGGCCAGGGATGTTTTCTTTATTTTGATCTGTTTTCGCTGAAAGCACTTACCTGTGTGCGGTGCAATTCTCCTGGGGCTGTCACAGCAGTTTGAGCATGTAGAGGAATAAAAATCTGGAAAAACAATGTATGTGTATGCAAGCTTATGTGAAAGCTGATATTTTACTTCAGTCAAGTGTGAAAATTCTGTCCACTTTTTAAATTCTTTTCCCTTGGGTTATTGTGCAATACCTCAAAGGCGTTCATTTCTGATTATTTTTATTCACCTCAAGTAGTACTGTGAATCTGCTGAATGTGTCTGGGTTTGGTTGTGTTTTTTCTATTTTAACCTGATCTTTCTAATCTCAAGCTTATGTTCAGGACACGTAATATGTTCTAAACAAATGTTGTAAAACTTATGAAGAACCCGTGTTTTACCATCTGGTGGCAGTGCCTGATGCATCTTTTTTTAATTCCCTTCCGTAGTTCAACTGCAGACAATAAATTGACAGCCAGAGTTCAAGTTGCACAGACACTGAACTCTTTCAACATAGAGACCATGTTTATTTAGCAGGTGGAAAATACAGAGGAGCTTTCAATGCAATTAAAGACCATTAGCCATGTTTGACTTGTTTAGTGTCTACCTTCATTCCCAGTGCTTCAGGAAGGTGCTTTCAGTATTCAAAAGTCCCTAAATGTATGTATGAAACAGTGCTTGAAACCACCAGCAAACAATTTATTTTTGAGACTGTAAGCATAAATGCAATGCCATCTTCACCTGCAGCTTTTTATTTAATACAGATAAGGTTTTTTTTTCCTTTTTCCACACGGATGATACTGGGGACTGTAATTCCCAAGCTCTCTATCTTTGTTTTTTGGAAAAAGTGGCGTTTTAGGTGATTTCGGCCCTGCCAGATCCTGAGTCTTACGCTGTGGGTTTAGGCAGCGTCCTTTCCAAGTGCAGCAGAGCGCTTGGACCTGGGGAGTGGCACATCGTGCTGCCTTCGTGAGGCATCTTAATCTCAGAGAAATGTCCTTCCTTTCACGCTGATGTTCTTACGTGTAAGATTACAGCTTAAATATGTATAGTGTTAGAACTTGCTGTGAATAGGCAGACTTATTTAATCACCTTACCTGGCATTTAATCAATGTTGCCAATTCTGTTTGCTAGTAAATGCTGATAAATTAGTTTATGAACGGATCTAATGCTTTTATGTCTCCTTCTCTCTGATTCCCAAAATAAAGGATTATACGGGAGGCTGTTCAAGCATAAGCTGAACTTTTCTGTTTTTCTTTCACAGATAGCGCTGATTCACAGACTGAAACATGTACAACGTACAGCAAGGTAAGGCTGCGCAGAACTGAATGCTTCCCTTCTTAAGCCATCTAAATGATGGCTGCTGAACTGGCAGTAAGCTTGGAAGAAATAAGAGCAGTTGTATCGTGTCGTGTTAAAATAAAAAGGTTGAAGGCCAACAGTTAATGTATGTTCTGTGGTTTAAGCATTTAAGGATTAAATTGTCTCCTGGCCTGCCAAATGAAGACTTTCCTTGGTGAATTTTGAGTCCTGTACAGGGAAGAAAAAAAATTTGTGTCAGAAACCTGGAAGCTGCCATTCTCTGCTTTTTGATTTGAATTACTTGCATCCTTTCTTGCTTTGACTTATTTCAGTCTTGTGTGTGAAACTGCAGCTTCTTTCTAAGTCTGCTTAGAGTCTGAAAACTGATGGATATTCCCAGTCATTATATAGTGCAGCTTTCCTCTTCTTTTCCAAACTTGTCGCTTAAACCAAGGAAAAGCTTTTGTGGGGAGGTAGCAGTGGTGTACTTTCCCCTCTGCAGAGGTATGTCAGAGGATGTCTTGCTGAGGTTTCCCACAGCTGCTTTGTTCTCCGAGACATCCCTCGAATGCCACAAGACTTTCCAGTTACATTTTACCCATAAGACCCATAGAATTTTATATTAATAATTCTAATTCAAAGCTATTTTGCGGCAAAAGTGAGAATAAACCCCGAGAGGATTTCCAAGCCCTAGTGTAATGGAGAGTTTCATTACTGATTATGGCTTTGGTCACAAAATGCTTCTGTAAATACAACCTCTGTGTTATTTGGCAAATGAGCATGTCACAAACGAAAATGTATGCAACTCTCTAGGTACAAAGGGGAGGTTTTTTGCCTTATTTTAACGCAGTCTCTCCTGTATTTGCAGTGGGACAGTATTCAGGATCTTCTGGGGCACCCTGTAGAGAAGCCAGTGGTACTTCACAGGTAAAAACCTCTCTCAGCTTTTGCTTTGCAGGGGATGAGCTGATAACAGAGGATGAGCTTAGGCAGAGGAATGGTGTTGATTGCACTAGTTACTTTTAGGCTGCTTTGCTGCTATAGCTTCAGACTTTTTGGGCACTAACAAGACTGGATAGCTGCTCTCTGACGAAGTAGACTGACACGCAGAATGAAAATTTTGCAATGAAATTTCCCAAATTTCTTGAACTGTAAAATCCAGAGAAGAGCTAAGCAGCATATAAAGAAGTCTCTCTCTTTGTGTAATACATAGTATAGAGTTTTTATACTGGTCGCATGCATTTCGGTGACATGACATCATACAGCACAGTGTGTAGTATATACGAGAGTCTGTCTGAAGAAGCTTTGCATTTACGAATATACATGGTGGTTCTACAGTTCTTCTAGGCTGCCTGAAGAGAGACTAGGCCTTACATTTGCTGTGTTTCCACCGGGGTTGAGCTGGGGGTTGGGTTAAATAAGCACGAGCTGTTTGCTGTGCTGCCATTCTATGATATGATTTGAAACTATGATTTATCTCGGGATAAGTGTAAGACATGGGGGGGTACTGTGAAAAATACTGCACCAATTTCAGATACACCTAACAAGGTATTTTCATCGGGCTTTCATATGATTTTGAGTTTGATTATTTTTTTTCCCCTTTTTCCCCACTAAATCGTTGTGCCCTTTGCTCCCCTTTACTCCTGTTTTATTCCAATGAGGTCGTTAGAACAGCAGCCACGTAAAGGAGCACTGGGGTGAAACAGTGATTACATAGAGCCCTTCTATTTTTCATCGGTGTTGTAGAGAGTAGTTCAACCAGAGTTTGCTTTACTGAGCACATCTGAAATGTCTCAGATACACAATTTGAGAAACTGGTGACTTACAAGAAAGGCAAAATATAAATATTTTCTGGGGTTTTTTTTTTCTGTAATCTAAAATTCATTGCAGTCAGCGGGAGTCTGCTACTGTCATATATGTGATCCCCAAATATTGGAAATATCTGAAGGACAAGTGATACATTAATCTTGAAAAACTACTGTTTAATAAACATTTGGATGATTCTGTTTCAACATCTTGCAGGGTAATTTTCTAACATGATAAAACCAGCGACCACATACAGTAAATACATTGGTGAAGGCTGAGAAACGAAATAGACTGAAGAGCGGGGAAGGGATCTTGCACACAAATAACTTGTAATAAATTACGTGGTGCTTCTTTCTTCCTACCTATCTCTTTGTTTTCAGAATTCTTCCTGTTCAAGTTCAGGGAAAGAGTTTTCCTGTAGGGGTCGTTAGCAACTTTTGGATTACTTTCTCCCTGAGTTAACGAGGGCTCTGTGGCGTTCAGCAGCAGTATCCTCTGGCTCGTTTGGGGTTTAGCAGTGGCATTGCATAACGGAGATTTCCTTGATGAAAGCCATGATAAAAATGCCATAAATCACCTTATATTACTGAGTGGTTATTCTTCTCTAAGAAGTTCCTGATCCTCACACATCCTTTTTTTTTTTGTTTTTTTTTTTCTCTTTTCTGTTCAGGTCGTCATCTCCGAACAACACTAACCCATTTGGGTCAACCTTTTGCTTTGGACTGCAACGAATGATCTTTGAGGTTAGGAGAAAAACTTTTATATTGTGCGAGCAAGCGAAGACGAAGAGTTTGCTGTTAGTACGGCTGGCTGCTTACTTCCCATTTCAGTAAAAGCCAGGGCTTGGGAGTGGCTGTATTTTTAAAGCTTATTGGCAGAAACGGGCAGCTTTCCACTCTCTTCTCTGAGGTTGTACATTTGCATGTTAAAGCTGGCACTTCAGGTTTGTCACCTGGAAGTCGTAGGAGCAGGAGACGCATGTGCTTGGCCGGAGCAGCGGTGGAGCGCGCTGGTGCTCAGATGTGTCATGGAAATCTAGAGACGGTTTTTAGGAACTAGCCAAGAGCTCGTTGCATTCTGTTGTTGTTGTTGGGATATTTATTTTTTTCCAGGCAGATCACTTCCATATTTGCCCTTTTCGCTCTTCAGAGTTCCTGTTTGGTGTACAGTCCTTTTAATTTCCCTTTTTCCCTTGCCATCTTTTGCAGGTGATGCAGAATAATCACATAGCTTCTGTTACTCTGTATGGCCCGACGCGGCCCAGCAGCCAGTTGAGAACATCGGACCTTCCCCAGTGAGCATCCCCTGCAAAGTCGGCTAATCTCAATGATACAGAATTAGTACAGCGTGCCTTGATTTGCTGCCACTTATAATATGGAAAGCACGTTATGATTTATTATTTTTTTTTTCAATAAGCCTTTCCACCCAGGAGCGGTGTGGAGGGGAAATTCTCTCAACCCTTCATCATGGGGCATGGAACTGTTGATGGAGGAAAGCAGCTTAGGTGCCTGTGCCGTTGTTTATTCCTCTCCGTTGCCCTCATCCTATGCAGCACAGACCTGACGAGACTGTCCCCCCCCTTCTCAGCTGGCAGGAGGGGGGAAATGGAAGAGGGGCACGTAATGACTGCAAGAGTTAGAAGCACAAACTTTCTGAGCCTTGGAGCATCTGGAAGCAGGTATTGATTTTAGTCTGTTTGTGTTACTGTATCGATGTGGTGGTCACATTTTAAGAAAAACGTGTGTGTGTATATATATAGATATAAACACATCGGTATTTCTGTGGCTTAGGACATTGTACCAAGTGTGACAAGGATGTATATATGTCCATGATTTCAGGCACCACATCTTTGTGTACCTTTAAACCAAGCAAGTAGCATGTGCATAATACTTGGTTGTAACATTTGCACTACATACACTTTAATTACTTGATAAACGTTTATCTTCACTGAGGAGCATCTGTGTACTGGGTGTGAGTGGGGTGTGATGGTTATTTAATGTACGCTGCGCATAAAGCTTATTTATACAGTGGATCGGATTTATCCACCTTCCTGCACTAATATGTACTTGATACGCTGAAACAATTTTTTTCTGCCATGGCTGGTTTACTAATTTTTTTTTCATATGAAGTTTCAAAAAAAAAAAATTCTGGAAGAGGTTGTTTCTATGATAGAGTTATGTTTTAGTGAAAAGGTTTGATACAATTTTTCATACTACAGAAAAACTTAACGAAGAAATAATGTTGCCTCATCTGCCTCTGTTCCAAAATCCTTTATTCCTACTCCGTTTCCTTAGAGAAAGAAAAGCTGTATATAACGGTCTCTCAGAAAGAAACCCCCGAGCTCTGCCATCACCGAGAAAACCTTTTCTGTAACTTTCGATGTATGATTTTAATTTATGCCAAAGGTTTAGCCAAAGACATCCTTATTGTAGTTTCGCCGTTCTGTACATCCATGCTAACTGCACACCCCACCCCAGCAGACAGGATAGAGGCTTCTTTCTAGTTGGGAGATGCTGCTCGCGACATTTTATCCCAGGAGGATACTTTAGGTTTCTAGTTCTCTTACCAGTCTTATTTGGGGGAAATAGGTGGTCTGTCTTTGAAATATTGAACCCTTTTTAAAAATGGACAAGAGAAATGTATAATTTTATCCCATTTTTAATATTTTGGTGTAGCAACTTGTGATACATAGATGACAATTTTGTGAGTTTTACTATGTGTGTACAGATTTTGTAAATACGACATTTTTGTAATTTTAACTCCATGTACAGTGTAATCCTGTATAGTTTATCAATGAATGAGAGATAGGAAGTCGAATGTTAACTGCAGTTTTGGATCCTGGACCAGTAGCAGGGATAAATGTGGTGTGTGTGTGTGAGAGACGTTCTTTGCCATTTAGTCTTCCTGTATACTGTGATACTCTAAACTGTTTTGCTAAAACAAACAAAAAAGCCCCACGGAGAATCTAACGGATAAGGAAAAAGTTACTGTTCGCCTTTATCCCTAGGTGTCACTCCTGTTGAATCCCTGTTCAATCTGTGCTGTCTCCTGTGATCATTGCTTGCTAAGAAAATTCTATGCCTCAACCTTCCTTTTGTTTCCTCTCTAATTTTAATTTCGTTTTACATAGCCCTTCTGTAAATTAAATGGAATAATAATGAGCATGTACACTGAAAGAAAAATAAAATGAGACTCTCAGTTACTGTTTTTGTGTTAAATACAGTTGCTGGGTGTTTTTGTAATAAAGTCATGGATGTTTTTGCTTTTTTTCTTATCAATTAGTCCTTTTTATTTTACTGCCTTTCAGACGTTGTATTTGAAGTAGCTGACTAGTGTTCTTCCTTTACAGCCAATACAGTATCTTCTCCGAGGAAGCGGTATAAAAACTAACATAACTTGCAGTCTGATTCCTAGTAGATACATGAAACCGTATTAGAAATTTTTTGCCCCGAAGTGGAGAAGGAGAGTCTGTAAAGTATGGTAAATAACACCGTGCCTTCGGTATTGTGTTCAAAAATGCGATTGTTGCCCTCCCATCAGCCGTCGAGCATCACTAAAATGGATGGAGCTTCAAAGAGTTTGAGTATCACACAGGAGAATGGAAGGAATGCCTGCAGTAAAAGGAGTGGATGGGAATTCTCATACCCCTTTGTTGTGCCCTAAGGCGCTTCACCAGACAAGCGCGGAGCGTAGGCTTGCCCTGGAGTAGCTTAGGGGTTAGTGCGGGGAAGAGGAATGGGCCTCCTGTGCCCAGTCGCGTTTCTCCGGCCCTGGCTGCACAATGCAGGGCAGAGCACTGGGCTCCCCCTCCTCCAGCATCCCGCGGTGCTGGAATATAAAATGGCCTTGGCTCAGCGGGCTCTCGGAGAATTTGATGGTCCCTGCGTTGAGATGGTGTGTGTGCTTACGTTTGTTACTAAAACCTGACGGCAATCCTGCTACTAATTTGCATTAACTTTAATTAATCCTTTTCTAATAAAGGCTCCAGCTCAGGTGCAGGAGGAGATGGTTTGAGTAGTGGCTCCGCAGATGCTACCACTGTCCTGCTGTCAAGCATGTTCAGTTGAGATCCTTCAGCAGTGAGAGGCGAGGACCGCTGCTGTAGCGTGCACCTCGAGGCTTAGGACAGGATGGCAGCGGCAGCAGCTGACCAAAGGTATTTAACAATTTCAGGGGTTCCCATCTTCGCTGTAATGCGCTGGTGAGTCCAGGTGACTAAAACAGTGTCGATAATGAAATGTGCTCTCTTAACAGCCCAGATATGTCTCTAGTTTAGGCCCTTTGTCTTGAAAAGTCCCTCTGTAACAGCCAAAAATTAAAGGCAACTTTGCATCTTGGCCGCTGCGGATGGGCTGAGCACAAAGCGTTGGACTTTTGGGAGAGGCAGAGCTGGAGAAAAGCACGGGGAGAAAATGTGGAGCAGCTCTTTGGGGTCTCCTCGCCCTTCCTTTGTGATTGCAGCTCTTTGCAGCTCATGTCTCTGAGCTGGTTTGATTTATTAACTGCTATTGGGCCTAAGCCAAACTATTCCTGTGCTGATGCCTTGGGGGAGCTGGTGTGGAGCCTTCAGGGCTTGCTGGGATGAAGAGTTTGGGGCTGAGTGGAGGGATCTGATAGCAGTTCTGAACCACCAGAACGAAGAGAGGAAGGAATGGTCGTTTGGAGCGCCTGCTGTTCCTTGCGTAGGGGTGCTGGGGGTGCCGCAGCGTGCCACCTCGCGCTCTGCCGGGCCGGCTGGGCAGGGTGCGCCACCCTCCCCTCCCTAAGGAACCCAGAGGGTTGGGCTGTGTGGGATCCCAGCTCAGCAGGTGCCCTTGCTGGAGTTACGCGTGGTTTGATACAGATCCTGCGTGTTGGCAACGCGTGCGTTGGTGGTCCATCACTTTGGTTTCATATGATAAAGCTTCATATTTGATACAACATCAAGTACAATTGCATTTTTAATAAAACGCATTGTGCGTATGATCCCATTTTGATGTGCGCCTTTGTCCTTTGTATAGAAATCAAGAGTTTGTGGGGGTGTCTGCTTGACTTGACTATTGCAGTATTTTCCATGTTATTTCATTATTTCCCTGGTGACAAGGGATAGGACAAGAGGAAATGGGTTCAAGTTATGCTAGGGCAGGTTTAGATTGGATATCAGGAAACATTTTGTCACTGAAAGGGTTATTAACCATTGGAAGAGGCTGCCCAGGGAGGGGGTGGATTCCCCATCCCTGGAGGTGTTTCAGAAAAGGGTAGATGTGGTACTGAGGGACAGGGTTTAGAAGGGGGTTTTGTCAGGGGGGGTTAATGGTTGGACTTGATGATCTTAAAGGTCCCTTCCAACCTCACCGATTCTATGATTCATTTACGGTTAATAAAACTGCCTGTTGTGCCCTTCTTTCTGGAGGTGCAGTGGGCGTTTCTTCCCGTATTCTGTAGGCCTGCAAGCAGTCCCCGGGCTCCGGGGGATATTGCGGGCAGTGCTGGATAGATCGGTGCTGCTGTGTAATACTAGAACCCTCTCTTCACCAAAATGCAGTTCCTGTCAAGAAAACCCAGTTTTCTGTTGCCAGGAACCATTGCACTTCTAATTCTAAACATATTTTTTTGCTGAAACAGTAACGGGGTGGTGTGTGAGAACTGATTCATGGGCTTATGATCCTTCCCGTTCCGGAAGTCCTATCAAATTTGTTTTAAAGAAGATCTTCCCCGCGGCTCAGCGTTGCAGCGAGACGGTGATTCATGGTCATGGGGGCTGGCTGGAGGTGTGAGGCTCCAGCTGATGCCTTCCAAAGGGAGACCGAAGGTCTTGGTGCCCACTTCACCTTGACTGTCTCTGTGTTGGTAGAGCCCCTTAGTTTCTTGCCACCTCTGCTACGCAGAACTTCTGTTCGGCTTCGGGTTCGATGGCTCCAAGGGTGTGTAAGAGTAAATCTTCATGTGTGTGAAGCCGAGCAGCTGTTACTTTGAAAGAAATGTTCTGTCCAAGCTGTAGCTGTTTGTTTGCTCCGGAGTATCCGGATGAGGACCAAGATGTCTGATACGGCAGGATTCCACATGGGCTGGTTGTGTTCTTGGAGTCCAGAATAATTTTGGGTGTGTGGGTGCCAAAACAGCTCTTCTGTGCTAGCTCTGCAGATAGAATTTTTTGTACAATCCCAACTTTTTGCCCCATAAACATCCTTTATTTTCCCTCCTTCATCTTGATTACACCAGCTCTCTCCTCTGGCGGATCCCGTCAGATGCGACCTGACGCAGCACGTGTGGCCAAATAAATGTGTCGCTGCTTGTTTGGGGGGTTAATTGAATCCAAATTAGTTCTGGTTGGTGCTTCTTGTCCCTGCTCACGGCAGGGGGGTTGGACTAGGTGACCTTTAAAGGTCCCTTCCAACCCAACGCATTCAATGATTCTCGTGTAAGGTGTGGCCCGGGATGTTTCAGAGATCGAGTGAGGTTGAAGCAAAATAAGGGGAAACTAAACACGGAGCCAACTGAAGGCGTAACTCTTGAGGATTAACATGGGATCGGGAGTTAATGAAGTAGGGGGCTTTGTTCCAGGCCAGGGTACAACCAGTTCAGGCAGTGAAAACCACCTACAAAGGGATTCATTTTGGCCGAGGGTGTATGCGTTACTTGGAGGGTTCAGGTTGAACCTCCCATTACTGAAATACCATATTCTCTGCCTATGCGAATTTTAGCTGTAACTAATAAAGCCGCTGCTTAAATGTTTCATCTCCCAAAGCTTATATCCAAGGCTTTTGTTTTGTTTGTGGGGACGTGTATCTTTCCTGCAGGCAAAATCATTCCTTTTTACGAGCTGGGAACGCTGACCGCTTGAAACAGTGGGAAAGGGAGGCTGGAGTTTGCAGAGTCAGTCATTTACTGTGGTGTAAGTTACCCTTATAACGGTCTGTTCTGGACTAGACTGTAATGCTTTAACGTAACCTTTTTCTCTTTCATAGCCTAATTAATTCCCCTTGAAATCTTACTGGTTTGATGATTTTGAAGTACTGCATATTGCAATTTTGGAAGCTGGTTTTAAATGCCTTAATGTGTCACGCCTACACCACCTATTCCACTTGGTGCCTAAGTTTCATTCCAGTATTAATATCCTTCCGAGAGAAGTTCATCTTAAATACCAATCACCGAAAACAGCCCTGCATCGTTATGCGCTGTGCAGTTTAATCAACTAAATAATCAAACCAGCCTGAATCACTGTATTCCTTTTTCCACCTCTGCTGGTCTCTCTTAGAAAAACTGGATCCCTGAAATCCCGAGTTTGCCCAGTTCCTGGTTGGGTCGCACCTGTAAGTACGGAGGCTACTGAGATTGTTTCTCTTTTCTCGTGTTTCTGTGGCCACAGTGAGCGTTTTGTATTAATATCAGGGCTTTATTCCCACCCAGCTCACTCAGCCCCCTGGGGACAAGGCAATCGCTGCAGACCAGTATTATTTTATGGTTTTTCCCTGGTCTCGGCACTGGGAAAGGAAGGGAGAGGAGGTCCATGAGCTGGCTCGGGATGAATTGGAGAGCGTTGGGCTGGTCAGGGCTGGGGTGGGGAGCTGTTTGCTGCTCCTGGAGGGGCTTGGATGCACTTGTCCTTTGGGATTTCCTTTTTCTCATTCCTCAGTATGGTTTTCTTACTGACGATAAGCCTACAAAATCATGAAAAGTTGGATTTTAAAGCTTTACTGGTTTTGTCAAACATCAATAGAGGTAGCAGCGTCGTTAAGGAAACGGGATGGGCTGATTTCCAGGGCTGCCGAGACCCGCGACTGCAGCTGAAGGATGCAGGTGAGGAGCTCAGCCATTCTCCACCGTGGGCTTTGGGGTAGACTTTATTCTTTTCCCCCATGCGGTCTGATGGTCTCCAGGGAACGTTCTCAGTGCCGGCATTCAGTGAAGATTCTCTGAGCTGTTCAGTTATTTTTTACTCTTTGATTTTTCCAGTTGGGCTTTGCTTCCGAGAACCTGCTGTAGAAAGTTGAATAATTAAACTGCAGGCAGGAAGCGCAATATTGTCACGCTCAATTGCTTCAGAGCCGTCTTTGGCTTTCTTTTTTATGAGGCCTAAGCCGGTGGTGGCCTGACCGAGTGATGGATCTTGGCATTCGCTACCAGTTTATGTGTTCAGGGATGCATTGGGAGGTGCTGAATGCACGGTTCCAGCCAGCTCTGCTCGTTAGGAGTGACCAAATCTGGCTACTTATGTACAGTAGGAACAAAACTCGGCTGTGCGCGGATCCCTGGGATTCAATAAACCCTACTGTACTGTAGTAGCTTCGGATGTTTGTGTCTGTCTCGAGGAAGTCTGCTTGCTTTCCCCGCTGAACCCGCTTGGGATGTTTTCATGTTTCCTTTTATCATTGTGGGTTAGTTGTGGAAAAAAAAAAATGGGCAGGCAAGGCTTTGCAGCAAACCCCTGACTGGTGCATGGAAGCAGGCAGTTAGTAAAAGCTGCTCAGAATTTTGTTCTGAGATGGATGGGTTTGGTTTTCTGAGAGGCATCAGAAAAGTGGGTAGAGGGTCCTTCCTGCCAGTTCATACACACCTCGGGTTTTAGGATTTTCTGAAAAGATCCCCTCTGTCTTCTAGGAAACGATCCCCAGCTTGGGTGAAGTTGAAGACGTTTTGCCTGCTGTAGCAGTAAGTGGAATTTAATAAACGGCAGGGGGTGCAGCACTGCTTGCCAGTATTTCCCCAGTGAATTATGGCTCATATTTGGGGTCTGTAAGCTCCCGGCTCAGCTGGGGAAGCAAATGGAAACTTTTAAAAACCAGGTCAAACGGGCCATGCGGCAGAGGCCGGAGAACGAAAGCAGATGTGACTTTCCTTAATAAACACCAGATTTAGTATTCATTGGATAAAAGAAACAAGGTATTCTATGGACTACAGCAACAGAGTAAAGAGTTTGCTTTAGTTGTGTTCCTGCCAGCTACAGGGGTACGTGCTGGCACAGGTGGATGTTGAACAACAACTTTGATCTGGGACAAAATGCGCTCATTAATGCTGTGTTGTGGGTAGATTGCAGATCTGAAGACTTTAGAGAAGGAGGAGCCAATTATGCATCTCCAAGCTTAGAAGGGCAGACCTTAATAAAGACCCGCCAAGCTGCCTTGCAGGAAATGGTAAGGTAAGGCGTGTTTATTTTTCTGTCATTACCATTGAATTAAGTCCAGCATAAGGAAAGATTTACCAAGTTATCTAAAAGAATGAATAATGTATTTTTCATGTTGCTGTCTTGATGAAGAATACACGTGATGGTAGTCTCGTGACGTGACGTACTGGACAGACTCACTCTGACAACTAGAGGCGCGTCAGCATGCTGTCTTTTAATTATGCTATAAATAATTTCCCAAACTGTAAACTAATCACAGGTAATACATTTCTGTACGAGCCCATAAATACATAAGTATCACACGTGGTAGCAGACAGGGGTGTGATTGCCTTTCTCCCACCGGCAAGGTTCTGCTCGTTTCCACACCCTACAGAGCTCCGTGTAAAGCTCACATGAGCGCTTGGTATTTCAGGATTGCATCCTCAAAATATCCCAAATCAACATGGGGTCTTTTGGGTTCTATAGAACTGGCCTTTCCTTGGAAATACGTTATTATAAGGCATGTGAGACTGTTGTTACTGGTCTACCAATGGCTATTGCCAGCTTGTTTTCCTCCGTGTTGCGCATCATTAATACGAGTACTGAGCCCGGGCTGTTGCTGGGCGGGAGGAAGCTTATACCCAGGTATGAAATGCAGCTGTGCTGCAGGCTCTGTTTAAAGGAAACTTAAACAGAATTTAAGTTAAATGTCCAACTTCTGGGACATCTATGACTGACTGTAGTTTCCTTCGAAGCTGTGTGTATGTGCCCTCCTGAAGAGGGATGGCATCGGGGCTTCTCTGATGGATAGGAGTTTTGGTGAGGAGGGGAAAAATTGCAGAAGAATTAACAAACACAGTATCTGAGGTGAATTCAAGCTCTTTGCCCCATGAATTTTACAGCTTTTTAACCCTGATTTAGAGGAATTTGTTTCCTGTTTGATGTCCAAGAAAAGGATATTCTTGTACTCTGCTGCCAGAAAAAACGAAATGCTTCAAAGTATTGACTGTCCTTTGAAAAACTAAGCAATCCAGTGTTCTCATCTGATGCTTAAAATACTCAAGAAGTTACAGGCTGACTGAAACTGGGAAAGTCCAGCAGAAAGATTGCTCTGTGTTTTTTGCTTTCTTGCAATAAATTTAGAAAGGCTTTTATTCTGAAGGCCTTTTGTCTGAAGGCTCCTTTCTTCCTTTACATGGCACCTGCAACAATATGAAAAGTCTTGGCTGCTCTTTGCAGTTGAGTGTGTTCCAGGCAAGAGCACCAAGGTCTAGAGAAACCAGTCCAGTCCGTTGACAAGTATCCCTTTGGTTTGAAGAAGCTCCCAAATATGACGCAAGCAGCAGCTCTGTGTGGTTTTACCCTCACAAGTGAAGGCCAAAAGATCTCTCCAGATGCAAACCTTCTGAAGATCTGGGTTAGATGATGAGAGAGATCAGATGCAGTTGAATGACTCTGAGTTTTCACTGAGTGCCGCTCAGCATAGTGTAGAGAGCCTGAGCTCATGGAAGTGCCAAAAACTGGTCCTCTGAGTCCCAAGTGCATCACTGGAGCAGATATTTGAACTGAGGTGTTGCTATGAGTAATGAAAAATCAAGACTCAGAGGGATCAACTCAGAGTTTTTCCTGTCCTTTCTTTAAAGGCCCTTCAGAAGTCAGCCTCCTCCCAGTTATCTACTTACCTGTCCTCTGCTCAACCAGCCACGCCAGGCTCAGGCGCCAGTTTGTGTTCTTGTAGTCCACCTTATCTCCAACGTCTGAGACCCCATTTCCATAGCTGTTTGTTGTTCAGTTCTTCTTAGGAGGCCTACAGAAGGCCAACCAGGCAGTGGTGATATGAGCTGGGCGTACACTAAGGTGTCTTGATTTCCTTTACTCTGGTTACTGGGTAGTTTGGTCATTTCTCAATGAGTCTGAATCAAGGTACCAAGTTGATAACCATCCCTGGGGCTCCTTGGCATTGTCTCCTGCCCTCTGTTTTCTTTCATTTCTTTTGTTTCCAACCATGCTGAACAATCTCCAAAGATTGCGTTTGCAATGTGCTTTTACACATCGGCCCACTAAGCACTACTATAATTCTAATAAATAATAATAAATTAACGATACTGTTAGGATTATTTGCCTCGTTAATGGAGAAGGACCTACACGGTATGTGTGTGCAAATGTGGAATTTTGGCAAATTCCTGCAATAGTTTGTCATCTTCTCTTAACGTTGTAAATAAGGTGTGCTAAAATACTTCTAAAGTAGATTCATTTGGCTGCAACAGTTCAGGGGTCCCTTTCTCAGATGGTTTTCTATGCGTTTCTGCTGCCATCTGCCTGCGTTATCTGAGAGGTGATGCTTGTGGTGTTATCTGAGCTTTCTTCTTCCATTGGAAAGGCTTCTTCACTTGCTTCTTCTGAGTACAGGAAAGACGGGGGCTGTGGAGCAGGTTCCACATTAGCCAGATCTCAGCAACTTTCAGACTGTGAACTACCATGAGGTCTTTGTAAAAACAGGGGTCAAATGTCTGTAGGTGTGGGGCAGCAGAAGGCTTGACAATGCCAAAGGTCTTGAATCCTTCATGCAAAATGGGTTTGAGGTTGATTCTCTGTAAGCACATGCCCAGAAAGACGTCGTCGATGGGGAAGAGTTCCACCTCTCTGCAAGCCCTGGCGAGCTTCTTCATGGTGCGGCTGGACAGCAAAAACCCTCCTCCTCCTGCGTAGGCTGGGTAGATGCTTAGTCCATACATGGTCTCTGGGATATAGTATTTGCTCTTCTGCACGCGGATAGGGCGGGCGTTGTAGATGATGTCCCCGACAAAGAGGTCCTCAGCGGGGTCATGTCTCTCGAGGAAGTCAACAATGTTCTCGACATTGACGAAAACATCAGCGTCACCTTTAAAAATGAACTTCACGTTGTGGCAGAATTCAGCAGCCCAGTTGAGGAAGTGGATCTCCTTCAGGGTGAGATTGAAGAAAGTGTCCATGAAGTCCCAGAGTAAAATGTCTCGGTATGCCTGGCTCTCCTGATGGACCAGAGTCTCCCATGTTGCCAGCACTGTCCTGTTCTTTGGTGTTCCCAGGAGGAACACTCGCTGGATCTGCTCCCCGTTCACCAAACCCTCCCTGCCCCACGTTTTCCGCACAATCTCACGTCTGTCAAAGTCTTCAACTACCGATTTGATAGCAATGAGCAGAAAGGGACCTCCAGGGGCTTTCCTGCATTTCTTGGGCTGGTTAATGAGGAGATTGAAGTTCCTGTTATCCTTGTTTAGGAGATAGCGCTTGAAGTTGAAGGCAGAATCGGTCAATGGGGGTCGAGTTGTAGTTTGGACCCTGTTGTTGGCCACTTCTGTTCGTCTAACAACAGGAGTTGCTTGAGGCCTGGGGACCGTTGCCTCTGCTGGCGTCGGTCTCCGAGGTGCTCTGGGGATGGAGAATGTTTTTGGTGTTACTGCAGGCTTCTTCTGTGCCGGCTCCTTGTTTCCTACCGGGACTAAATGCTCCAGCTGGGAGTAGAGTAAAGAGCAAAGTGCTACCAGCAGGAAGAGGGTACAGATCGCATCCCCTTTGAGACGAACTCTCATTGTCTCCGCCGTGTTTCTGGGGCTGTTAAAAGCTGTGTTTGAGCAGCCTGGCACCAATGTCCATCTGTAAACAAACAGACGGTGTGTCAGCAACAAGGATTCGGTGGCTTTGAAGCACGCAGGCAAGGCTAACTGAAACACCGTTTAAAAAACTAGCAGCAAAGGGCATTTTTCTCAGAAAAACACCAAGATGTGTTAAGGATCTGGCCAAAAGGCACATGGGTTGCACACCTAACGCTGATCCGAGCGCTCTGGCTCTGTCATTTGGTTCGTTAAGTCACCGAGAATTCACCCATCATCCTGCCAACCACTCCCGAAGCACAAGGGGAAATCAGCCCTCCCGCCCACATCCCCCTCTGCCAAACTCATTTTACCATTTCAGAGATTTCGCTGCTTTGGGAAAAACAAGGTGGAAAATGAACAATGCTGTTCTTCCATAAATCATTAGATTTTTTAAATTATTTATTTTTTCCTAACTTGGTAACTGTTTCTTGCTGCTTTTACTTTTTTTTTTTGAGTCGGAGGAGGGAAGCTCAGAGCTGGCTGTCAGAGGACGGGATCTGCAGCCTGTTGCTGGCGTGTCCCTGCACGCAGGGCCAGCTCTCCTGCACCAGCTGTGATTTGTGCCTTCAAAACGAATACATTCGGCACACGCTTGAATGCACGTATGGCCTTTTGGCTGCCGGTAATCTTCATAAAATATTAAACTATCGTAAATAACTTCCATTAATAAGGTCAGAAGGGGCATGGGTGTTCTGCCTCTGCCAGATCGCCCTAACTGGGAAGTGAGAGGTGGGCAAATAAATCCCAGTACACAGAAGCAAGGCAGAGGCTGCTGTTAGGAGTGTTTTATTCAAGCGTGAGAGATGAAGCTGCCTTTGGACGTGAAAGGTCTGGTTCTCACTTACACTTTCCCTGGAGGTCTTCTGTCTCATTCGATCAGTTCTTCAACTGCAAGAAAAAAAAATAATAATAAAATGCAAGAGCGGTAGGGAGGCAGAAAGCCGCGTGTAACCATGGTTCAGGGAAAAAGCTGGTCAAGGGTCTGTCGCTGCAGCAAAGGCAGCTCCTCTCATCACCACTGTTTCCCACAGCAGGGGACGGAGGGGACCCGACAGCCGCTGCAGGCTCCCGGAGAAGGCAGGCGGTAGCAGGGAGCACGTTCCTGAAAGTTTAGCTCTACCCCAAAATTTTCCCCGGAGTGCTCATAATTATTCTTAAATAACCCACTGATAATCTTTTATGTTCACAGGCTCTATTTTGCCTGTGCTGCGTTACTGTATTAATGCCGTTGTCTATGTCTTGGATTAGCCGACATCATCTTATCCAAAAGCTTCTTGACCCAGAGCTGCCTGGTTGAACAGCATGCTGCCTTCGCTTCAGGAGCCCTCCTTACTGAGCACCGAAAAGGCTGGAGGAGCCAGGGTTTGCCGTTTCCTACACCATTTCTTCCTGCAGCTCGCTGTTTTCCAGTATTCGTAGCCAACGGAGCACACAGACGGATGCTCAGCCCCCAGTCGAGCCCCGCAGCCACCTCAAACTGCCTCAAACATCTAATGGGGCAGCGAAGCGCTTGGTAAGAAAGTTGTTATTGTCATAATTATCACCTAAAACAGGACCCTCTTTAGTCTGGTGACATTCATGTCTAGCAAACCTTCTTTTGCTTCTCTTTTTGAAGCTCAAAGTCAGACTGAAGAGTCCGTAATTATGAAGTACGAAAAGAGTGGCACAGCGTTGCCTCCAGACTCGGTGGGATCTAGGCAATATTTCAAGACCGATGAGAAAGCAAAATTAATAAACCAATTGATTTCTTGCCCAGCCCCTTTAAAATTCTTGATGCACATTGCTTGGACCTCACAATTTTTAAATAGTTTGCTGTTTCATTACTGGTTAGCTGCATCTCCAAGTTACTGCTGAAACGGAGAGTATTTCATCACCATATGGTATCAGTGATCTTTTTCCCAAGTGCAGCTCCAAAATGTTTACTGACCTCCTCCTGCTTTGGCTCCAGTATTACCGAAATCTTTATTTTAGCAAATGGCTCATCCATGCCTTGGTGTAAGGTTCTTTGTGTTCCCAGTGGATTCAAAATCACTTCCTCCTCCTCCTGATGACCAGGATTTTTTCCTCAGGCTGCCTTTCTTGCTGTTTCCTAGCCTCTAAGAGAGGTCTGTGGGGTTTTCTCCATTTCTTAGCTTTTTCTTTACTTTACCTTTCACTTCTCTCCTCAGCTAGGCAGATGTTTTAATGGGTGTAGCTTTGCTATTAGCGGCAGGATTGCAGAATTTTCTCTGATCTCTTATAAATTGGTGTTAAAATGCCGATAATAATCAGAAGCTGTTTTCTGTTGGTGTTCTTTCTGCCGCGTGACTTGGCTCATAACCATTCCCAGCCAGGCGAGGCGGTCCCCGCTAACGCAGGTCAGATGTCAGTCTGCGTGTTACGGCTGTCTTGTGCGAGCTACCCTCGGCACGTCCCCATTGCCGTGCTCTGCAGCAGCCCTGCTGTCTGCCCGTTTTGTGCTAAATCATCCTTTATCTGTCAAGATGTGGTTCCCAACAGGCTTTCCCTCGCGCTGCCTTCAATAATTTTCCAGAAGCTCCAGGGATATGAAGGGATAGTCCCACTACACCCAGGACAAGCCACCGAAGGAGAAAGGGTCTGTCTCTCTTCTGCCCATCGCAAGCAAGAATTTTTTTCTGGTTGGTTTTGGGATACCTAAAATAGGGTAACTGTTTCAAAAAGCTCACAAGGACTAAAATTGGGGCATTTTTGCTCCTTCTGTCGCGATGGGAGAGGCTTTATTGAAGTGCTGCGCAGCTCTGTGTATGCGGGCTCCCGCTGGGGCGCATCCGGAGAGCGCTGGGATGCTTTCTCTCCACTCGAGCTCTTTGTAAAGTCTCCTCTCTTTCCTCACTGTAATAATTTTAATTTTTTTTTCCCTTTTTCAATGCAAAAGTTTGATCTTATTTCAGCTGCCAGGCTCCAGATGGTAATTAAGGAGCTGGATGAAAGTCCTGGCTCTTTCCCATGTTTAATTTTATCGGAGAGGGTTTGGAATAAAATGTATGTGTCATGAAGCTTGTAATTTCCATGACTTACAGATTTACCCAGCATCTCAGAATCTGGCAACAAGCGCCCTTGAAAAAGCCAAGAAAAACCCTGAATTGTTACAAGCCTGGGCAGATAGCCCGGCTTTTCTTCTGTGTTTTCATTTATTGAAAGAAAAGAATCCGAAATCACGGTTTTCATGCTGAAATAAAGCAGTTCAGCGCTGAATATAGACAGCTAGTTTTCAAAAGAAGTTGCCAGCCCTAAAGTGAATCCTTGACTGAGATATAGGGATTTTCCAGTCTTTGTTGGATATTTCCTTCTTTTTTGCAGGAAACACCCTCAACTGTTACACAGGTGGAAGCTCTACCCATGGATGTCAGTGTGGGAAAAATCTCTCCTGTTCTGAATTCAGAGGGACTGATGATTCCTGCAGATGCTCCAGTATGTCCTAAAGCCAAAAAGATTACTCATCCACCTCAACACCAGGAGGACAAAAAAAAAAAACTATATAAAAAATTACAGAGCTANGTGTTTCCTGGAGCCCCTGGAGGGCCTGGAAGGGGCTGGAAGGTCTCCCCGGAGCCTTCTCTTCTCCAGGCTGACCCCCCCCAGCTCTCTCAGCCTGTCCCCACAGCAGAGGGGCTCCAGCCCCCCCAGCATCTCTGGGGCCTCCTCTGGCCCCGCTTCAACAGCTCCATGTCCTTCCTGTGGTGAGGGCTGGGAACGGGACGGTGCAGTTTGCCCCAGCAGTGGGACGAGGCGGGTCGGAGGGCTGAGCTGGGCTGTAGGCAGAGGCTGAAAGGTCTCATATCCATGAGGTGGAAACATGGAGAGCACATACTTAGGGAACATGCTGGAAGGACCAAGGGGTCCACAGCCTGTGCATTTCCAGAGGCAACAAAATGCCTGAAAGTTGGAAGTGGCCAGAGCTGGGCATGACAGGCTGGTGAGCATCCAGGCAGGGAATCTGACCCGGGCTGTTGCACTCTCGGGCAGAGGGCCCACTCCTCCGCCTGGTTTTCATTTATTTGAGAGGAGGACTCTGAAATACGGCCAAGGAGTGCTGCAATAAAAGCAGTTAAATGATGATTTAAAAAAAAAAGTGCTAGTCCTTCGTTCCCAGTTGAATGACATGAAGCCTTGAACTAATCCTGGAAATCTCCTTTTGCAGCAGCCATCCCATTTCCATCACTCGGCACATCTGCTCACGTGGGCCCAGGCGGGAAAAAGCTTCTGGATCCTGTCCCCGAGTTCAGTCAAGAAGCCTTGGTGATCCTGGCGTGTTGCGTTGTGCCTTGAAGAGTGGTTATTCAACCCGCCCAGCCCCGGGAAAAGCAGATGCGATAGCCAGGGAAGCTGAAAACGTGGTACACTGAGGGAGAGGGTCCAACACGTGGTGATGGGCTCGGCTGCAGGCTTGTCCCAGCCCGCCTCACGGGAGCACGCGTCCCCACCGAGCACGGCTGGGGCTTGTCCCCGGATCAGCTTGCTGCCCTGCCTCCTGCGAAGCGTTTTCATCTCCCCTCCCAGCTCCCGAAGCTGGAGAGGGCGCCGGTAGGTTTGGGGTGTGCAGTGGAGGGTCCGCGCACACCGTGTGGGCCATGCAGCACACGGGGCTGCGGTTGCTGGCAGAGAAGTCTTACCTGTTTCGCTGTAAAATGAGCTAAAGAAAGTGTTGGAGATCCAGCACTGATGGGTTCGATGAATGTTTTCGCAATACCCAGGGAAACTTGGAAAATTCTGGGTGGTGGGGTGCGCTTTATAGAATCACAGAATGGTTTGGGTTGGAAGGGACCTTAAAGATCATCCTGTTTCACCCCCCCTGCCCTGGGCAGGGACACCTCCCACTAGACCAGGTTGGTCAAAGCCCCTTTGAAGCAATGCTTGACGGTTTGGGGGATTTGTTGTCATTTCACGTGGGTTCAACGCGTTTCACAAGAGCAAAGTCAGGCTGTAACACCCAGTGCTGGAAGCTGAGCCCCGGGCTCTGGCTTGCCGTAGGGAGGTCTGCACACCTGTCCCTCTCCCGCCTCATTTCCAGCAGTTTTCCCATCCTTTTCTCCATCCTGGCTCACTCAACAAGAAAAGTCAAGCTCCCAGGCCCCTCGTCCCCTTGTGCTGCTGTTCCTCTGCCGCCTCCTGCTGCTGTTCAGGAACCCACCACGAACAGTAGCAGCAAACGCTACCCCCATCCTGCAGCCAGGCCTGTGTAAAACGTGTGTGGCTTAGCTCCATCCCACCAGCCCAGGATGCTGGCAGCAAGAATTCTGCACCGTCTGAAGCTCTGGTGACTACGTTTTCCTACCAGCTCCCGCTTGGTCCCATCCTCTGAGCCCCAGAGAGAGTGTTTGACTTCTCTGTCCCCACCAGTTGAATTTCAAGGCACTGCCGGACGCGTGAGCGCGAGGAGCGCTCTGTTTCGCAGGAGGGTTACTTCTTTGAGCCACGCTGGGCTGCCATCCTTCTCTTGCCCTCATACAGAAACCTGAAACGAAGCGCGAAGGCAAAGGTTTCCAGCCTCGGCGGAGTTCCCTCGGTTCGGGTCTCATGGCAGCCTGTGAGTGTCGGGGCTCTTTGGGTACCCACAGGGAAATGTGGCAGCTTCCAGCACTGGGTTTGTTCCGCTCCACACACCAAAACGTGCACAAAACAACTCAGGTTTAACAGTTTGAGCCGGTTTTGAAGTGTTTAAAGGGGAAAAATACCTCTGTATGTTGGAGCAGGGGAAGAAGCCCTCTTGCGTTTCTACGTTTGGGCATCACGTAATGAGTTTTATTCCTGCATGGTTTCTTTTTTGGTTTCGTTTGTTTGTTTTCTGGTTTGATTTTTTTTTTTCCTCCCTCCAGGCAGAATCAGTAACCTCATCAAAGCTGGTGTGAGTGGCTTTGGTGCCGGGCAGCTCCTCTCTGCATTACAGGGTGTTTGTGAGGAGCTCTCATTTGGAGCGATGGGATTACAGAGCGATGCTGAACGATTTGATCTTCTCGACTAGAAGACAGGGCAGGCTGAAACGCCCTTCGGCACGTTGGTTACTGCAAAGCCCTGGAAAAATGAAGTAACCAAAACAATCGCTGAGCTGCCTTACCAGAAAAAAGAGCCCATTGCCTTCAGCCGCTGGGAAGTTTTGAAGTCTATAAACAAACTGAGAATAGGCCGTAGGATTTAATTAGCTGAATGTCTTCAGAGAGCTTTCCCAGGAGTCGGGATCCTGAGCCGGAGCCAAACGAGCAGAGTGCAGAGGGGCAGGGGCTCGCGGTGGGTGCTCAGCCACGCAGCGCCGCTGCCGCCGCGGTGCCCGGCCCCCTGCGCAGTGTCGCCCGCACAGTGTCACCGCTGCCATCACTTGCGCCGCAGCACACGGAGGCAAAAGCGCTGGGGCACCCACAGCAGAAGGAGACGGAGCTGTTGGAGCGGGGCCAGAGGAGGCCCCGGAGATGCTGGGGGGGCTGGAGCCCCTCTGCTGTGGGGACAGGCTGGGAGAGCTGGGGGGGGTCAGCCTGGAGAAGAGAAGGCTCCGGGGAGACCTTCCAGCCCCTTCCAGGCCCTCCAGGGGCTCCAGGAAACACGGGGAGGGACTCTGGAGCAGGGAGGGGAGCCATGGGACGAGGGGGAGTGGGTTTACACTGGCAGAGGGGAGACTGAGGTGAGCTGTGAGGAAGGAATTGTTGTCTGTGAGGGGGGTGAGCCCCTGGCCCAGGTTGCCCAGAGAAGCTGTGGCTGCCCCATCCCTGGAGGGGTTCAAGGCCAGGTTGGACGGGGCTTGGAGCAGCCTGGGCTGGTGGGAGGTGTCCCTGCCCAGGGCAGGGGGGGGCACTGGGGGGGCTTTAAGGTCCCTTCCAACCCAAACTATTTGATGAATCTATGATAAAAATGCAGGCCTCACTCCAAAGACTCCTTCCAACTTTCCTGTCGGTGCCGCTTTTCAGGCCAGTGCAAACGCATGGATGAGATCCGTGGTGTTACAAGACAGGTTGCCTTATTTATCTCTCTTTGCTTCCCCCAGCCCTGAAATACGCGGTCTCGTCAGCCTCCCAGCTGGATGGCCCCCTTTTATCCCAGCCAGCCCCGAATGGCTGCTGATGCGGAGATCCTGCGGAGCCGCTGCGCAGAGGCCAGCGATGGATGCCAAGGCGTCAGCCCCGATGTCCCTGGCCACCCGCACCGCTGTCCCCACGGCCTCCGGGAAGGCTGGCTGCCCACACCGCTTCTCCCGTTCCCGGCGGACCCGCTGGTGAGTGGCTTGCGTTACACATGGTGAGACGACAACACTCTAATTAAAACAGCCAGCTGCAAAATGTATCCAAAAGGCTTTCCTTTCCACCCTGCTCCCATACTGGGTAAGGAAGTACACGTCAAGTTGCACTGGGAGTTGTCTCCATCAAGAAAATGGAGATAACGATGTTAGGACAAAGTTCTTCCCCAGGAGGGTGGTGAGACACTGGATCAGGTTGCCTAGAGAGGGGGTGGGAGCCCCATCCCGGGAAGTTTTTAAGGCCAGGCTGGATGGGGCTGTGATCAACCTGATGTAGTGGGGAGTGTCCTTGCCCAGGGCAGGGGGGTGGAATAGATGATCTTTAAGGTCCCTTCCAACCCTGACAATTCTATGGTTCTGTGATCCCTCAAAAATTCCCCCGGGGCTGCAGCCCTGCCGCACTTTAGCCATACGGGATGTTTTCCCCGGCCAGGGGCAGAACGCACCGCGGCTGGCCCTGAAAAACAGGGAGAAGCCGCAGCTCCTCCTAATCGCAGCGGCACGTCTCTAACGAGAGCGCTCGGCTGCCTGCAAGGCAGGAGAAGGCAAGGCCCGATCATCTCGCGCAGACTTAGCAGCCTTGAGGGGTGCTTTCCGAAACCCAGGCGCGGGCTTGCCCCGTAGGTGGTTGGATTTTGAGAATTACGGGGAGCTCGGCAGCTCCGCTCGCAGCCCGAGCGCCAAGGCCAAGGAACCTGCCTCTCTTTTGCAAATCCTAATTACCAACCCGCCCCGGGAGGAGAATCAAACCTCCCGGGCTCGTGAAGGGGTAAGAAACGGCCCCACGGAAACAGCCACCCCCCCTCTCCCCAGGGTGGGTGCTCGCTGCCGGTTTGTCTCCCGGACCCTTCCTGACCTGGTAAATGCTTTGCCGGCGGCGCCCCGAGCCCAGCCATGGCGCTGCCTTGGTGGGGGGGGGTTTGTTACACCCAGACATCAATGGGAGAGGGAGCACGCGCTGAGTCCCCCCCCCTAATTTTGAGATGATACCCAAGGCAAAAGTTTATCACAATCTGCCTGAAAGCCGTTTAAAAATGCGATCAGTAACTGGCCGTTTCACTGGAACTGAGCTTTCTTTTTTTTTTTTTTGCTCTTTCTCTCTTTGTGGCGTGCGAGAGCTTGAAAATTCCTGGGTTTCGCTGAAGGCGTGCAGTAGCGTCGCAAAAGGGGGTGATTCGCGTCCTGTTACTGACGAGGAACGGCTTGTAAATGTCGTGTGCCGCCACCGAAACGTGTTCGGGGTCGGGAAGAAACTTGCAGCACTTTAAAGAAGCCCCAAAATTTCTTCTGTAAAAACTACCCAAAACACGCAAAGCAAGTTGTTTAGGAAGGAAAGCACAGAGCAGCCGGAGCGGGGCCGGAGGCTGCGTGTTCGGAGCCTGCAGCCGGCTCTGCCGCGTGTCAGCGGTCACGGCGCGGGTCGCTGCGTGGAGAGACAGCCGCGGAGAAGAAGGGAAGCTGGAGGAAAAGGAAAGCCGTAAGGACAGCCTGCAAATTCCCACTGCTCGCTGCTCCCCGGCCCGCTCCCGTCAAACATACATAACAGCTACTTACATCCCGTCTGATAGCGCCGATCCCGCGTCTCCTCGGTAAGGCTCGTCAGCGGGCTGCCAAGCAGGCACATCTGGATGCGGTTAGCCTTAGACATTCCTCGGCCTTCCAGCCAAACCCGGGAAACCCTCGCCCAGCGGAGCAGCCTCGGCTCTCCATGCCACAAGCCAGCGGAGCGGCTCCTTCGCCGGCTGGGGAGGGCCGTGGGGGCGCGAGGCCGGGCTCCCCCCGCACGGGCACCCGCCGGCCGGGGCGAGGGGAAGGAGCTGTGGCGCCAGGGGAAGGAGCCGGGGCCGCTGCCAAGCGCCTGACACGTGGTCGGGGCTGGGGAGCGCGATGGGAGCCAGCCCCACGCTGCCCTCGGCCACCCGCGCCCCGGCCGGGCTCTCCCACCAGTTAAAAAGAACAACCACAAAAAAGGTTAGGGTTTTTTTTTCTTTTTACTGTAACGCTTTTCCATAGGAAACATACTAATTTTTTTTTCTCTTTTCTTTCTTTTCTCTCTCTTTTTTTTTTCCTTTCCCCTCCAATTTGGCTTTTTCTTTCAGTCCCTCAGCCCGTGGTCATCCATACCCCACGGGAGAGGGACGGCACCAAGGTGTCGAGGGCTGAGCGCGGCGCTAGGTTGGGGACTTCCATCAGTTCTGCTGTTTCACTCCTTGAAAATAACCACAAAAAAGGATTTTTATTTTGTTTTTATATACTGTAACTCCTTTCAGTGGGAAACATACTCATTTTTCTCTCTCTTTTTCCCAATTTGGCCTTTTTTTTTTTTTTTTTTAATTCCCTGGGGATTATTTTCTTTATCTCTGCGAAGGCTCGGAATTAGAAATTGAGGTTGGGTTCAGCTCAGAAGGAAAATCCACTCGGGGGTTGGTTTCTTTTTTTTCCTAGCAGGGAAGCGGCGGGTGGAGGGAGGCAGGTGCTGAAGGATACAACGGTCGTTCCCAAACCTCCCAATACACTGAACAAAAAAAAAAAACCACCCACTTTCTTTATTCTTTCCCCCCCCATTTAATTTGAGTTACTTCAAAACAAAACATTTTTATTTGGAGCCAAATCTCAAGTGTCAGCTGATCTGCCAGCTGACTGATAGCGTTTCCTATGGAAACGACGACCTTTATTCCGCTAAGGCAGGCCAAGAGGCTGGAGAGTGCCCCAGCCACGGCCCCGTTATTGTCCAAAGTTTTTCATTTACAGTGAACTTCTGACACAACCAGGTTTGGATCCACTCTGTTGTTTTCACGGACACCCAACCGTTTTTTAAACATAATGTAAAAATGGGTTGGTTTTTTTTTTTTAATAAGCGTCTGTGCTTTTTTCGTGTATTTTTAATTTCAGCTCTAATGTTTTTGCTTTCTAGAAGACAACGTCACCGTGAAAAGCTGTCCCACGGCGGGGCTCCTGCTGAGCAAGCCTGCGCTGGGGTGCTCCGGGCTGGGAAAGCTGTCTCCTCCTGATCCACAGCTGATCAAAAACCTTGGCCCATAGAGGTCACTCAGCCTCAGGCTTTCCCCATGCCAGCCCAAGGTGGGTTTACCCGGCTCTGCAGCAGCAATCCCGGGCTGGTTTTCACCCCTGTTCCCAAAGGAGCCGAGCGGTGTATCCGCCTTGGCTCGGAGGGGCTGGCGGCAGGGGGGAGGGGGCTGTTCCCCGAAACCCCTGGGGACTCGCAGCCCCTATTTCCACTGCGTTTCCCCACCCAGATTTTGGGACCTGCTAGCCTTTTGCCTGCTCCCATGGGGTGGGAGTGAAAACAGAGGCTTTCACTGCCATGCGGTGCCTTTGTGGCTGCCGTGCCTTGGAGAGCCACGCCGGGACCTTGGGAGGTGCAGGACTTTTCCCCTGGTGCTTCCAGTGTGTTGCTGCCTCACCCGTACCTTGTTCCCTGGGCACCCGTGCACAGCTGATTCCTTCGTTTCCCTGCCAGCAAAGGTCTGTCCCATGGCATGTCACTGACATACAAGTTTGGGACCTCTTGTTGACCCTGATGCATAGGTCGGCCCCGTTGGCCGTGGGTTGGTGTGTTGGCACATGGCTTTAAGTGAGCCACGTGCCAAAAGTCCTTCCACCCGCTGCAGGGCAGAGCCCCGCTTCCCGGCACTCTATTCCCGCAGGCATCAAGCCATGGTGGAAAATAAAGAAGGGCTGATCTTGTGGTTTCTCAAGGGCTGCCTGAGGTTGAAGTGAATGGGGGTGAAATACTGCTCTGCTCGAGTTCCTGGCAAAAGGAATTTCCCCCGTTTCAGCTCTCAGGTCAGGCGGTGGCTTCCCCTGCAAAGCTGCTGGAGAAGATTTAACGTCCAAGCTCCGCGGCTCCCCACCTACGGGGCGGGCAGCCCTGTGAGAAAGCTCACTAATAGCGAGGGCAGCCCGGATTGCGGCGATGCCGTGGCCTCGGAGAAGTACCAGATATATAACGGCACCCAAAGCAACACGGGATGCTCCGCCAGGTGCCATGTTTGGGACAAACCTCCCCTCCTGGCCATGTTTGCGAAAAAAGGCTCATCAAAGCGATAACTGAACAAACAGGGTGGCTTAGCTGGGTTTTGACGTGAAAGCGGAGCCGGTAACTCGCAGGTGGGGCACCGGCCTTGGCGCATCAGTAAAAACGGGTGATTTTGGGCAGGACCCCATTGTGCACCCATATGCTTTGGCCGGCTGCTCCTCCGAGAGCTGGTGAAAGCCAACATGGCCACAACTTCACCGAACCCCTCTCTTGATACCGTGTTAAGCGTTCAGTGAAAGTCTCTGAGGCACTTTACATCAAAAGTATATCTTTATTTATAAAAAAGAATGGGGAGGGAAAAATAGACCAAAGTGCTTTTTATTTTTTTCTATAAAAGACAATTCCCTGGGGGTTGAACGTCCCAGACCTGAGTATCCATGGCACTGCAGTCCCTAGCTGTAGATGGGTGATCCATATACGATGCTGAATATCACGGAAATTTGGAATTAAAAGCTCAGCAAGGGATTTTTCCACTGATGACTAAGGGACTTAACCACACATCTACAGATTTCAGTTAGGGATGTGTGGCCAAATTCCTTCAGTGGCTTTAAAATTCGATCCAGAGAAGAAAAAAAAAAGTATAATTTTTGACCTGAACCAAATGGGTTGGTCACCGTACCTTAAATTGCCTCACCCACCTCCCTACAGAAGACAAACGGCCAGACCCAGGGCTGCATCTCACCAGCTCCACGGGGGCACTCCAGTAGGTGGGTTAGGCTGGAGAAACCCTCCCGACTCCCACTCTGGTGCCTCCTGGGTTTCAGGTGTACAACGCCAGAGGTCCGTGGCTATACCAGAATTTTCCATTAAAGTACACGGGTCAGTTCAAGGGAACTGGGGGCCCCTCGTTGCTGCCCGCGCTCAGTTTGGTGTCAGAGGCTGCGGGCGGCTGCCGGGGTGCGACTCAGTGTGGCTCTAAGGGGCCTTTTGGGACCTCAGAGGGGAGACCCAGGCAGCAGGACAGCTTCGCAATGCTGAAGCAGATTTTGGAATGAATGGCACAATTAAGAGCTAAGGAAAAGCCCCACCACCTCCTCACGCTGGGAAAAGACCTTTGCCTGGAGCAGTGTCCACACCAAGCACCTAAGCCTTCTTGGGACAAGCAGTTTCCCTCAGCTCTGAGCTTTTTTGGCCTTATGTTTTCCATATCTTGACAGTGGTGCAAAGTACATTCTGTTTTCTGCTTCAGCGTCCTCCAGATCTTGACATGGATACGATTCTGAGACTTCCCGGCAATGAAACTCCGGCAAACTGTCTTACTTGGAGGCTCTGATTTTTTCATAAAGCCCTGTAACCTGCAGTGCTGTGACATTCGACCCCCGTTTCGCATTAAAAACAATCCAGGTATCCACCCCTTCCACGGCAGGGCTGAAGCTGAAAAGGGAAACCTGGAAAGCGTTGCTGTGAGCGATCGGCATTTGTTCTTTAATTTGACTTGCTATGAAAACACAGGAAGAAAATGTTATGATTTCTTTAAGGTCAGGCTCATAATTTTTAAGCGCTTTCAATCAATAATCCTGAACCCTTTCCTTATTTTTGAGCCAGGTACTGTTCTCGCTCGACAGACTGGTCCGCTGTCGGCAGCTGTTGGCGAGTGGGAACTGAAGCTGCTGGAAGAAAGGACCTTCCCCACCTGCCCTGATGGCGCATCCTCCTCTTCAGCAGGTGAATTAATCGATGGTGTATTTTTAATGAGCATCTAAGAGGGTTAATGTCAGTCTTTCACCGACTCTGCCCTCCAGGCCAGTTTGATATTCTTCCTTGGTGACGGTTTTCTATCAGGGCATGCTCTCAGCTTGATGCCCATCCGACGCCTCACGTCACAGTGAGCGCTTTAACTTTCACTCTCCTCTCTGTTGTCACCCATGTGAACGCTGCAGCTCAGCTACGCCAAAACAAATCATTCAACTTCTCCCTTGGACGGATCTTTTATTCTTTCTGGCAGACTGAAAGGGGGCCTCCTTCAAATCTGAAACATCGCTAAAACTACAAAAACAATCTGTACCGCAAAAAAGCCCTCTTGGATGCCTTCCTGTAAGCACATTTGGGCCTGCTTCCTGCAGTTTGTTTTAAACCTTGTCTACTTCATTTTTTTTATATACGTGCAACTGATTAGCATCTTCAGTTGCTTTTAATATCGTGTCATGCTTTGCTCTGTGTTTGATTCCGTAACACCAGCCCCCCTGAAAATATATATTATTTGTTCTTCCAGACATATCTTAAAGGTAGGGAAGAGTCGTTATGGGGTAAGGCCAAATCCACCAGCAGCAGCACTGCCCACGGCTTATCTCCCACGCTAGACATTAGCTCATGGGTATAAATAGTAGTAAGGGAGTGTTGCTTATATGCCTGGCATCTGAGTAGGTGCAGCATGTGCACGGCTAACTTTGCAAGGAAGAAAGCACGTGTGTGCTCCCCTGCCAGTGGCATGACACCGGGGTTGCTTATTCCAGCCCTTGGGCTGGCCCACAGCGCTGAGTTGTGGTGTATCCACAAGAATCCCCCACACCCAGCTCCTCCTTCGGTTCCGCTCATTGCCTTACTATCTGCAGTAAAGGCAGGCCTCAAAGTTCTTCAACAAATCTCTGCTAATGTTTTTTTTCTCCTTTTTTCTCCTTTCTCCTTCTTCCTTCCCTGCGTGATGCGAGTTCCCCCGTCTTCCCACACCTGGTATAAAACCGCTCTAAAATCTTCTGGGTAAAACAGAAGGAAATTCTGAGTCAAGCCTCAGGCAAATGCCAAATCAGCGCAAGTGACATCATGATCCAATCGTGATCCACTTCACTCTAAGGCTTCTGTGAAAATTGTCTCTATCTATGTTTGTGCCAGATAATACTACAAAACCCTACTCTCTTTAGCAGGAAAGGAGTCCGCTTGAGAGCAGGATCAAGTTTTCATCGAATCTAATGATGATGATGACCAATCATGGAAAAGAAGGAATGAACCAGCTACTGCTATGGTCCCAAACCATGCCATGCGCTCAAGACAATTCCACCACGGAATATCACCGGAAAACCCTTTTTCTTCGAGTCTCTGCAATGAAGGCACCTGTGAATGCTCTTAAAGATGATGATATTCCAGAAAGGCTGCCAGGAGCTACAGCACTTAATGGCACTTTTGAGAAGGAATCTGTGAGTAAGAGGAAACACGTATGCCAACTGCTGGCAGGGGAATAAAACGCACGAGGTTTGCTTTAAGAAAAAAACACATTCATGCTTAGTCCTCTCTAATACAGTAATAAGAGCAAAGATTTTGGGACTTGAAGTAGATGCTGAATAATAAGCCTTTCTCATTGGGAGCATTAGCAGGCACTAGAAAAGCTAGAAGTTCTCGCTACTCAGTGGCTGGCTTATAACTGCCTATGAAAGCTGTGCACACGAGTAGCTAGCCTGAGAGCTTAGAAAGGTTCGTTATAGAGGAGACAGGCTGTGCACAGGACCTTGTCTTCTAAAAAATCATTTTTGCAAAATCGAGAGCCAAACCCTCTTGCTGTTAAAGTCATTTTCAAGTTTCTGATGGTTTCTTTTTTTTTTTTT
>VXBO01012250.1:92024-103400 GCA_013400135.1 Rhinoptilus africanus | reverse complement strand
AAAAAAAAAAAAAAGACAAACCAAAACTCTTTGTCAGGTGGGTTGCTGCCAGAGTTCCCCAGCTGGGATCTGGCAGGAAAGCTAAATACTTTGAGGTATGGTTCCACAGCAGCCTAAACTAACTCCCATCAGCAGTGCTGTGCTGGTCCCGAAAGCAAAACCGCCAGAGAGGAGATTGCTTCCTTCTGGGAAGAGTGCTGGTACTGCTACACGGGAGAGGGCAGGAGGCGGAGCGGGAACGGGGGAGATGAGATGGCAACAGCACTGACATAGAACGGCTTACTGAAATGCCGTGGGGCCACAGCCCCTGTGGAGATGGTGAAGTCCTGCTTCCTTTGAAGCTAAGGGCAAGATGGAAACATTCTCCCCATCTCTGACCCCCTCCGTTTCCTTTCCACGCTGTGCACGTGATCTTGGGGATTCCAAATCTGCAAAAAAAAATGCCAGGTTCCTCAGGATTACACTGGGGACCGCGATGTTCAGCACACCTGAGGCATGCGGGCCCCAACCGGGTGGGAGCTGGCCACCTAAATCCTCCCCATCCGGGCCTTCAGTCCGCTGGTGCTCACAGCATGCGTTTCAGCAGGAGCTGAGGGAACAGCACCAGCCCCTGGAGCTCGGATCTGAGCCCACACCCAAATCCCACGCTGTGTCCCTCCTTTGACTCCAGGAAGGATGAAGATGTGAGTTGGGATTTAAAAGGCCATCAGGGCTTGCCTGTCTAAAAGCTGGTCCTACCACGACTGCCGGTGGCCCGATACTTCCCTGCACACGCAGGCTTTGTGTGCTGGCAGTGCCACCCTCTGCAGCTGGAATAATTTCCGAGGCCCACTGGCTCTTCCCATAGATGGGAAGGGCAAAACGGGATAGAATTAATGAAAAAGGATAAGTAAAAACCGTATCAGGAAAGCGTAGGGAACAAGTCAAAGGTAATCAAGCTACTGTTGTGCTTCATGGGATCCATGTCACGCTAGATACTTGTCACTCTGTGCTTTGTTACGGGCAAAGGTGTAAACTCTGCTCTGTTGCCATCTGCATCGAGCATACCAGCAGAGAGTCGGCTCCTCCCGCGGGAACCAAAAGCACGAGTTTATCTAAGCACGGGGTTTGGGCGCTTTGTCCTTTTAAGCCATTTTTTAACCCTTAAAATCAGGGCAGGTAAATCCGGCAGCTGATGCCCAATTGTCACACAGTGACAACACCGCCAGGGAAAGGCTCCGTGCAGATCCCAATGCTGGTGAGCCGCGATGGCGTTGAGCTCTCCCCTCCGGAGACTCGGCAGGTAGTTCAGAAGCAGGAGAAGGCACCAGCCGCCGGCTGGTCAGCGGCGATTGCTCAGCTCTGTGGGCTGGGGTCAGGACGGTACCGGACGCTGTGACACACCTTGGAGCGGCAGTTCCAATCTGTGCTCCGCAGGTACCTTGCTGAGTAGGAGACTCTTTTCCTTCCATCTTTTCACAGATGCAGGTCCCCCTGGGGCTGGTGGGAAAGAGCCAAGCGCGATGTAGTCAATATATTTATTGTCCACCATGGTCCAGAAAAAAGCTGGGAATCATTCTCTGAATGTGTCTTTGCCCATCTCGCTTGTTCAGTGCCTGAAATGTGTTCTCCAGCAGCAATCTTGTGCCCTGTGGGAGATTATGACTGTCCCAGGTAAAGGGGAAGCCTTCAGGTGGCGAGAGGTGGGAAGGAGCTGTACTAGAGCAGGGCAGGACAGATGCACTTGTCACAGATGTTCCTCGTTCGAAGAACGAAGAAGGAAAATAATATAAAAATTACTTTTCCTTAATTTCCCCTCTGTCTTTGCTTGACGTCATGCCTGAGGGCATGAATGTCTTTCATATAAAAAAATATATTGCAGCTCTCGAGGTGACAGCCCTGGGCCACAGCCTGAGAAACAGTGGTGTTGTCTGCATCCCAGAGAAATTCTCTGAGATGCCTTCCTTGCTCTTCTCCTCTCCCCACCCTCCCCTAGGCCTCTCCAACTGCGTGGCTGCTTCCCTGCGACATTTCAGTCCTGAAGGAAGCCAGGCTGAAAGCCCTCTCTCACCAGTTCACAGGAAGGTAACGTGGACTTCTAGAAACAGAATGAAATAAGGAACAGCAGAGATCCGTGCTGGCTTCTGTGAGCACAGAACCTCTCCCCGGGCATTCCCATCTAGACGGAATCCTGCGGTGATTTTCAGGACTTTACATTCCCAGACACTGCAGCAGTCTCATACACTAGCTAAAGCAAGGAAGCTCTTAGCAATGCCACTACCCTCCGGGCTCTAGGAGCAGTCCTCGTTGGAATGGAGGCCCAAGAGCTCCTCAGCCAAGCTGATGAGACCGTTTTCTTCCAGGGCTGCGATCAGCCGCGCTATTGTGGCCTTCTTCCCCTCCGACTGGATAAATCTGAGAAGCAGCTGATAGGCTTGTTCATATAGTCCCTCTCGGTCATATTCAAGGGCCAGGTTATCGATGACGGGATCACGCAGGGCTCGGCAGTTCTTCTGCAAAGAGCGACCCACTTGCTTCCATTTCTTGGACACGAGCTTGGCAAATTTCTGGTGGTCGTCTGACGTGAGCGTTCTGTTGGCTGAAAGGGACAGAGGGCAGGTAAAACAGAGGGCGTTCGCGGCTGATGTGATGCAGCTTGGACCAGTCCAAGATCTGCAGAAGTGCAAGAGCAGTGAAGCTAAAGAGACTGACCCACCATGGGCCGGGGGTCCTGCACACCGGGCTGTGATGGCATGGAATGCTCTGATGGCCTTCCTCCACCACTGGAAAGGGAAAATCAGCTGGAGTAAGCCTCACCATATGGGATGTCCCTGCTCCTTGCGTATGAGCTGGACGTGCCCGCTCTCCACTTAGTCTGCCATCCCCCTGAGCAGTGCTGGTGCCCCGGGTGGCAAACTGTAGCACGTGGTGACGCGCTTCGCTGCTCACAGCCATCTGCCCTGGCACATCCGAGCTCCCTGCCTTGCTCAGGCCATTCCCCTTCGAAAATCCTCCCACGACATCAGAATATCTGCCCTCACCCCCAGCCTGCAAGCTTGGCAATGCCTATTTTCTTTTTTTTCCTCTCCCCAGGATGGGACTGTCATGTGGTTTGCCAGAGCTCATTTTTTATTTTTTATTTTTTATTTTTTCTGAGGGACATCCTTTTTATTTGTTTCAGCCTTTCAAAAGCAACTTGGCAAGGCCTTTCTGCCCCAGCCCCCTGTTCCCTACCCAAGTATCCTCAAAGACACGCAGACAGGAGCTCTCTCCTTGGCCGTTTAGTACAGGAGACTGCTTACACAGCTTAAGCACACTCAGAAATGACGCAGCTCATCTCCAGCTAGAACGGCTATGTGAGACTATCCGAAAGCTCTCTGCAGAAAGCCAGTGTGCAGCTGGCTGAAAGCAGGGCTGATGGTGCCCGTGGTAACCTTCCCAGTCTGATCCCAACCTGTGCTATTAACTCACCTCAACCAAATGGCGGGGAAGAAGAGAAACTACTCTTTACCCCTCCTTTCAGTATTAAGGAGTTTTAAAATGTGAGGAACTTGGAAGAGACATGGAGCCTGAAGCATCTGGCTCTGTGCCACCCCAGCAAGAAAACAGGTTGAGGCCTGATCTGAAGCAGTGCGGCAACGTCTTAGGACTGCTGTAATTCCTTCCTTATGGGATGCTGGGAAATCCTTGATTTATCTAAGGTAGACCCCAATGTGGTCAAGTTAATTCTCCCTTTTGGGCTTTGCAGTGAGGAAGGCCAAGGGCTCTCTTAGTCAGGTCTAGCTACTCACCGAACTGTTGTCCCTGAAAGATGAAGGTGACTTGTGGGGAAAGGGAAGGACAAGGTAGAGGTGGGGAGTTCGGAGAGGGGCAGCCTTTTACAGCCGTATTGTTGTTGATGCTCTGGTGAACAATCAGGCTCTTGAGGCGTTCCTCCAGCTCTGTGATTTCCTCATCCCGCAGGCGGTCAGGCTGGAAGGCAAACAGCGTCGTCAGCGATTTGTGCCAGGTTCACCCCCTCGCAAAGCTGTAGATGCTTAACTGGAAGGTGCAGCTTCAGACAACGGTGCCACGAGAGGAGCAATGAGACAGCTATTGCCTGTAAACTGGCCAAACGAGACGGTCTGATGGAGTTCTGGCTGTAAGTGTGTGAATTTGAATCAGCGATGTGATATGAAACGGGCAGTCTGCCCCTCCCAAGTTACCCCCTTTCTCTCTTTTTGCCCCTCTGTTACCTGGATCCTCTCTGAGCCAGTTTTTCTCACTAACCAAGAGAAAATTAGTCCGACCTGCAAAAAGCAGGTAATGAGGAAAGGAGTAAAGAAGGTAAAGCACAGGGCAAGAGTCACTTAGCGAGTGCTGTGACTCAGTCTAGTGTTCAGCTCACGTACAGCAGGTACCCAGCACCGCCACAGCCAGCGACGGCTGTGCCGCACTGTCGTCTCCGTGACTGCTGCACTGCTAGGCAGAGTCCGACGAAGTCAGTTTTGGGGAACTGAGAATAAGCCCACCTCTTTTGGCCAGGCAGCTGGTTCAGCAGAGGGAGGGAGCAGCAAGCAGAAGTTGACAGAGTATGGGATATCACGTGTTGTTCGGCCCAGGGCTGAAAGGTTTGCTTTTCATTCTCTGTGCTTACAGAAAAGCAACCTTGGCAAAACGTGCTCTTGTACCTGATCTCCCCAAATAGATGGTGACTACCTATTTCTCAGCACCACCTCGAGGGAACCAGAGCTATAAGGTATTGCTAGTTCCAGGGGGAAAAAAAGAGGAGAGGAGAAAGGCAATGAGTGTAACCATGTACTACCAGTATCTGAAGGGGGCCTACAAGAAAGCTGGGGAGGGGCTTTTTAGGATGTTGGGTAACGGTAGGACTAGGAGGAATGGATTAAAACTAGAGATGGGTCGATTCAGAATGGCCGTTGGGAAGAAGTTCTTCCCCAGGAGGGTGGTGAGACACTGGAACAGGTTGCCCAGAGAGGGGGTGGGAGCCCCATCCCGGGAAGTTTTTAAGGCCAGGCTGGATGGGGCTGTGAGCAACCTGATGCAGTGGGAGGTGTCCCTGCCCAGGGCAGGGGGGTGGAACGAGATACTGTTTAAGGTCCCTTCCAGCCCTGACAATTCTGTGATTCTATGTCAAGTGCCTTGCTTTTGTGGTGAGATGACAAGATCTCACTGCCCTTGCTAGCAGGATCGGAGTGCCAGTGCCAAAGCGTGTGATGAGCTAGACGTTAGATATCGCCCCTGAGGGAAGAGACTTTGCCTTCGGAAGGGCAGCACACTCCTGCTGGCAGCAGATGCTGTGTGTCCCCACTCCGTCCCACGTTGCTGGTGTAAGGTGCAGATTGTGCTTACGCTCATTTCCAGGTGCAGTTACCACTGCTACTCTCAAAGGAGGTGGTGTGTGAGGCGGGGGAGGAAGGTGCTGAGCAGTGATGGTTCCGCACAGGACCGCTGTCCTCTCCGCCTGCCTCACAGGTGTATCGAGGCACACTTGCTTGTGTTCTCAACTACACCTTCTGTAATTCCTCATCTAACAGCCACACTTACTGTTAGACACAGAAACCGCAGTGATTTAGCAGAATCTCTGGAGGCTTATTTAGGTAACTGCTTTCCTTCCAGAAAACTGCACTTTATGGGTCTTTTCTGGAGTGTGGGCAAGGGCAGAGCTGTTTCTCCATATTACAGTTACGAACTGAAGGATGGAGAAGTCGACAACCCAGCACACTGCAGCGGAGCAAGATTTGCACCCACCTTCCCGAGTCCTGTGCTACCGCTCCTCGCTGCTGCCTGGCCTCCCTCCCTCTCCCATTCACCTTTTCTCTGTAGATGCACTCCAGGCAGTGATCCTCATCCTTCAGCATGTTGTCGAGGTGCTCGTTGCCAGCCTTCAGCTCCATTTCAAGAGGCACCGCGGTCATGGCCAAGGAGAGCTGGAGGTGATTCTGGAGGGACTCCTGGAGCGCTCCTTCCCGGTAACTCTGCAGGAACCGGCGGCAGTTCTCCTGCTTGCAGAACTTGAGCTGCACTATGAGGTGCGGGTGGCTGCAGTGCACTTTGAGCATGTCCACGCCATTCACGCTGCCGGTGGAGTCTGGCAGGGAGAAGTGAGCAGAGTCACTATCCAGGCATGAGACAGACAACCCAGACCCACTCCCATCCACCACCAAGCCTGCAACGGAGCAGCTTTTGAATTCTCTTCTCTCTGTGATAAAGTCCTCTGGGAAGAAAAACCTGTATGTAAAACCAAGAGGAAAGGATTAAGGTTTTGCTGCCCTGCCACCATCGATCCCCATGAAGTCTGGTGTCCAGCTGAAGCTTTTTGGTACTAAGCTCCAGGTAATTATCTCAACACTGTTTTTCAGGGAAGGTTTTGAGGTTCCATTTCCAGGACAGAAATGGTTACACTAAACTGTCAGCACAGGAGAGTTTTAAAGATGAAAGTGCATAGTTCAGCTCAGTGCTCAGTCAGATTTCAGTCCTTGTGACTGGAGTTTTATGCAATGATGAAGGTCCTGGAAAAAGACCCAGCATTTCCTCTGCACCCTGTGCCTAGAGCTAACTTTTGGCTGGCTCTGAGCCTTCAACACATCCCACTAACGACAAATGAGAGATCCAGCTACAGGAACTAGGCTGCTTGGGTCCGGGCCTTGACTTGTTAAGCTCTTTTGCACAGAGAATTAATTCATGGTAAAATCTAAGCAAGAGGCAGCCAGGGATGTATCCTCTAACATTAGTGCAGGGGGAATGTGAGCAACATGGACAACAGAAATTGTCCAGGCCTTCATTCTTCCTTCTCCCAGCAAAATTTAAATTTGATTAGCTGTGCACATTGACCTTGTCACCACGGGGATTTTATATGCTGATGATGACAGTTTAGAGTATGTGTTTTTCTCTCTTTTGCAGCAGAGGGCTGCGGGAGGCTGGCTGTGCTGCTTCCACACCCGAATTAACCTCCTGGCCTGTCCTCATACAGGGCCTACGGAGGTACCAGCTCAGACGAGGGCAGTCCCAAGGCAAAACAGTCTTACGTGCTCCACATTAGACTGACATTTAAAAGTATGTGATCTAACGGTGGGTTTGCTGAGTCCTGGTTGCATCCGAAAGTCTAGTTTGGACCCGATGTGTAACTGGGACGCAGGGCTAAGCACCCAGCAAAGGCGCTTTAATGCACTGTGGCTGACCAGAAATGCCTTTTTATCGCTTCCTTCATGCTTTGTTTTTCACAAGTGGTGGTTGAACAAAAGCTTCCGTAACAGGGTAAGAGGGCTGGGGAGAGAAAAGCTGCACAGACAGGGAAACCTTTATGAACGGTGTACAAGACAGCTTAAAGCTACCTCAAAAGAGAGGACTTTGCAGGCAGTTCTTTGTGAAACTTCAGACAGTGTCAGATTTCATGTCCTTTTTAGGTCTGAATGAGCATGGTAGGATTTAGCAGTTTTGTGGGCTTTCCTTTAAATGTGTGAGGAGATTTACATTCCAGTAACACACAGCAGCCATAAATCCAGCCTAACGGGACAACTGTGTCAGGCTTCCTGCTGCTTCACATCTTTGGACCGAGCTGTGAGGTGAGCAGGCCCGTACTGGATAAACTAGCTGAGCCGGCCGGACTCGTGATTGCCAGAAGAAATCACAGAATAGTTACACAAGCCCAATTAAACAATATAGCTTCAGCTTTATGACAGGTAAAGAATGCCATAAGAGTCATTCTAGGCAAGTGTGATAAACTCTTCAAGTTACTGCTGTTCTGCAGTCAGCTTGGTGCGAGGATGGATAAAGAAACGCAGTTTTAGGGCCATTTGCATCTCAAGTCCTTTTTTATGTAAACAGGGCCACATACAGTTGAAGGGAATGTAATTGTGCTGTTGATATCACAAAAGAACTTGAACTGGCTATCGCTAATTTTAAAAATCGGCTTCTCAAAGCAGAAATCATGTTTCTGTGGTGCTATAAAGACAGCAATTAAAGCTTCTTTCATAGCCATTGCAATCTTTTCTCCTCTTACATAAATGGGTTTAAACAAACATTCATAAAGTAGGGTAACTCACAGGATAGTTCAAGTTGGAAGGAAGCCCAGGAAGTCTCTAGCCCAGCCTCCCGTGTGAAGGAGAGTCAGCTCTGAGGTCACACCAAGTTGCTCAGGGCTTTATCCAGTCCTGTTTTGAAAAACTCGAAGGATGGAGCATACACAGTCGCTCTGAGCAACTGCTGGACTGTCCTCACGTGGAAAATGTTTGCCTTTGTATCTGGAGTCTGCCTCTCTTGTTTCAATTTGTGCCTGTTGCCTCCCGTTCCCCAAGCACCGCTGTGAAGAGCGTGGCTCCACCTCCTGCACCCCCTAAGTATTGGCAGGCTGTTGGTCGGTCCCCCAAAGCCTTCTCTTCCCCGGGCTGAACAGGTCCAACTCCCTCAGCCTCTCCTCACAGGACAAGTGCTCCAGCCCCCAGCCATCTAGGTGGACCTCTGCTGAAGTTGCTCCACTTTATTGTCTTTTTGAAATACAGTGAACACCAGCTTTCCTTACCCGTGACTGTGAGATTAAAGAAAGGCATGGCATCACGTGAAGAGATGAGACAGTGAGCCAAGATATCAGAGAGGATGGGTACCTGCTAAAGCCAGCTTCAGCGCCTTGAACACACTAGGTTTCTTCTGGGAGCTTTCATAGAGAGACGGCAGAACGACAGTCTTGCATGTCGACTGGAGGAAGAGATAAGCGCTGCCGATCCAAGGAGCGGAGCTGCCTGCCATCTTCAGCCCTACAAAATCACACGGGTGAGCTGAGAGACCGTAGGGAAGGCAGCCTGATGCCGGGTGAGTGCTTACAGCAAACACTACGCGCAAACATGACAGGATTATGGGGATTTACCCTTATTTCCTAGAATAGGTATTGACGTTGATAAAGCCAATGTAACCTTTGCGGAGTTTACTGTTATTCTGTAAAGCACAGCACAGTGGGACACGGTGTCCCAGAGACTCAGCAGCTCACAAAGCTCTGCTTTCATTTTCCATTCATTTTGTAGTTCAAAGAGACTCGGAAGCAAAGAGTTTCAGTCCTCATGCCTCTGCCTGCCCAGCCAAGCTGGCAAAGTCTGAAGGGGAGCACCCTGCAGTCCTGGTTCTGGCATGCTCACACAGACTGAAGCCCTGTTGCAGGCAGAGGTCCCGGTCCCCTGGTTGTCCTCACTAAAGGATGGGTCACAGACCCCAGGGCTTACGCAGCAGGAGACTCAGGGCTATCCCTCTGCTTTATGTACTAGTTTATTTATTATTCCTCTCCCACCATCTGCCTCTTGCAGCAATCACCTGGAAGCCAGCACACCCACCTCTCCCTTCTCATCACGCCTGCTCCTCGCTCGCTAATGCAATGCTTACGTCTACCGCAGCTGCACCCAGCTCCGCTCCCAAAGATTTGGAAGATGAACCAAAACACCTCCCAGGCTACAGATACTCGGAATGGAAAAACTCTGCTAGACTGGGCAATGCCAGACTGAGGCTGTGGCAGCTGGAGAGTCCCTGACAGCCCAGGAGACAGGGATGGCCACCTTTCTGGTGTGTACACAATCCGTCTGAGCTGGTGAGCTGGTCACCGCAAGCCCCCTGGAACCGCTCACACAGAAAGGGGCGCTCAGAGCCAGCCCTTCCATCACATCACAGTGACAAGCAATTGGGGCCAGTCCCAAGTCCTGTCCTCTCTCTGAGTACTTGCTTGCACCTCTGTCGCACCATCGGTTGCTTCCCCACCGGCATCCCTTCCATCCTGCTTTCTGCCCTGTTGCTCAACCCCAACAGCCTTCCCTTGGCTGCTAGCACTGGCTTGGCAGTGTAACTGCTGGCCCAGAGAGCGTCCCTCTCTTCAGATGTCCTCTGCATCGTGGGTGTGAAGGTCTTTGGTCACCAAGGGCTGCCAGATCAAGAAGGACAACCTCCCATGGACACGCTGTCCTCCAGGTGGTAGCTGGGGCTGGGAACCATTTCCATCCCTTGACGCACGTCCAACAGCACACTGGGATGTATGGTGCACCTTGTTTCCTTATTGTAGCCTTGAACTGTGCCCAGCACAGGAGCCTTTCACTTGTTCAGAAAATACAGGAAATAACCAGCAAATCATAAAATCCATCACCGAGTTCAAGGAGTGCCTGTGGGATGCAGGAGCGAGTGTTTCCAGGCCATGGCCTCCCACATCACACAAGCCTTTTAGAAAAGCATCTCATAAAGTGAAAAAGAGGAGGATGCGCTGCCACTGCAGTCCAGGTCTGGTCTGAGCCTCCCAACACCAGGAAGTCTGGGATCTGGGCGCTCATCTCCTCGCATCTTGCAGACGGAGGGTAACAGAAATCTGAGTAACACCTTAGACAACTATAGACATGGAATATCTAAAAGATTTAACCCAGAGAACCATTCGTCTTTTGCAGTGCAAGTGCCTGAGAGCTCCCTGCCAGCACAGAGGCACGTGATGAACAAGGTCCCTCTTTCACCCTGCTCCCGTCGCTGCAGCGTGGACCCCGCTGCCCCGGCACCCCTTCCCCGCACAGACCGGGCTCTGCTCCTCACCCACCGCCTGCTTCCGTCTGGTGATGCTGGGGAGCCTGGAGATTACCCAGCGGAAACTCAAAAACCCAGGTGAGGAGCCCTTTGCTGCTGTGCCTGGGCAGTTTTCCAGCCCGACGCAGGCTGCCCCAGCCCAGTCCCTGCTGGGCAGCGGGGACCCCTCGATGTCAAACCCTTGTGGGGGGCTTTAGAAAAAGAACAACCCCAGGCAATAAGGTAACCTGTGCGATCATCGCTTTTGCCCTTTTTTGCTTACATATCACAGAATGGTTTGGGTTGGAAGGGACCTTAAAGACCATCTCCCCGCCCTGGGCAGGGACACCTCCCACCAGCCCAGGCTGCTCCAAGCCCCGTCCAGCCTGGCCTTGAACCCCTCCAGGGATGGGGCAGCCACAGCTTCTCTGGGCAACCTGGGACAGGGGCTCACCCCCCTCACAGACAAGAATTCCTGCCTCACAGCTCACCTCAATCTCCCCTTTTCCAGTTGGAAGCCCTTGTAAAAGGTCCCTCCCCAGCTTTCCCGTAGCCCCTGCAGGCACTGGGAAGCTGCTCTCCTGCAGCCCCTCTCCATGCTCTGGGCCCTCTGGGCAATGGCAGTCTGTTACCGTGGGGTCCGGCCGGGGCCACCCTCCTGCCGTGGAGCCCAACGGGGAGGGGGCTGGAAAGCCCGAGGGACTGTCTTTATTTTAAGGAAGAAGAGCGGGGGCNCCGCCCGGCCTCGGCGCCGCCGCTTCCGCCTCTGCGCGGCGCCGCCCGCCGGGGCGGCCGGGCCCCCACCTCGGGAGCGGGGCCTGCGGCACCCCCGCACCCCTTCCATGGAAATATTCCGCTTCCCGGGAACATTCGCCGGTT
>VXBO01012250.1:61293-92008 GCA_013400135.1 Rhinoptilus africanus | reverse complement strand
CCCCAACAAAAGCCAGCCCCGAGAACGCGCGTCGCGTCCGCCCGAAGGGTGCCGTTCGCTGAGGGGGCGCCGGCCGGGCCTTGGCGCCTCCAAGGGCTGCTCCCAGCTTCGGCCATTCCTGTGGGTGAGGATACATGAGGAGGTCAGGAATGACTCCAAGAGCTCCTTGGTCCGTCGGGGGTGGAGGGGTTCGGGGTCACTGCGTCGCTTGTGTGGCCAGCGGCACGGCGGGGCTGGTCTTGGGCCTTCCCCCGCGAGGCCAAGGAGAGCGAGCGGTGGAGACGGAGCTTGGTTGGGTTAGTCGTTACCCAGCAGCGGAGGGAGTCCGGCTCCCTCGGCCTCCCTTTCCCTGGAGCTTAGCTTGAAAAAGCGGTGCTGGGATGATTGAATTGCAGGACGCGGTAAGGCTGCAGCGTTTGTAACTGCGTCCAGGGGTTTGCTCAGGAGGGGAGAGCGATTAATGGTGGGGTGTTTCCCTCTCCAGGCAAATCCAGCAGGCTCAGCAGGATGCTGCTGTCCAAGAGCGCAGCGGGCGAAGGGGGAAAGCTCCCAAAGGAAACGAGCGGGGAGCCCTGGCACCGTTTGAGAGAGCAGCCCCGATGGAGGGGACCTCTGGGGACCCTGCTTAGCAGAAGCAGAGCAGCGTGACACCGAGCGCGGTGAGCAGGTAGGGACACCTGGGCTGGTCCTCCCGTCTCCAGGTGATGGTGACAGGATAGCTGCTGAATTCTGCTGGGCGTTCTGGTTTCGTCCTTCCTGCAGTGACCGGCCTCCCACCTCTTTTCGAGCCAGGCGAGGCTGTTAACTCCGCTGCGCTCCTCTGACGGTCTGAATGGACGGGTAGAGAGAGCGAGGCAGCTTTTCCCGAGTCCACGAGAGGTTCTGTGTCAAGCAAAGCAAGGAGCTGGATTTGGGTCTCCAGTGCTCAACTTCAGGTAGGACCTTCCTGCCCAGGCTGCGTTTGTCTTGCTTAGATGTCCTGCTGTGCGTGGAGGGGTGACAGCAGCTCCCTTGTTTGTCCCCCAGCTGTCGAGAAGCTGGTGTGGGCCCGGGGCCCGATTCTGTGCCCATGCGCTGGCTGCTGTCACTCTGGCTCGGCAGTCTGGTTGTGCAAACGCCCCGGAGGCTGAACTTCAAACAAAAGTAGAAAGCGTTATAAAAGATTTTTATATACACATGGATATATAAAACACATACATTGAAATGCATATGTTGAAAATGCATACATATTTAATGCTATTTTACAACAACAATCTGTTAACAATACTAGCAAATTTCTTTGCTAAAGGAAAAACATAAGTGAAATAAATACCTGAAGGGGTTGATCCGGGCTGGCTTTCCTGGGTGCTCTGCTTTACAGGGGCAGGCAGCACCCGCAGTCCCCTTCAGGGGCAGTGCCCTGGTGGTGCCAGCGCTTCTGGAAACCAGGCATTTACTTGCTGACAGTTTAAGAAGCAACTTTTAAGTTCACACTTTTAAGGGTTAAGGGGATTAAACAAGCCCAGACATCCCAACCTTCCCCTACGAAAGACAAGCATGAAGCAATGCTGTGGGAACCACAGGGGGAATTGCTGTGGGGACCATCGCTCACCCCATGAACATTTATCCTTGAAGCTAATCTATTTGCTCTATATTGAGGGGGTAAAAAAGGAAAGGGCAGCTGAGGCCTGAGTTTTTGCTGATCCTTGCTGAGTGCGTGCTTTCAGGGAGCATCCCACATGGTGAAATCAAAGCACTTGGGAGTTTCACTGCTTGGGAAGTAAAGATACCAGCAAGGGGAGAGGCTGTGGCTCGGCAGGGCTCGTCTGGTGTGGGATTTGGGTGTTGGGATTCAGTGGCGTGTCTGCTGGGGGAACTGCAGTGTGGGAAGTGTCAGCCCTGCAGGGAAGCGGGGTGTTAGCTAACTGGGAGGGGGACGGGTGCCGGAGGAGGAGGACAGGGCTATTAATCTGTGCTTTCCCATAAAGGATAGCGCAGTATCTCAGCTCCCACCCCCCGTGGGCAGGGAAAGGCAGCTGGCTCTCGGCTGGTGATTTTCCGCATCTCCTCCTCTGCTCCTCCCTCCGGGACACAGGCAGTGCTGGCAGCCGCAGGCGGGGAGCACAGAGGAAGAGGGGCTCTGGTCTGAGAGGTACGGTGCCATGGCGGGGGCTTCCCTGTGCCGCTGGGCTCGCAGGGAGAGTGGTGGCCATGCCCGGGTGTCTTGGGCCCCTCAGCTGAGAGCTCCAACGCCTGTTCCTGTTGGGATTGTCGGCCGCTCGCTCCCAGCCAGCCTCCGCCTGGGGCCTGCCGTGCGCAGAGCTGACGAAGCTGCGTCATCTGGTTAAGAAAGCTCAGAGATCCTCGATGGCTCGCCGGAGCCGGTCTGGACCTGGCTCTCCTCACCGGGGCAGGCACCCAAGGTGGACCCAAGCCAGCCCGCAGCGTTCACAGACTGTGAACCATGCTCCTCGCTGACACAAAGCCATTCCCTTACTTAAAGTAACACCAATAATTTTGCCTTTCTGCCTGTCTTCCTCTGGCCATATTTTTAAGCTTTTCCAAACAATCACTATGGCTAGAAATGTGATTCAAGGTCTTTTTCACCTGACTGTAAGGGCTCAGACTTGAAGGAATAATATTGTAATGAAAATGAAAGGAGCTGAACATGTGAGATTTCACCTAGGGCAAAGAGCGCTTTAACATTTTGGCAAACATGTATTAGAGATGATATTACAAGCAGTTAAAAGCAGAAAAGCAGGGTCCGAGCTGTCAAGGTGATTGTCAGAGAGAACGAGAGAAGACCGTGAGTTCCCAGGAAGGAAGCAGGACTGTATCACTTGGCTGTTCGAGCTCTTCGGTGGGTGGAAAGGGGCTTGTCGCTGATAGATGGCAGATAAGATAGTGCAGCTGCTATGCTACTGCCACCTCACACTCAAAATCGTGACTCACTCTTCAAAGCAGCGTATTAAAGAAAAACGTGCAATTGTGTGCCTCTCCGCGTTATGCTTTTTGCATCCCTGCTCCGTACTTGCTTCATGTTTTTTCAACTCTTTCCCTACTTCGAGGATACTTAGAAGTGCAGGTTTTCGTTTAAATGAAACCTGCGATGCTGAGATAATGCTGTGGCTGCAGGACCTGGGGCTTCCACAGCCAGAGGGCATGCTGTGAAATTGAGGGAGATTGCAAGGCTCGGCCGGTGCTCCAGTGCTAGCCTAGGAAGGGGAATGTTTGCATTTAAAAATCCCTCGCTTGTTTATCAAAGGATTGAAAAAATTTGTCATGTCAGTAGTTTTATCTCTGCAAAAATCTAGAAGATGGATAAAACACATTTTTGGAAGATGAGGAATGAAAAAGTTAGGTAGTGGTCTGTTCCTGTCAACCTCAGCCTTCTCTCCAGGCGTTTATTCTTTTGCATTACAGCTCACCTGAAAGGTTAATCAAAATACGCGTTTCCATTTCTAAGTCAGACATGTATAAATGCAATTTCTGAGAACTGGTTTCACAGTGATAAGAGATTTTTTTTCAAACTGTCACCTCTCACGATAGGCAGGTACCGCTGTAATTAATTTATTGTTTTCTAATACAGGCCTTCTGTTTCACTCTTGGTAAAAGATGGGTATGTGGGGCAGTTCTCTGTGCAGAGCTTCTGCTTGCAAAGAGGTGGTCGTGTTTCTTTTTCACCCCACAGTTTGAGAAATCTATCTCGGCTTGTTGAATACCGGTGCAGCAGTACTAGAAAATTCCCTTGCATTTTTATTACTCAGAGTAGCAAAACCTCACTGTAAGAAAAAAAGGCGCTTTGTTTCACCAAAGCTTTGATCTGGTATCTTCAACTCTTGAAAAATATCACCCAGCTTCTTAGCATTGATTGAGAAAACTGTGCAAAACAATTGGCCAACAGATTTTTCCTCATTTTTGTCTTCAATTTCAAAATTCGGTGAAGTTTCAAGTTTGCAAAAAACTTTCATCTGTGACCCAGATGCATTGGTTTGATTTGTTTAATAAATTCTAAGGTGTGTGTTCTGTCTTCTGTTTTGTTTTTCTGAACAGGGACTTTTGAGAATTAATTGCATTTTCAGAAGTTTCTCCCCTTTTTTAAACCCAACTGAATTGGCAAAATGCCTGCTCCAGTTCCAGGACTGTGGAACTACATCCCAGAAGAAATCCTCATCCAAATTTTCTATTATCTTTCGCTTCGAGATAGATACGCGGTCTTCCAGGTGTGCAGACAATGGGCTACAGCTGTTTCTTCCAGCTCTGTTTGGCATTTCACGGAGATCAGGTAAGAGGGGTGGGTTTCTAATGTCCAAACATCCTTGCAGGCATAACCAGGTCGTTGTTTCCGGTGCATGTCAAACATTTACACCACTCTACTATGAGGTTACTGACGTGAATTGTGACTTCTAGGCATGATGACTTCTAGGGTTTTTTCTTAAATCTTTGTTGTTTTTTTTTTTTTTTAGTTATCCTGGTTATCCATGCCATTATAGATTTACCATACACTCAAGGACTCTCATCTCACATTAGCTAAAAATTTCTTTCCTGCTGCAGGTTTGTACATAAGACTTTAAACTCTGTATGAGGAAAAATATCTTACATGACTAGTGCCTATGAAAATTTGTGCGTTGTGCTGGGTTTTTTCAGGTGCTGCTGCTGATGTGGGATTTATGGGAAATACTGCATTTTTAGGTACATTGTTCTAAGTTGCCATTTGAAAGTGGCAAGAGACAAAGTTACTGAATTGACTTCTCTGATGGGTCTTTCTGGGGCCTGACTCTTCTCACCTCCTGACTCCTTCAGTGTTTGGCCTTACAGCGACTCTTCAGGCACCAAGTGAGAAGGAACATCCAGGGTACCTGTTGATGTTTGCAGAAACACTAGTAAAGGAGAGTTAACTGCTCTGTGCTTGCTCAGCTCAGCGTTCATGGTGACTAAGAGTTTGTTTTACCCTTCCAGCTGCGATTCAGAGGATGAGGAAGGCATGCTGCAGAGCTTGCTCCAGTTCCTTGGTCAAATCAAACACCTGAAGATCGTGTTTGACCAATCCAAGGAGGGCAACCGGCAGAATGTGACCCGCATCTTGGATGCGTTGGCAAAACAGAACCACAAACTGCAGCAGCTGTGCATTGTGTGCTACGGGGAGAACCCCTATTTCTACTCTGGCCAGGACATCCTACAGAGCATACGGAACGTATGTGCCACTACAAACCAGATAGATCTTCAGCACATTGATTTTCGACAAATGCCCTTCACTCTCGACGATGAGCTTGTTGAACTCTTGGCTACCGCCAGCCCAGACTTGCGCAGTTTGTTCATCAACAACCGCACCCTGGTGTGCAATGTGGCACCAGGCACCATTGGGAAAGTTCTCAGAGCATGTCCCAAACTCTCGGCTTTGGGGGTTTACTATGCCAGTTTGTCTGACGATGTTTTTCAGGAACTGCTCAAGCCGGAAAGGGCAGCTTTCACCCATTTAGACATTTTCTGTGAGCGCCTGGACAAGTATATACCGGTTATCTCAGAAGAGCTCTGGGCTGCTGTAAGTCAAAAGCATCCTCAACTCCGTGTAGACCTCGAGTTTGATCATACGGTCCCTGCCTGCAAAATCCCACGGATCCTAAAGCCGAATATACCTGTGAGCACGCTGCAACTTAATACCTATAATTACATGGTAAATCAGATTAGGTTTGTCACCCAGAGCTACAGCGGTACTTTAAAGAAGCTGATGCTGCAAACCACGTCCTCGGAGGACTTAAATTCCTCGCTCGTCGATCTGGCCAGGCAGTGCAGGAATCTGTTGGAGATCCACTGCTACTGTGTGGTCAGCCAGGAGGTGGTAGAAGCGTTCCTCACCCACTGCCCCAGTCTGAAACAATACACTCTGAAGGTCACCAAGGAACGGCACCCCTGGAAACCGGTAGCAGTTCGGTGACCAGCTCCTACTGACTTCCATGGGGATCGGCAAGAGGACAGGGAAAGAAAATTTGGGGCTACACGGGCAGCGCTGCAGAGTGCCCTCTGCACTCATTGAGAACGTGCTGTTTCACCAGCGCTGGCTGTTACATATGATGCACACCTGTTCTGCAGACCAAGCATTTACACTCAAACGTGATAGAGAAAGGATTATACAGAGACATAGAATTGCCCCCCGTGTTTGGTTTGGGGTTTTTTTTTTCTCTTTGTGGGGTTAGGTAGGGCAGGTCTTTTTTCTTCTCTGATTCTTTATTTAGCGCGAATGCCGAGCTTACCCTTTGCGGGTTTTTACTGAGGACCTCAGCGAAATTTAGTTTTGATTTTACAATTTAAAAGAATCTCAAAGTCAAGCACATTGTGTCAGGCACCTGGTGGCTACTTAGATAGACAGTTAAGGAAGTGGTGCTTTTTCTGCCCAGTGGGGTACTTAGCCATGCAGATCCAGTGAGCTGTAGCAACACATCGTCATCATCTGATGGAAAATCCACTCTAACTTTGATAATTCTTCTTTTGGCATTTTGGTGGTGATGAGCTCACTGGTATCCAGTGGTCAGGTAACTTCCAGCTTGGATGGAAACAACAGGAGCTGAATTACGGTAGAAAATACAAGCAGGAGGAAAAGCACTTAAGGAAAAACATTCACAAGATAGTTATAAAAGGCACATGGCCTGCAAATTCCCATGCTCGGCTTGCTTTTGCTCAGGAATGCAGATTTCCAGGTTATAGTTGAATACCTTTTGCAGAGACCTTTACTTTTATTACATTGTTAGTGTTTCTTAGGAGAATCGAGAGCCTTGACAGTTTTTGCATTGATACCTGCATTCACGTGCACGTTGCCCTGCGTTAGGTTTGTGAATGAGGGCATGGGAATGATGTGTCCTGATTTAGGGGGTGTGTGCTTTGGTCTGCTGTACCAAGGATTTTGGTGAGTGTTATTTGAAGAGCAGTTTCTGGGTTGCAATGATCTTGGCATAAAGCTGCACTGTGAGCACCTATTTAGAGCTCAAGCATTTGTAAGAATAATAATAAAAGCATATTGTCGTGTGTCATGGATGGAAATATTTGACATGGTTATGATTTAGCAGCGATTAAACTTTATTTGTGATTTGAGGTAGATCAAGAGGTTGAATTTTAACAGCACTTAATCATTAACCAACTGAAAGATTTACGAAGGGATTTAACAAAATAACTGAACAGCGACTCAGTTCCAGATTTGAAGATGACAAGATCCACACTAACTGACTATAAGGTATCCCCAATCAATACATACACATGTGAGCAAAAGCATTTATCTCAAATTAATGCATATACGTGTAAGCAAAAGCATATAAGTATGCGCATGCACACACACACACATCTCTGATTGCTGGGATCAAAATCTCTTAGTAGGGGGTGACTCTAACAAGCCGACGAGTACCCTTTTAGCTCCTACATGTTCAGGGACAAAGAGAAGAACATCCTTGCCCTGTCCTCTGTTCCTCCAAGTGTCAGCCCAAACGGATCCTGGATCCGGGGAGGTGGTGGCCACAGCCCGCTGCGAGCCAGGAGAGCTCAAAGGGTCTCACTGGAACCGCTACTTATAGGAGCCGAGATAATTGATTTCCCTCAGGTATGTTTCCACTCCAGCCCAGCTCTGACATTCAAATCCTCTTTAATGGTGTTAAATTTATTCATTCATTATGATTTAAGTCCCTCGGGATTTCATCCCTTTTTGCAATACAGAAAGGTTTGAGTGTGGTGGGGGCTCCTTTTATTAATGGTTTAAGCATAGCAGGAGTTAGAGGTGCTGAGACAGGAGCATCGGTGGAGTCATGTTGATGCATGGCTCGAATACAGGAAGCCTTTGTAAAAGCTGCAGAGAGCTCATTTAGAGATTTGATAGGAATTAATGGGGATTCTCGCCTCTCTAAAACATCGGTGCCACCAGCCCAACCTGCTGCTCAGCTGGTTAGTGAGCAGGAGTCCTTTGGGGGGTCAGAACCAGCATTTAAGAAGATGTCAGGGACCCAGTAGCTCTTGGCTCCTTTGACGTCTAGCAAAATTCTGTCTCCCCTGGTTAGAGACACTCCCCGTAGGTGTTCGGTTTCGGTTTCTCTCATCTTAATGGACGTTGCAATTTGTAAATTGGTCGTGGGAGTTGAATCACATGGGGTTGTTTTAGTAGTGCTTTCTTCTTCACCGCCCAGAGGTCCTGTAGTTACTTCTGATTTAATAATTGGTCTGACCAGGAGTAGGAGAGGCTCAGGCGGGTGAAGAGAATTAGCTTTGTCTGAGACATTATTTTTTGAATCACCCCAGCTATTACCATCCCAGAAACACAATTAATTTTCTAATTTGAACTATGTCAGGGACATTTGGAGACTGCATTAGCATCAATTCAACACGTTCTGCAAGTTTTTGTTGTTTTAATTGAAATTCATTAAGGTTTTTTTGCAGTTGTTCTATTTTAACTGATGACAGCAGTTGAGTAGATCTGTGCCCCTCTAGCTCATCCTGCAAGTCCTGTATTTTTTGGGTAAGTTTTCCTCTTTCCTGACAGGCAGCTCCTAGGCACGCTCCCGACATTTTACAAATTAGTCTTTTGCCTTTCCCAACTTTAGTCGAACCTCTAGTGTTTGTTAACTCTTTCTCTACCTCTTCCCAGTTATGCCAATTATTACAAGCCCAATCCTCTGGGAAGGTGGGATTTCGTTGAATACCATGTTTTTGCAAGTATTCAGTGATTTTGCTTGCCATCCTGGCAACTGTGCCAATCTGTCACGGATGGAAATACCTGACATGGTTACGATTTGGCAGCGATTCAAAATTTATTTGTGATTTGAGGTAGATCAAGAGGTTGAATTTTAGCAGCACTTAATCATTATCCAACTGAAAGATGTACAAAGGGATTTATCAAAATAACTGAACAGTGACTCAGTTACAGATTTGAAGATGCCAGGATCCACACTGAGTATAAGGTATCCCCAATCAATACATACACATGTGAGCAACAGCATTTATCTCAAATTAATGCATATACGTGTAAGCAAAAGCATATAAGTATGCGCACGCANGAGTAGATCTGTGCCCCTCTAGCTCATCCTGCAAGTCCTGTATTTTTTGGGTAAGTTTTCCTCTTTCCTGACAGGCAGCTCCTAGGCACGCTCCCGACATTTTACAAATTAGTCTTTTGCCTTTCCCAACTTTAGTCGAACCTCTAGTGTTTGTTAACTCTTTCTCTACCTCTTCCCAGTTATGCCAATTATTACAAGCCCAATCCTCTGGGAAGGTGGGATTTCGTTGAATACCATGTTTTTGCAAGTATTCAGTGATTTTGCTTGCCATCCTGGCAACTGTGCCAATCTGTCACGGATGGAAATACCTGACATGGTTACGATTTGGCAGCGATTCAAAATTTATTTGTGATTTGAGGTAGATCAAGAGGTTGAATTTTAGCAGCACTTAATCATTATCCAACTGAAAGATGTACAAAGGGATTTATCAAAATAACTGAACAGTGACTCAGTTACAGATTTGAAGATGCCAGGATCCACACTGAGTATAAGGTATCCCCAATCAATACATACACATGTGAGCAACAGCATTTATCTCAAATTAATGCATATACGTGTAAGCAAAAGCATATAAGTATGCGCACGCACACACACACACACATCTCTGATTGCTGGGATCAAAATCTCTTAGTAGGGGGTGACTCTAACAAGCCGGCGGGTACCCTTTTAGCTCCTATATGTCAGGGATAAAGAGAAGATCCACGTCCATAAAGCGGATGTGTACATCAGAAACACAGAGGTGGAGAGGGGGATGAAAGAGAGTCTAGCCTGTAGTTAACCATTTCCCTTTTCCCGTGTTTAGAGTAATTACTCACACTCCATCGGCATTCCTCAATGGGCCATAGCTGAGAGGGGTTCTCTCGCCCTGGCCTCTCCCAGGTGTCAGCCCAAGCGGCTCCTGGATCCGGGGAGGTGGTGGCCACAGCCCGCTGGGAGCCAGGAGAGCTCAAAGGGTCTCACTGGAATCACTACTTATAGGAGCCGAGATAATTGACTTCCCTCAGGTGTGTTTCCACTCCAGCCCAGCTCTGACAATGGGATATTCTGGCACTTTCCACCGGTTACACCAGCCCAGGACTCACTAAATCTTGGGGCCGTGGTATCCACCCCCGGCGTGGCCACGATCCATATATTGTCAGGAGTGATCGATTTATAGTTATTGCTTTCAAAGGGTAGGAGCCACAGGAGCCGGGCACGCTGAGGGGTTGCCATGGCGTTCTGGTCCCTTGCTCTCCACTTTTTCTTTCTTTCATGTTGGACCATTACGTGACGTTCCGGCCCATTGCATGTGTCCCAGGTGGGGGGGAAATCGCACCAAGCACCGAGTGGCCCAAAGGAGGGGGGGAGTTTGCACCACCACCGCATTTAGATTCTGTATGTAGCTCTTTTTATGACCCTCTCTTCTCACCCAAGAGCCTAATAATTTCTCTTGATGAATAACAGGATCTGTAGCCCAAGCAGCGTACAATTTTGAATTTTCAAAACCTTCCCGCGGACGTGCAGCCCTGAGGTCTGGCCAGCCCTTGTTCATCTCTGCTGGCCAATGTTTTGGACAAGAAAATTGCAAAATTACACTTCAGGTGCCTTGACAAACCTGGCGTTGCTGTGCCTGGGCGTCCCGCGGGCTCCGGGCAGGTGGGATCATGCCGGTGACTCGCTAAGCGCCCGGCAGAAGGTGCGCAGCACGTGTCCCCTTTGCATGACGCTGCGGATTTATTCACGGCTCTGTGAGATCGGCTGCGGTGCATTTTCATTCTGTGTATTGTTCTCCGGGGCTGGTGATGCCATCGCTTTGTGCTGAGTTTTTAAGAGTGCGAGCAGCACTGCTGATGTGACTCCCCGGGAGCCTACTTTCCACTGGCCCGGGATAAAAATTCGGTGGTTCGTCCTCTGTCGGCCGCAGGCGCGTGCAGGGAGGCAGGCGCGCCGAGAGCGATGGGGTCAGTGTAGCCGGGGCGCTGTAAAATATGCAGGATTCACCCGGCGCCCTGGTGATGGATGGATACTCCAGCAATGTGCCAGCCTTCCTAACCAAACTCTGGACGCTGGTGGAAGATCCCGAAACGAACCATCTCATCTGCTGGAGTAGTGTAAGTACAGCCAATATCGGGTGGCACCGAGTGCCTGCAACACCGGGAGAAACCGAGGTGCGAGGCCCAAACGGTATCACAACAGCTCTACAAGTGCGGGCCAGAGTGAAAGGACTGGTTGTTCGTTAGGGGACCTTTTGGATATCCTTGATATTATTTATTTGTAATATTTGTGGCTTTTCTGCTTCAAAGGGACAACTGGTTTGAGAGTATTTTAATAATATTTACGCGTTTCACTTAAAGCATCTTAAGTGGTGTATAATACTGAATCTTCTAAAAATCCAGGCTCTTTGAGAGGTTTCTCACCTTGCTTCAATCTACAGTTCCCTAAAATATTCTAGAAAAGGTGCAAAACCCTTAAATAATTCCACTACTGTTTGTGTTATTTCACGTGTGTTTCTTACCAGCCTTTCACGAATGCCTCGGGAGAAGGCAGCAGCCAAACAGCATTCAGACCTGAGGCTGAAACCGATAGTTTAAACAGATCTCAGAGTGGCACATTAAATTGCTCGCTATTTTGGAAGAGCTTTACTTGATGGTTCCACTAGTCTGTGCGATGCCCATGGTGATGTGTGTATGTGCTGTCTGCACAGCTTCACATGGACAGAGTGCTTTGCTTTGGCTCCTTATTTATCACCAAGGCGTTAAAGTACTAAGCGCAGTCAGAGAATTAAAACGATTTATTTGTCCCCCTAGTCCAGTATTTTGATACCAACGCTGTGCTTTTGACCTGATTAGGACTTGCTGCAAATGAGGCTGTGATTTGTCTTCAGCAGGGAGTTATCAGATCGGTTGTTTGCATAAACTTGTTCTCTGAAATTGAGACTCTATAGCATGTGCAGGTTTAAAGGGAAGACGTCTAAAGCAGCCCTTCTGCCATGTGTTTGTGGCCAGTAGAGTTTTCATGCAAAACTTTTTTGGGATTTGAGCTGTTATCCAAGGCAACGGTTGCTTTCTGATATTGGTATTACATGGACATACCTCTCGCAACCACTGACTTTGGTATCCTGCGTCTTAAATACGGACTTTTAAACCAAGAAGGATTTTCTAAGAGGTGTAAATAGTCCCCTCTCTGTTATGCTTGTTTGCCCGACCACCCCCACCACGCTCTGCTTTCCTGCAACCCGACATGGGCTGTCGCTACATTCTTGGGGAGTTTTGGTAAGGCTTTTAGACGTCTAAGTTTCCCACGTTGCATCCTCCTCTTCTACCCATCAGTGTTGCTGGAGCTGAGAAATGGTGTGCATGCCTGAGATTTGTGGATGTAATCGGAACTCTTAGAAAATAGGACCTGTGAGGACCGGTGAACTGTTTCTTTGCATGGAGAAGAGATGGAGAGGAAACCTGGTGAGGGTTTATATATACGCTAAAGGCTATTGTAAGGTCAAAAGGAAAAGTCTGCTGTCTGTGTCCACGGTAGATTGGACAAGAAGTAATTAAATGAGTTTTTGAAATGGAAGGTGCAGTCAGGAAGAAATCCAAGCAAATTCCTGGAGAAGCTTGCCCGGGCTGGGCACAGGGTGTCTGTCATCTTGGGTCTGTCAAAAAGAGTTAAGAGAAGCATCTGCCAAGACTGACATGCTGCAGAGTCGATTTTGCCTTGGGCAGAGAAGACTTCCAAAGATTCTCCCAGCTTGTGCTCCCATGCTGTAAGACAAGCAAAGCACAGCTGCTGGATGGGAAGAAGCTGGCGCATCCGCCATTCCTCGGCGAACACGCAGGAGCTCTGAAGTCTCTTGTGCCCGTAGGAGCCTTTTTGGGAACACCGGCTTCTGAGAACGTTGCAGCCCTGAATTCAAAGGAACGACCTCTCAAGAGAGGCGATAAGGAGGTGTTCAGGTACACGAAACCCTTCTGCTTCTCATTTTCCATCAGCATGCCCAGCCCGGGACACACAGCTGCATCCCTGAGAGAGTGCATGGGCAGAAGCACAAGGGAAGCAGGATAATCGGGCTCTGTCCCCACAACAGCCTTTGCAGTGTTTTGGGAAACCCTGGTCCCTGCTGTCATGTCTGCAAGCTCAGTCTGTGAGATAACTCCAGCACACAGCTTATGAGTGAATCCCTTCGCTGCTGGATCAGCCTGTGCTTCTGCCGCAGGGGGTAAGGAATGATAGGAAAGACCCTGGGGATGGTCAGCGGGCACCATGGAGGCCAACAGTTGTGTTTGCAGCAGTGAGCAAGGAGCAGGAAGTACGGCTGACCCGAAGGTGTGTGTTTGGGGCGTGCAGGGTTAATTGTTAGAGCCTGAGCACGGAGGGAATTGGCGCTGTTTGGTGATGGAAGTGTAGGGGCAGTGAGCAGGGTTTGCCGGCTGGCTGTTTTCTGGAGGCTGTGGGCAGGCTACAGGCACACACCGCCCCTCCTTGGAGCTTCCTCATGGTCCTGATTCTGCTCCCTGCTTTGGAAACTTCCAGGCAGCCCTGAGCGCGGCCGTGCAGTCTACAGACCCTGTGATGGGACCCACACATCGCTGGGTGCTCACTCCTACGAAACACTGTCCTCCTCTGTCAAAAACCAGTCCGCTGTGAAATATCTCGCATCTGCTGGTGTCTCTGCACTGGCACAGGTCTCTGCATCTTGCCTGTCCCTCCATAAAGCTTAGGCTGCACGGCGGGGTGGTTCTCCAGGCAGCTCTTTGCAGCTCTCCTCTCTCTCCACAAGCAAAGACAGTGCGAGCCCCTAGATACCCTTCACTGCAAGCTTACAAAAATGCTGCTTGTGCCTCAAACTCCGTGGCTGAAATCATGACTCTTCATTCCTCCAAATTCCCTGTGCTGCCCTCCCGTCCAGAGCAGAGATTGGATTTAAGGTGGTGTCTCTGTCTCCCTATCCCGGAGACAGACTGGGGCTGTTCAGGTTGGGGACTTAGAAAACATTTTTCCTAAGTGTTGGTTACAGATGGAAATGAATTGCCGGTTCTTCCGTCCCTTGAACAGGTTGCAAGACTTGCTGTTTGCAAAATATTTCAAGGCAGCTTGAGCGCGTGGTGCCTCAGGAGCCCTCTCTGTACCAGCTTAGCTGTCAGCAGTGGAGGGGCAGGCAGGGAGAGCACATGGCCTGCGGGGCCTCTCTCTCCCCAGCCATCCCCATCCCGGGCAGTTTGCATTGTTCTGCAATCGCAGATCCTGGCACTGTGCCCCCAGAAACGGGTATTTTATCTGGGTAACACGCGTGTTGCTAGCTTGGGCTGTAAAGCACTTCTGTTAACCTTTTGTGGATTGCCCTCGTGGCTATGTACTTTAAAAATAAAACACCAGGAAGGTAGGAAGGTACGTAGAGCTTCTGGGTCAATGTGGTGTCTCCAGAGACGATTTGCTTTCTTGCCTTGCTGTGTTTCTCGTGCCAGGTCTCCAGGCAGCACTCCCTCCAGGACCGCTGTGCTCTGGAGCAGATGGGTTGGAATTAGACCTACACAAGTAGATCGAGAGGTTATAATGGCAATTCCCACTTTCCAGGACCTTCTTCAGACGCCAGAGTCTTTCTGTGAGGTCCATACAAGTGTGGACAATCAAAAGCTTCCAGTTATTTGTGTGTAAAAGTGTACAGTTTCTTTCTTGCATCCGAGGCTCTGAACTAAGCAGTAGCAAAGCTTAGTAGAAAAAGATGAAAACTGCGGTCATAGAGGACTGAAAGGACCAGAACTGAAAGGAGCATCGAAGCCCTCATTGAAGGTTGTTGTCACTTTTCTCAGCTTCAAGGTGGCAATTCAAAGAGCATGACTTCCCCTGCTGTAGGACTCAAGGAAATCACCTCCCATGGTCAGGGACGCTCCTCTGACTTCGCCTTTGTCCTTGTCTCCTTTGCAGAATGGCACCAGCTTCCATGTGTTTGACCAAGGACGCTTTGCCAAAGAGGTGCTGCCCAAGTATTTCAAACACAACAACATGGCCAGCTTCGTCCGGCAGCTGAACATGTGTAAGTTCAACCCCCAGAGCCAGGCCATGTGGGTCCCACAGAGGGGGCAGGTGGGACAGGAGGTGTGAGGAACGACTGTGGATAGAAAAGTTGAGGTCTCACACGTATGTGTTATTGTGGCATTATTGATTTTGCCTCTGGGATCGCGAGAATGAGTTCCTTGCATTGACCTTAGATTCCAGGATGAAATTTCTGTTAGATTGCACTGTAAGATGTACGCTAAGAAATTCCAGCTACCAGGCTTTCTGCTTCTCTTGCATCAATCTGACGACCTATTGTTATTATTTCTTTTGCATTTTACTCTGCATGGGGATTTTTTCAGCAGCCTGATGCTGTGGCATCTCCCTCAGAAATGGCTGCTTCTGAGGGCAGAGCCCAGAGCTTATCCATTTCACCTGCCTTATCGCTGAATTACGGACAGAACTTCTCCCTGCAAACCTTGCTTTGCTTTTCAGACATTATCACCTCTTCGTGGAGGCGTAGGTGTAGTTTTTAGCCACATCTAGACCACGACTGTATTAAATTTTGGTCGTTCTTGGAAGTTTTTCAATGATTAATTCACAAGGTTTCTCAGTACAGGAATTTTACTATTTAAGTGTGCTATTTAACTTTGCTATTTATCTATTTACTAGCTCTATTGTAAACTTTATGCCAGTCTTTAGATGTGGTTTAGAAACCTTTCTAGGACTTTGGAGGAGTGCTCCAAGTAGATATCCAAATGTGCATGTGACCCTTTTTTTCCAAAAGTGGCACCTGATGCTGGTCTGTGCCTTTTGAAAAACCTTCCCCTGAATCCCTTTGGCTCCCAAATCAAACCAGAGATTTCCAAAGAGCAGGAATTTCAGCTCCTGGCCAAGGCATTCATTGCCGGTGAGGCTTTCATGGCGCGGGCCAGCAGCAGGGCTGGCTGTTGGGATGCACAGCACTCTCCCTTGTGCCGGATTTCTTGTAGATATAGCCCAAAAGCTTGCCCAGCCGCAGGGAAGGGGACACAGCTGTGGCCTTGAGCACTGGAGCAGCTCAAAAAGAGGGGGGAGTGAACAGAAACACCCTCAAAAGTGACGGCGGTGGGAGGCGAGGGGGAAGGCTGGGGTCTGCGGGCCCCTCACCTGTGTCCTCTCCACGCAGACGGCTTCAGGAAGGTGGTGAACATCGAGCAGGGGGGTCTCGTCAAGCCCGAGCGGGACGACACCGAGTTCCAGCACCTCTGCTTCCTGCAGGGCCACGAGCACCTCCTGGAGCACATCAAGAGGAAGGTGAGGGGGTCTGAGGGGGGGTACATGTGGCAGCGGGGCCTCGGCAGGACCCCCCGGAGCCCCCCCGGGGGGGGATGGCTGCAGGGAGGCAGACCCTGGTTCCAGAAGGGTCTGGAAGCACAAGCATTGCCTGGTTTTTATTCCAAACATCCCTCAACAGGGTGCCCCACAGCTGAAGTAATGGTCTGCGTGGAGGTGTAGCTCTCGTGGTTCGCTTTAAACCTCTTGTCGCTTTATTTAACCTGTTTCCCCGAGGCCTTCTGCCAGGAGAGAAGTAGTGAATACTTGTGTCCTGTCCCTCGGGCATCTCCGGCGGCAAGCACCTCATTTCTGCCTGAACAGGAGACGCTCCTGCGCCTTTCTAACCCTCCCACGTCCCTTTTTTGGGGCAGATCGAGCAGGCGGACGGGGCGCTGCAAGGGTTTCTGCCACAGCTGCGCTCCTCTCTCCATAACTCCTCAAAATGCTTGTTTGCTTGCAGACCACAGACTGCCCAGCATAACCCAGTATTGCCCTGTGGTCTGGTTTCTGTCCCCTCCATGCACGCGTAGGGTTGGGGCAGGGGTCCTTGGTGTGCAGGGCTTGGCCTCCCTCAGAGTTTTGCCTGCGTGTGTTTGCTCTGTCGCTCACTATCACAAGACCTTCGCGTAGTGCCAGACGGCCAGGCTTGCTTTGCACCCCTCTGCTTTTGAATCACTACTTGCTTTTCTAGGTAAGTACGGTATGGCTCCTTCTGGATCTCCCAGCAGTCATCTCCTGTCATTATAGAAGCAATAACCTACTCCTGCCTTCTGTTTGCTCTCTTTTAACCTCTTACTGGTATCCAAAAAGGGCTGTTCTCTTTCTCAATTAGGGTATTGACTTCAGCAAAAGCCTTCTGGAAATCCAAGTGTAATATATCAGTTCCTCGGGCTCATTCCTGTAAAACAAGAGGCTGGTTTTGGTCTCTCTGTAATTAAAGTAGAAAGAACTAATCAAATAACCTAGTTCAATTCCACCCTGTTCCTCAAAATATCTTCTTTTTTCCTTTTTTCCCCAAGCTGATATGAAATGAGCTCCCGCTCTAGTGGATAATGTCCTGCTGCCAGCAGACCCTCTGTACGAAAGGATTTTTCCTGCTCTTTGCTGTATTTTGACTCTTGCAGTAATACCCTAAGGATAGTTCAGACTCTTGTGCGTACATCGCCTGTCCTGGTATTTCTGCCTGTCAGTGCCCGGCACCTGAGCCACAGCAATGACTCTGTCTCTCTATGCCCTTCTTGTGTTGGTAAAATCCATCTCTGATTTTAATTCCTCAGGTGTCGGTAGTGAAAAGCGAGGAGACGAAGATGCGCCAGGAGGACCTCAGCAGGTTGCTATACGAGGTACAGATACTGAGGAGTCAGCAGGAGAACATGGAGTGTCAAGTGCAGGACATGAAGCAGTGAGTTGAATCCTACTCAGGCTGCTTATTACGGGCATCTCTTTCTTGAGAGTTGTTGAACTCGGTGAATGTTTGAAAGGAGGAACCTAACACACCTCCTTCCCAGGGAGCACATGCTGAGCCGGGGACTAATCATAGGGACTAGATCTGTCGAGCTGGCAACATGTAGGATTTCTATGCAGACCCCATTATTTACAAAATGAATTAGTATTTCAGTCTTCTGTGAAAGGTGGACATGTGCTCTTTGTCTCTGTTTTCCCTTTAGAGATGGGGGAAACACAGCAGGGGCCGTGCAGGAAGTATTTGTATAACCTGGAGACTTAGCTCAAATAACGGTATTTCCTCCAGATAGAAATGATGGTAAAAAGAGATGCACCTCTCTCTCCCACCTAGAGAAGTCCTTGGCAGAAATGTGGCGGTGCCCACTCCAGCGCTCAAAAAAATCAAACGCATCGCTCCTCTTCCACCTTCAAAATATATGACTGTCCTCAAGTATGTAAGATCACAAGAACTGCTGTAACGTTTAGTGCATCTCTCTGGAGACGGTGTCTTCTGACATGGCCAAAATTGTTGTATAAGAGCAAACCAAGCAAATGCGATGCTGCTTGCATGGGGCTGCCTGACCTCCAGCTGTCTGATCCTTGGATTTTCTGAGTCAGACGCGGGCACTGGGAATTTAGGAAATGGATGTGGTTTTATAAATCATGTACTTGGAGAGGGTTTTTTTTGCCTCCAGAATTTTAATCCTTGCAGAGAACGTTGCTTAAAAAGCACTTGAATAATGGAAAAGACCCAAACCCCTGCTTTCATAGTGAAAGTTGGTATCAGTACACCACCAGATGACACTGGCATCCTGGACCCTGAAAGAACACCATATACTGGGAAACTTCATTCCAGCCCAGCACCTTACATGCAACAGACAAATATTTTTATGCTACCTCAGTTTTTAATGACTCCCACACTTAGCATATGCATGAAATCACACCATGAAATCCAGGTAGAGTGGCAACAAAAGAGTTTCTAGGCTTGTATCTTATTTAATTTTTAAGTAATTCCCGTATGGATGATTTGGCCTTGCTTTTAGTTTGTTCTCCCTTTTGATTAGCTTGCTCCCTTCCTCCATCTGTCAACAGGCAAAATTGCATTCAACCAATGAAAGTAATACAATTTTTATAAACTAAGACAGACCAGAAATCCCAGGCTGAAATCACGTTAAGAAATTTACACTGATGAAGAGCAATTAGGACGTAACTCCAGCACAAGCTGTCAGCCTAAGGAAAGCTGCTTTGCTGAAAATCTTGTCAGTACCAGCACAGAAAGTTCCCTGCAGAGATTCTGGCTGTACGAGCTGCTGTGCTTGGGCAGCTCCTGTGCTCTTTCCAGCCCGGGACCTTATCTTCCCAGCTCTAGCATCAATCCACCCTAGAAAGGCTAAAAAGCAAACGCATCTATAAATTCCACCTGCACGATAGGTTTTGCGGGCCTGTCGGTTTTGCTACATCCCTATACTCTTGAGATAAACTGACTGGCAAAGCCTTTTGCAGCATGGACTAGCTTGGCAGCCAGGTTTGGAGGCAGCACAGTAAATAAACTCGGCATTTCCCCATCCCGCTTTCTGGGGCTGGCTGTTCAAGGAAGCCCGTAAACTCCCCTGTGTGCTGCATGTGCAGACAGAAAAGAAATATGCCCTATGCAATTGGCCACAGGGTCTGTGCTGCAAGAAACGAGTGACACCCTTTAACGAAATCATTATAGTCCTCCTAGTTCAAGGCTCCCAGATGCAGAAGCATGCCTTTAGCGGCTCCAGTCACTCCCAAACACGCCTTTGTACCACCACGTGTAGGAGGTTTCGGCAGGCACGTCACATAGGATCTCTGTCCGTGGGATGTCGTGGTCCTTGAGGGTGGTTGTGGAGAGGTTGGGCTTTCTTGGCTCCCACAGGAAGAACAGCCTTGGGGATCCAAATCATTCAAAGTCACAAACCAGGCCTTGCTGAATTTCTGAGTTTGGCCCAAATGATCCACAAAAACTAAATATGTGTCCTCCTGTTACCCTCCCCTAGAGATGTTGGCTTCTCTGTATTTGTTTTTCCTCCCTGCTTTGGTCTGTAGTCCTTTGGAGGTCGAGGAAAAGTAAGGAAAGCAATTGCGTGACCCCGTTTGGGATGCCCCAAAAGAGCCAAGCACTGCAAGAGCCCCAGAGTGGGACAGGCTTTGGGCAGTTGGGTCCGCTGTGCATCACGGCAGCACCATGAGCTGCTGGGATGTGTCCGTGCTCAGGGAAAGCTTCTGTTTCACTTTCAGGCAAAATGAAGTTCTTTGGCGGGAAGTCGTTTCTCTCCGGCAGAACCACTCACAGCAACAGAAAGTGATCAACAAGGTAGGGGACATCTAAACTCCAAACTCACTCGTACTGCATGGTGTATGTCCTCCTCGGATTTTATTTTTTTTCTTGTCCCATAATCTTCTCTACACTCTGATATGGCCGTATACTTATTTTCCCTGTCTTTCAAACCGTGTGATGTTCTTACGTGTCCTATGGAAAGTGGTCACCAAGCAAACATAGATTATGCCCTCGAACAAAAGGTTTAAATTTCCCCGGCAGTCCTCGCTGTGATGTTAGAAACCACTTTTCTGTTGAAGTCCTGAGCAAGAGAGCACAGCTCTCGCCGATTGCCCTGTATTGGCTCTGTTATGGTTGTACCTATGCCTTTGGGCTTCCCAAATCTGTCTTTTTCCCTTTGTACAAGAGAGGAGCCTCCCTTCTGCCAGCACTGAAGCTGCATCCAGCAGAACTGGATAGCCATTCCTCCACTGGGGACCTCCGGCGACTGTTAAATTTGCTGGGGTTGCTGGTGTAGTTGAGGAATTGCTGTACAACCTTTTAGACTGAAGGAGCACTGTGGAGCCATATCCCTTAAAATCTGGCATGACCAGTACTAGAAAAAGCCTCTCCAGTGATTCCTAGATGGTGCCGAGTGAGTGCGCACGTCACATTTCCCGGTCCCACCCAGAGCCGCGCTCTGACCCACACGTGGCATCACAGTCACAGGAGTGGGTGGAAATGCACGAGGCTATCAAACCTTCCTCCCTCTGAGGCTGGACCAGCCTCACCACTCATTGTAGGGGCATTTGTGCAACTCCGTTTTGTTATATTGAGCAAAGGGCAAGAGACAGCTGTGATATATAATAATAATAACGCTCGCTTTGTTTGGAGGTCAAAGCAGAGCATTAGGTTTAAGCTGACTTGGGAATATCTTGCTCAATGATTCCTCTCCAAAGCCATTCTGCATCCTTTTGAGTGTCCTGTTTTATCAACGCTGAATTTCACAGGGCTGAAAAACTCAACTGAAAGAGCTGAGACCTCCATCCAGGGTCCCCCCCTTAGGGGGCTGCCTCTTTGCCCTGCAGAGTCTGTGTCAGAGCCTCTCGTAAAGGTCTCCAAGACTTTTACGGAGGCCAAGTCTAACTGCAGGCCTAGGAATGTTTGCCTGTGTACTTCACAGGCGGGTTCACAAGCCTCACAGGGCTACCTAGAGAGAAGCAGAGAGAGAAAGCCCTGAGCACGTGAGAGAAAGCAGCCTTGGCACAGAGCGGGCACCTGGCTGCGTTTCTTGGAAGCTAGGCAGGTCCTTTGGGTTCTTGGAAAGCGTAGTTTGCTTTCGGGCTCCAAAGTCTCGTGCAATTTGGCTCCCATATTTCACGGCTGCTCCCAGTTTTGGGGTGGTGTCAGGAGGGAGGAATGTGTGAGAGGAGAACGGCTGTGAGAGCAGGGAGTGCTGAATCACTCTGCTGATTAACACCGGATTTTGATCTCTCCTGACAGCTGATTCAGTTTCTCTTTGGCCAGCTCCAATCCAGCCCCAGCAGCGCTGGGATAAAGAGGAAGCTGTAAGTACCCTTGTGTGGTGCGCACACGCTCACGGGTGCATAATGCTGCCCCCTCACTAAAAGCACAAGCTCAGCTCGCCCAGGCGGGCGGTCAGCGGACCAGGGCACCATGGTGATGGGAAATGAATGGGCTGAACTGCCGAGTCAGACCTGCTGACATGCCCCATTCAGTGCTCTTTAGAGAAGCACCCTGTCAGCTCGTGACCTTTATTTGGGGAACACAGCGCGCGATGGCGGATGGGAACACTAACTCGTGGGAGGGTAAGGGGCAGGACCCCGCTGCTGGTCCTACAGGTCCTGGTTTTGCCACTTGCCATCAGTGGGAGCGGGGCTGGACCTTTAGTTTGTCCCACAGTGACTGAAGGGGTTGTGTACCCAACACGGGTCGGGCGGTATGTGACCTGCAGGCCTTACAGAGGGGAAGGCAGAGATTTTAGCTAAGGGCTATCTTTAGAGTCATCAATAAGCTCTTCAAGGCAAATGAATAGAGGAGCTTGAATTAGGAAGCTTAGTGCCTTCCGGGAGAGCAGCCGTGCGTTTCTTGCCTCTGTCATGCTTGTGATCTAAAGAGGGGAGGGGGGCTACTAGGAGGAATTGGCCTTTGTGGCTGAGGCTGAGGGCAGGGACCTGCCTCCCCTTCCCACCTTTATTACCTTGTGGCCTTTGGCAACTCAGAAACTTCTCCATGCCTCGGGAATAGGAGCCAGACTTCCCAAGAATGGCTGCACAAGGGGCTTGATTTTCTTTCAGGCAGTGTCCTTGCCCTTGTCTGACTCTTTGCCTGAGGATCGTAAAGGAAACACAGGATTGAACAAAGGAGCCCATAACCTGTACAAGTGAGCTGGGTATTCCTCTCCCTGCCTGCCCTCTCTACTGAGCCTCTTGGAAACACCGCACAGAGAATGTTAACAAAAAAGAGGACTCAAGGGAAGGATATCAGCTGCCCTGAGTTCCTGAGGTTCATGAGGGGGGAAATTTTCCTCCAGTGGAGAAAGGAAATGCCCGAGCTGATCTCTGATTTCCACAGTCAGGGCCATGCCCTACCTGCAGAAGCTTTGCAGCCCAAGAAATGTTGTCTTAGACGACTGCTTTTTTCCAAAAGCAAATCATTAGCCGTGCCCTGCGCTGATAGGGGCAGAAGAGCACGGAACTGTCTGCAGAGCAGCTGCGTTGGCCTCCGTATGAAGAGGGATCACAGTGATGCAGCTTGCACAGTACTGAGCATGTTAATTTGAGTTTCTGCTTCCTTGGAAACACGGAGGTCTGTGTTCAAGGAACCTCAGCTCGTGTGAGCTTCTATAGCTGCCCTTCTGTCTTTCAGAGTTTTCTTTACCCGCCTGTCTTTTAAATGCCTGCAGGGAAGCATAGTGTACAGCCTGGAGCAACTGCTGGTGCAGACCCACATGCTGACTGGGGGCACTGGGTAGGTGCGGACAGGTCTGTAGGTCCCACGGGCACGTCTGACCTGGGAGGCTCTTAGATGAGTTAGAAGCCAAAGTTCCTGTGGTAAGAAATGTTGGATGGAGAGGTTCGTTTGTGGTTCCTGGAGCAGAGAGTGGATGCTTACCAATTTGTCGCAGGGCTAGCTATGATATCTTGGTGTGGACTGAAGGGTAGCTTGTGCCATAACAAGGTCCGTGTCAAGGTGATTCAAATCTTCTTTTTTATCCTGTTATACCCGTTCCCAGCTTCTTTGGGAAGCTTTCCCCATCCCTGGAGGTGTTTAAGAAAAGGGTAGATGTGGTGCTGAGGGACAGGGTTTAGAAGGGGTTTTTGTCAGGGGGGGTTAATGGTTGGACTTGATGATCTTAAATGTCCCTTCCAACCTCAGCGATTCTGTGATTCTAAGCTGAGGACCAAGCTGAGAGCTTGAAACCATTAGCAATCAAAAGAAAATATGAATTGGATTTGTTCAATTCAAAATATACATTGAAATTGTCGTTTTACCTGCATCTTTCGAATAAGGTGTAGAAAACCCAGATCATCCCTTCTCTGTAACCTCTGTTAATGGTGACCTCCTCCAAAACTGTTGTTTCCCTTCCTGGTCCGTAACGCTGGACAAGAAAGTACCTTTCGGCTGAGGAGAAAGAGAGTACCCAGGGGAAAACAACCCTCAGCTTAGAGACATTCCTTGTATGAGCTACCAGGATCCAGTCAGTATGTGCTGGAGAAACAAACCCATTTCTCTTCACAGACCTCTGATGCTTGACAACGGGATCATGGCTCCACAAGTGTCCAAGGTCAGCCGGCATTTGCCTACGGAGCCCCTCCATGACCCCTATTTCATACAGTCGGTAGGTTTACGCCAGCCTCTGAGGTTTGCGGGATTTCTTTGGCCAGGGCGGAAGAAAGTTTGAAGCGGTGATAGAGATTACAGAGTGGGCAGTTTGGCAGGAGTTTGGCAGTGAAGGAGAGGGTTGCCGAGCCGAGTGACATTACTATTTCTTCAGCTCCCCTGTTGCAGGGAAGGGTGCCTGTTTGCCCACGCTCCCGCTGCCGTGCTCACGTGGGAAGCCATGGGCTGCGGGAGGGAAGGGCAGAGCCCGCACACCAAACTCTCCTTGGTGTTACCCCAGCCTGGCTCACCTCCAGGGCAGAGAGGAGGAAATATGATCTAGAAGTGGGTACTACGGTCTTTCTGACCAGAGACAGGTTTTTGCAGTCACTGAAGGATCCCCGCCAAAGCAGACACCAGACGCTTGTGCAGTTCAAATACTTGAGCTGGCATGAGAGACCCGTGCTCCCCTGATGGGCTGCCTTGGATCTCTCCCTCCAGAGGAAGCTAAGCAAAATGTCAGACATGGTCGAACCTCTCAGTAGCTGACACTTGAGTCACAAGTGCTTATTTTACACCCGCACCTCTGCGTGGTTGGAGGAAAGACCGGAGGAAATGATAATGTTGCACAGTAGGTAAAAGCTTTCTTGGTTTCCGTACAAAGGGGACTCAAGTAAATAAACCCTGACTATCTCAGATAGGACCTTGGACTTGTTCTGGTCCTCAGAAGGATAAATCTATATCGGTTTTGCGTTCCTCTTAGCCATCGACAGAACCTGCCTCTTGCTTAAACAGCCCTGCAATTGCTGGAGGACCCATCATATCTGATATTACTGAAGCATCACCTTCCAACGTAATAAATATGCAATCCCCTCCTGAAAATGACAGGTAAACATCCTTGTGATTAAAAACAGGGAGTCTTGGGTATGGACCGCATAACTTCAAGAGAGATTTTTCTTTCCTAGCTGTAATTTGACCAAAGTTTCTGTCTGATTGGCAAATCTCTATAGAGAAGGTGGGCTGGAATATTTTTTTCCAGTTTCCAATGTGGGTCGGATTTTCAGAATTAAGGAGGGATAAAAAACAGCATAACTTTTGAAAGAAAGTAAGGAGTTTCATGCTGAGAATTCCACTCGCCTCTTTGGGAAGTCTTCCATGTTTCTTTATATTTTGTTCTCCAGAGAGGGGCTCTCTCAGACTTTATCAAATAATGAGGTGCTAACACTTGTTGAGTTTCTTGAGAAAGAGAGAAAGGAAGTTTCCTTTTGGCTTTGACAAATAAGAAACAGAATCAAACTGTACATCTTTCTGCTAATGAGAACAGAAAGGTTGCATCACAACAACTTCCGATGTTTGACAACTTTTCTGTGAAAAGGTCCCAGCAGCTCAAGAACTGAATACAGAGGTATTTTAGTGCTTATCTCTTCCTGCCACAGACATGCAGTGTATTTAGGGCTGGTAGCAGAAGAGCTGCAGCTAAGTCAGTGGAAAGTAAGTAGACAGATGAATCATGGAAACAGTTTCTCAGGCATATAGGCAAGGCAGTTATACTCTAGAAATTGCCTGTAAAACTGCCTAATAATTGAAACCATAGGCATAAAATTAGCTAGAAGCATGTAAAGAGCCCCAGATTAAATAAAAAAATAAAACCCAAACAATCTGGAAGACATTTCTAAAGCAGAAACATTTTAATACAACCTTCAAGTTGCTGATTTCTACTAATTCCTGAGTGCCATCTGGTGGCCTGTGATCTGTGCTGTGTCTGCGTGACTTCAGAGTGTGAGCCAGCCACAGCCCTAAATCCCTTCTCTGTAAGGTGTTTCCTAAATCAACACGAGCTTCTGGTGGGAGTTTGGGATTCGTGAGATGAGAGGACGATCTGAAAGGAATGCAGAGGAGGATTTTGTAGTGTCACATACCATCCCATGTGTGTGAGACACACTCCTGTGTTGTTTTGCAGCAAAGCTAGCCTGTGTTGTGCGATAATAGTGTTTCCAGGCTTTCCATGCCTTGTGCCCCTTGACGTACGTGCCTCTGTCACTTTGGCTCCAGTTGTGCAGTTTCAGAGAGAGCTGTAAAGTCTCCTATAAGTAGTTCAGAGCAGATTTTTGCATACAAAATGCTGCTATTCAAAACTTCAATGGCATATGTCCATCTAGGAACCACAGACTCAGAGAATAGTTTAGGTTGGAAAGGACCTTAAAGCCCCCCCAGTGCCCCCCCTGCCCTGGGCAGGGACACCTCCCACCAGCCCAGGCTACTCCAAGCCCCGTCCAGCCTGGCCTTGAACCCCTCCAGGGATGGGGCAGCCACAGCTTCTCTAGGCAAAAATGTGGAATGCCTCTATATCGTTGGAAAAAGGCAAACCTCTGCTTCCAAACAAGTGAAACGTCTGACTGGGACTGTCAGCTTCTCTTCCAAATCCTGCAGGGTCACAAAATCCCACTTGAGTGCTTGCTGGTCCAATCCTAACTTCAGGTCTTACTGATCCCATTCCTGTCTCTAGGGTGGAGGCTTTTCTCTTGAGGGGAACCTCTCTAGCCTAGTGCCCCTCTAACCTGTCTCAAGCCTAACGCTCATCTCAGGAATAATGAACACATGGAAGTGTATTTCCCGTACTTGCAAAACAGCTGAATGGGGCAAATTCATTATAGCTGTGACTGATGAAGTGACTGCAGCTATTCCAGCTGAGCATGTTTCTGGAGCTTGCTGAAAAGACGACAAGGTTGCTGGTTTCTTTTGCCGGCCTGGGGGAACGGAAAGGTTCTGTGGGGCAGTTTGGTGGGAAGTGGAAGCAAGCCCTTGTGCTGTTGTCCTTCCCAGTAGCGCGAGGCCTTGGGGGAGCCGATGTGTGTGTGGTGCTAATTCCTGTCTCTCTTGCAGAGAGAAGTGCCTCATGCTGATCAAGGAAGAGCCGGTCAGCCCTGGAGTGAAAGCCCCCGCTGAGCCCGATGTCCCCCTGCCGGGCTGCCGGGCTTGCTCGGAGCCCCCTGTGCTCCCCGTCGCCATGGTTCAGTCTGTTTTGGAAGGCAAAGGGAGCTGTGGTGCAGCCCCACCGGGGACCTCGCAACCACCCGAGAGAAGAGGCAGAAGGGCATTGCTGGACAGGTGAGGGAGCGAGGGGGAGCTGCGGCTCCCTGCGTGTTTCCTGGCCCTCTCTTCCATTAGCTGGCGGGAAAGGGAGGTGGCTTTCAGCCACCTAATACAGTCCGGTGACCTCCATCCTGTGCCTGTGGCACCTGCTTAGAGGACCCTCTGAGCCCAGGGGACAGTTCACGGGGGTGGGGGGTCTGCGAATGACTTGCTTGAAGGACCCAACAGAGGAAGCGCTGTCGGAGCACGTGCATCAGAGCCATGGGAGAGGAAGGGGCTTTTTGCAGTGAGAGGGATTTTCCCAAGGTCCAAGTGAAAGCTGGAACCCAGAGCAGCATCCATGGCTGCAGACTTGCAGGCCACTGGACAGCACGACCCCTCCCGTAGCTTCTGTGCCCTCTGTCATGGCTTTTATTGAGCCTTCACTTACATAAAGTCATACGGAAGCATTTGTCACTGGTCTTCCTGGGCAGTGGATAAGGTGTCACTTGTGTGCCGATACGCAGACAGTGATGGAAGATGACAGTCCATCATCATCATCACCTCTGCACCTCTGAAGGTACAACCTCTGTAGCGCAAATATTTCGTAAGGCAGCAAAGCGTTTATCAGGCCCAGGCTTGGGCTTGAGGAGGAAATAATTTGCCCCCTTTCTTTTCCTCTCCTGCGCTGTGAACTCAAATAGGCTTTTCTTGTTAGTCTCATCTCCCTTTGCATCTCCTCCCACCACCTTTCCGAGGTGACCTTCCGGAGTCAGTGCTGGGTGTCTTCAGGGGGCAGCCAGTCACTTTGGCACCACCATGTGGGCCACACGTTTCTGGGGAGGTGCCGGGGAGCTGACACTGCGAGAGATCTCGGCTTCCCCATCTCTGCCTGAGGGTGAAAACCCACGAAGTTTTGCCGTGCTTGTCTCCTTGAGCTAGAGGGGCTCAGTAAAACGCTAGGCGGTCCAAAGCCAGGCCTTGTAAAAGCCTATAAAAGATAAAAATCATGGCTTAAAATCATGAAAAATAGTAAGTGAGGTCACTCACAGGGATGGAGAGTTGGGAGTTTGTGTTCACTGAGTGCAGAAGTCTGATGCGAAGGGATGGAGGCTTCGTTATTTGGAAGCCAGGGCACACAAGTACCCCGCACGTGACAGTCACCCAGAGAACGATGTCCTCTTACAAGGGGGGGTCAGCACAGCGTCATTCAGCTCGGCGATGGGGGGGGAGCCGCTTTCGGAGCTGGTCTGGCGTGGTGCGAGACGGGCATCCCAACAGCAGCAGCGTAAAGGGAGGGTGTGCAGCAGCAGGAGAGCACGTCGCAGCTTTGGGGATGGAGCCGAGGTTAACTGCAGAGTTCACTCTTTATGGACACGGCAGCAATGCGAGAACAACTTGGGGAGGCGGGGGGAGCCCACAATAGGCTTAGAAAGGCTTCTATTTTCCTTTGGGTTCTTACAGAGAACTAACTTCTTCCTTCTTAACACTACTGGCTACTATTTTACTAGAAGGAAAACCGTCCTTTTTTAAAGACTCTGGATTTTAAGAGAAATTTTTCTAGCTTTTGGGGGGAGTTAAACACAGCAGGGTGGCACAGTTGCTCCTTTAGCTGAATGCCTCTGGTAAATGCAGCCTGCAGGCGGAATGCTGGCGGTTAAAAGTCACTCCTTTAAAAACCTTTAATTACCGTTAACATTAGTGAATCATAATGCAGCCTTCTTGCACCCAGGAGGATGGGAATGCAGCCTGTTCTGCATCCCAAGTGCCTCTGTAGAAGGATTTCTTCTAAGGAAAGCTTTAGTTTTCCCAGTCTTGGAGATGTGCGCAGACTGTCCGTCCCCAAACCGCTCGTGTCACCCAGGCGGGGAGTAGTCTCCCCAGTCCCCTCTGTGCTCTGCTGGGTTGCACGTCTGGAGTCAGCCCAAGTGATACGGCACAAACCCAGGCTGAGAGTGGGCTCTTGGTTTCCTAGATGAGATTTCAGCATAAACCTCACCTCAGAGGGCTGCTCAGTCCTGCTTTCTGTGTGTGTCTGTGCCAGTCTCATTCGTGGCCATGTTCTCCCCTTCTCTTTTCTCAGAACAGATATTTCAGACCCGTTGGAGGGCACGGACTGGAGCTTGGAAGGGCTGCAGCTGCTGCTGCGGAGCCAGCAGTACGGGCTGGAGCCCGCCAGCCTCCTGGATGTGAGTGTCGGGACCCTCGGGGGGGGCTGCGGGGAACGGTTGTGAAGTTCCCAGTGGTACCTTTGGGCTGGAAATCAGGTGGACCCCGTGGCGTGGTCTCGGGTGGCACCTTGTCTGTCGCGTGCTGCCAGCAGCGTCGCAGCTCTGGTTTGACCTGCTCATAGGAACTGGCAGGATTTCGGACTTTAAATGATGCTTTTTTACATTTCTTTGGAAAACACACGTATTTGAACTTCTAGGAGCACAAATTGGTAAAGGGATGGGGATGAAAAGTAGAACAGTAGATAAAAGTAGATAAAATAGATTTAATACGACTCTCTAGCTGGTTGGGTCATTTCTCTGGGTGGGTTATCTTCTGCATATTCTGCATCTCAGATCCTCATAGATTGTGTCTAGCTCTACTACCTTCCCCTTCTCCTCACGTTCTGGGAGGTGTAGATGATGTTAGATTCTCTCTCTGCTGAGATGGTTATCTCTTTGCAGTTCTCAGGTCACTTTTCTTTAGAAATACTTTTTTCTTAAGTATATGCGCAGCAATATGAAGGCTTGTTTCTTTCTCTCTTTCACTCTCTCCTTGTACATATGGCCAGTATATGAAAGGGTTTTGCCAGTAATCAAATAACGTTACGTAGCAGAAGAAGATATGCTCCCTTGAGGAGGTGCTTCCGATGCAGGCATGTGGTAAGCTTGCATGGATAAACCGGAATGAAAAATCATTAAAAAAAATATCCATCTTCTTCTCTTAAAGCCAGTTCCTATGTCTGTGTTTGTTCCTAAGAGCCTATGATTGATTTTAACTTTATGGCAGGCATTTCTAATGGCCTGCTCTGTCTCTGGCTCGTTGGTTTCTGTTTCTTCTTTCTCACTAGGAGGGGTTTTCCTGTCACTGACACACTTTTCTCTCTCTGTGCCACTGAATGTCACGAGAGTGAGAATGAATCATAAAGCTCTGCCCCAGATCAGCAGCTCCTTTGCCCACATTGCTCCGACTTCTCAAGAAATTGCCAGTGGGGCGTTGATGCAGCAGGAATCTGCCCTCTGCTACTGGGGTTTGGAAGGCTTTTAAAAATCCGCGTGACTCTGGAAGTGTCCTAGGCCCCAAGAGCAGTAATAAAAAAAAGGGCTCTGACTTGTGTGTGCGGTGACACAAGAGCTGCCCCAGTTTACGGCATGACTGTGGCACTGGGTGTCTGTGCCACCCCCCCAGCGGCAGGCAGCAAGGCTGGCGGAGCAGTACGGCTGTCCCCGGGGCAGCTGCCAACCAGCACATCCCAGCCCGGAGCCCTGGGTGACGTGCCAGGGCGCTGGGTGACACGGCAGAGCAGCTGGGGCACGGGCAGGCGCTGCTCCCTGGCACCTCCGCAGAGAGCTGAGGATGCAGGCACCTCCAGCTCCTGCACCTCTCAGAACCCTAATTGTCTTCTCCTCCCAACAGGTCTTTAATCCCAATTTATCTTTGAGCGAGTGGAATTTGACTGAAATGGAAGCCAGTCTGTCCCCGGTAAGAGATGTGCATTTCTGAGATACGATGATGATGATGATGATGATGATGATGATGATGATGATAATAATAATAATAATAATAATAATAATAA
>VXBO01012250.1:38884-61257 GCA_013400135.1 Rhinoptilus africanus | reverse complement strand
TGTCAGGGCAGGTTTAGATTGGATATCAGGAGACATTTTTTCCCTGGAAGGGTTATTAACCATTGGCACAGGCTGCCCAGGGAGCGGGTGGATTCCCCATCCCTGGAGGTGTTTCAGAAAAGGGTAGATGTGGTACTGAGGGACAGGGTTTAGAAGGGGTTTGTATCGGGGGGGTTAATGGTTGGACTTGGTGATCTTAAAGGTCCCTTCCAACCTCAGCGATTCTGTGATTCTATGAATAATAATAATAACAACAACAACAACATACTTACGCAGCAGAGCTCGTGCGTAACTGAAGAATGGTTAGTTATTTTATAGCCAGAGGGCAGGGTGCGGGAGAGCCGGAGGAGTAAGCATCTCCTGAGGGCAGGCTGGGAGCGTTGGCTTACGCTGCTGACCCCTCTCTCCCCCTCAGCCAGAGCTTGTCTAGAGACCTGCTCATGTCCCGGAGTCTCGGACTGAAACTGCGTGCTCCAATGGTGTGAATGTCACTTCCCGCTAATACCGTGGATCCATAAAGTGTCTTTGTGCCAAAGCCCTTTATAAAATACGCCTTTATGAAGTGCAGCCATCCCTGAAACCCCACGCGATTAGAATGGAGGTTCACGCGTACCCGTGCAGACGAAAGAAGGAGGAATTCAGTTTGGCAGTGTTTGTTTGGAATTGGCGATGACACAGACATTTCTGACGTGCGTTCGGGGATTTAATAACCAGTGAAGGAAAAGTGAGTTTCATGACTGGGGTCTTTTTCCTGCTTGATAGAGGGTGAGTTTTCAGAGCCCTCGCTGCCAGCTGAGCTGGATAAAGACTTGGCTGCTTCTGTGGCTCTACAGACGTGCCAGCGAAGCGTAATCTCTTCTAATGAAGTGTGAGAGGTCTCTAAGCCTTCCTTATAGTATCACTCTCCTTTTGAGTGTTAGGAAGGAGTCTCTGAAGAGATGGCTAACACAAGGAAGTCTTGGAAGCAAGGGGCAGGCTCTTTTTAGAAGGATTGCGTGAGAGGGAAGGCCAGGAGGAGCCGCAGTGTTCAGTCGCGCGGTCCCGGAGGCCGCTGGCTTTCCCAGCAGGCACAGCCTGCCCTGGGGCTGGCTCGTCCTGCGGAAACTCTTGAGCGTGGAGAAGCCTGGAAGCGATACCCATGGCAGCTCTGCACTGGGAAGCACTCTGCAAGCAAAAGCTGGTTTAACTTTAACGACAGTCATAGGCAAAGGGGAAGGAAATTGCCAGGGGCAGAGGACTGTGGGTTTGCTCTGTGTGGCAGCGGGGCAGGGACAGCCACAGTGACACCCGGCCTCCTCGTTTGACATGAGCTTCAGGCTGTATCAGCCCGTGCCGAGAGGGAATTGCCTCTCCCTTCGCCCTCTCCTTCAGGCCTGTCTGCCCGTCAGCACACGCTTCGGGGGATTTCCACGGGGCGCAGGCGCGGCTGGGAAGGGAGGACGGCTGGCGTGGCTGGCGGCTGTTGTGCAGCGTTGATGAAGCACCGATTTCCAGAAATGGCCTAGTTCTAACAAGCTCCCCTGTCTTTGTATAATTGTACATTGTAGTTTGTATTTTTGCACCAAGATGCAGCGACTCGCGGTGGACCTGGAGAAGAACGCAGCTGAGCTGTCCTCAAAAGGGTTCAACCCCCCGGCTCACAGCGCCTGCCCAGGTAGGAGCACAGCGGCTCTCGCGGACTCGGAAATGGGGATGGAATTAAGGTGTTAAAGGTGTTAGCGCCTCCGTGCAACATCCGGCACTGACCATTCGCCATTTGAGGGAGCGAAACGCGTTTGTCATTTTGCCTTCGTGAGTGTCAGCCAGCAATGTGCCCACAGCAACTGCTCAGCTCGTTACTGAGCAGTGGGAAAGGCGCGGGGGATAAACTGAGGCTTGTGCCGCCTCCGCTCCCCTTTGGGTCCACATCGTGTCTGTCAGTGTCCCCACTGTTTTCTCTGCCTCCTCGCCGCCACCTGAGAGCAGTGTGGGGATCGAAGTGGAGCAGGGGTGGCGAGAGCCGCACAGGTCCTGTGTTTCCTCTGGCTCCTGCTGCAGAGGAGGTGACCTGTAGCTGCTACCAGCCAGAGGCAAAGGTTACGTCTCAGTTTCGCCAGACCTTTTGCCAGACCTCAAGGGGACTCTCCAGCTGATCTCCCCGTCAGTGACTCAGATAGAGTGTGTCATTGACCATAGATATGACTCTGGAAGTGTTTTCCTTGGAATAGTGATATATTAATATTACCCAAAAGAGAAGCTTTTGTGAGCCTTAGTTTGGTGCTGTAGCCACCTGACCCCACCGCGGAGTTTTGATGTATTACGTGTAGTTCAGGGACGTCCAGTTTCCACTTCAAGCTCAGCATGAGCTTTAAAGGCATTAAAAGCCCGGCTGGGCTGGAGAGGATCCTTCTGCAGGCTGGGGCTGAACTGCACAAGAGGAGCATCTCCTGTTTGCAAAGCCTTTCTGGTCCATGCGTGATGCTGGACTAATGGAGCAACTGGGAGATGTCTCCTTTGGCAGTGATGAGGAAAACCAGGCAGTTCTTGAGGGAAGGAGAAGAGAAGCTGCCCTCACCCACTTCTCGGTGTCTCCAACCGCTCGGTTGTCCCTCTTTCACTCCTTGTGAGGCATCTCAGCATTCAGGCAAAACCCAGCTGGGCACCTGGAGAGACTCCCATCGATTGTAACGGGCTTTGGAGTGAGCCCAAGTTTGACTCAAGTATTTCCAAGCAGTTTTTGCCTGGAGTGAGGCCCCCCACCTCCTGTTGCCGTGGGAATTTGCCACTTTTCAGTTCTACACACAGGAAGTCTGCTAAATTCCCGTCCAGAAACTGAGCTTTCTGTTGTCCGTTTGCATTCCTAGGGAAAGATGCCATTCTGGAAAGCGCCCAGCAGTTCCTTGTCGATCGTCAGTCCATCTTTGGCAACGACCTCATCAGCTTGCCTGAAAGTTCATCGCTTTATGTTCCATCCGAAAACATGGCTTCCTACCTGTCCTCCGTGGGTGTCCAAGGGGATATCCCATTAAACCTGAGCTCTTCAACTGACAACAACCAGTGATTCAGCTTCCAAGAAATGTCTCTCTCCCACCCATCCGAGCATCCGCAGGTTTGAATGTAAAGAAACAAACGTGTCTCAGAAACCCCCAAGAGAGTTTCTCTTTGTGCCCTTTCTTTTTGAGTAGATGGAAATGGTCAGTAGCTGTTGCATGACCCTCCCGGCACCTGGATTTCAGTGTTTGTCCAGGATAACAATTTTAAAACAAAATGCTGCTCCTGGTGCTCGCTCCTATGGGGAGTGAGAGCTTAGCAGGATGGCCTTTTTTTTTTTTTCTTGAAAATGCTTTTAGAAATTTCAGATCTTCTAGTAAAATTTAAGAGAAGAGCAGCTCGAAAGTACATCAGGGCCTCCATAAAATGAAGTGGCCCTGGCTAGTGTCTGCGATGTCAAACTGTGGGATTTTAATGAGGGCAGCACAGATTAGCTGAGAGGCCTGACCCTTCTGGATGCTGTTTGTTAAATAGGAAAATAGTTCTTTATGCCAGTCCAATGCTCTAGAAATATTCTATTATCCATTTTCTAGTGTTGTTGGGATGTACTTGTGCCTCTCCCTCATCTTTCTGGGGTGAGCAGGAAAATGAAGATCCCTCAGAGCGTGCAGAAGATTGTTCTCGGAGTGACCGCCCCCAGAACGTGTCTCTGGCTCCCAGGGGAGCTGCAGACCGTCACAGACCCCAAAACATCCCACGCTGAATTGAGAGGGTTTGTTGTTTGTTGTGGGGTTTTTTTTCCCCAATTGATTTTCTCTAGCATAAGGGCAAGGCACCTCATACTTAAAAATAAAAAAAATAAAGGGATTGACTCTTCTGCAGGTACAATTTTCCATTTGCAGAGAGATCAAGAGCGCACTCGGGGCTTTGCTGCTGGTCCAGTACAATGATTTATCTTTTTTCCTTGGCCTTGACCTGTTCTGCTTCCCCTGAAGACGCGCCTGTTGGTTTATCGATGTCTGAAATCTGATGAACCAGTTTAATTGATGGGATCCCCTTTTTCGAAGGACCCTCAGCTGGTGAGCGTAGGAGAGAGGCAGAGGGGTTACTCCACCGCGTCCCACCAACTTTTCTTCTGTCCTTTGTGCATCTGAGACCGGCCCCCAAAGGCTGAATTAATCTTCCTCTTCCGTGTGGTTTCTGACCACTGAGTTTCTCAACAAAGCAGAGCTTTGTTTTTTTATGCTGTAGTTCTAATGAGAACGTATTATTTATCTCCGTATCCTCTAAATGAGTTCCTTTTCCTTAGGAAAGCTGCCCAAATGCAGTAAGGCAGGTCCAGGAGATTCCAACTCAGGCCTCCCGCGGGCTTCGACTGGGGGTATGAGCTGGGCCAGTATCAGCTGAAGAAACGCTCTGCCCACTTCCATCGCCATGGCCATTCTTGGTTCTAAACCATATTTCTGAGCATCTCGAGTGCTCGAGCATCACCCACCCCAAAATGCAGCCGATCGATCAGAGGGATGCAGGCTCAAATTCTCCTGAATAAGATGAGGGTGTTTCAAATGGACCTTCCTGCCACAGCCCTTCCCTCCATCCATTTCGCAGCACGTGAGCAAATGGCTTAGTTCAGAAAGATTCGCTTTGGAGCACGTTTTTTTCCCAGCTGACCGCTGTGTGCTGGCAGCTCCGTCACCGCCTCGGTGGCGCCGTCTTATGTGGAAGCAAGGTTGGGAGCGCTTCGGAATTCATGCCAGACGCTGGTTTTGCGTTCAGGACTGAGGGGAAAATTCTGGCAGCCCGCATTGGCCTGGTATTTAGATGATGTGCTTGAGTGTGTCATGGACAAGGTTTTCCTTTTTGACGGATCTGTGCTTAGAAAGTTCACCCGGATCAGCCCATTTCCCCGCTGTATTTTGTCATTTCCAGCGAAGGGAAGTCGTTTGAGTTGCACTCTCTTTACTTCTTTCCTCACGGGTCACTGAAAACTCTGCTATCACCTGACACGTGTGTTATCCCCCTTGAAGGTTTGCATCCTTCTCTGAACCTTCACACGCGAGGTTGCCCTCTCGTTATCGCTGAATGTATCGATCCAGTAAGGTCTTTAAGCACGTGCCTAACTTCAAGCTCCTGAGTAGCTTTTCCCATGTTTTCATGAAGCCTGTCACGCGCTCGGGGTCGAACCAGCCTTTCGGTGTCCTCCTGGATTGTCTCGGTGGGGTTGAAGGACGAACCATCCCAGCAGAGCTCCTTGCAAGCGGACAAAGGTGCGGCTCAACCACCCAGGGTGCCCGGCACCATCGTCTCGGGCGGCTCCGGTTTTTCTCCTGCCCGGCGGCAGATTGCCCCCGCCGCACGCAGCCCCTCGGGATGGCGCTTGGGTTTCCCTTTAGGCTTTTTGCTGTAACCATGAGATCGGAGCTTGACGGTGAGAGAGGAACCGGCAGGAACAGTATTGGGGAGCCGCTCCTGGGAAGAAGCAAGCTTGCATTACTTGGCTTTTTACATTGTTAATTTTACTTGAAGGTGATGTGCTGAGACTGCGTTTTTTTTGCACTATGCTGTACATTTGTAAAGTTTTACAGAAAACGCTAATTAAATATGTTTCTTTTTTCTCATTTAGTCCTGCTCTGGCATTTCTCTCACTACTTTCCCCTACCCCTTTCTCCTTCCCAAGTCCTGCTCAAGTGAGCGGCCCCCAGGAGGATTCCCCAGTGAGACAGCATGGGTGCCACTGGTGCCTGCGCTCAGCTCCGCTGAACGGGAGAGACCTGGCGCGTAAAACGGGGCAATTAAACACAGCTCAGGCGGCAGCCGAGGTCTTCAAACTGAAACGCTGGGCGGTGCATCAGGTACCGTCAGGATCAGAGTCAAAGAATCGATAGTTCTTGACTCACTTTCTTTTAATCTTTTTTTTTTTTTTCTTGCTTTTAGCCATAATAGAGCTCAAACTTCACTCTTAGAATTACTTTTTTAAATCTGCTCCTGCCCGTCCTGGTGGCCAAGGGTTTTTCCAAGGTGGAAAGCGGCTGGAGTTTAAAGCGATGGTGGTGTCTCCCCTGTGGGCTCTCAGGATGATTTTGCGTTCTGGTTGGGACGGGTTCTCTTACCGCCAGATGGCACCTAAACCCAGGTAATCGGAAATACAGCTTTTCAACAACCCATAGTTAGTTTTTTTTTTTTTCTTTAAATGTGCACGCGTACAGGGCCGGTTCAATTTTATTTATTACAAGTTATTAGAGATTTATAGATATCTGAAGAAAGACATCCAGCTAAACTTGGGTGCGATTAGAGGTCACCTAAGGCCTGCCTTCTGCTGCTGCCGCTGCGCTCGGTGGTTATACCCTAGAAACAGCATTGGCCCTCGACGACGAGGCCAATGCTTTCACCTGGCGCTTAAACAGCGTGCAATTCTTTCCTGCCTGCCTAGCGCAGCCGCGTCCGTGTGAAGCAAACGAGAGCCCTTACAGCCTCAGCAGAATTGCCCAAGTGTTGTCCCGTTTCCCCCACCCCTTTTTGCAGTGTCGCAGAGGAAGCGCTGCTCTCCAGCAGCCTCTGCCACCTCCAGTTTTATTCTCCAGCTCAGAAAGGGGAGAAGGTGGGAGGGGGAAGGGAAGAAGAGAGAAGCCGGCTGGGACATCACTGCTGCTATCTGCCGTTTCACTTTGGCACAAGATACCACTGCCATGTAAACGAGACACCGATGGAAGGATTCCTTTGGGCACCTCGTTACACCAAGGCTGTCTCTGCCACTACTGACCGATTTAGTTTTCTGTTATATTCGAAATCCGGATCCTGAGACACTTCTCACAAGGAAAAAGGATGAAAATGGCAGAGCTAAGTGTATGTTTCATGACAGACAGCCCTGAGAGGTAAAACTGTATTTTTCCGTTCACAGACACTAATTCTGCATCCGTTTTTGCATAAACAATCATAATGTCTATGAATATTAGATCTGTAAAATACCCTCTTAAGAAGCAATCTCCATTTGTCCTTGAAGTCTGTCTGACATGACATATACTTGTAAGGAGATGATACAAGTTGAAATATATTTGGTTACAAGTAGAATCTTTATTTAGCTGGAATGACAGAACCGTGTTACATTATGGACTGAGACTACATTTCGTTATGTAGGTAATGAAACCCAAAGGTATAAACAATTAACTAAGTAACTTCTAGGAGGATGCAAGGGGAAAAATGACATAAGAGAGTGGAATTTACCGTTAAAACAGTAGTGCCCTCGCTTTCAAAGGTAGCGAACGCTGCCAGCTGCCCCGAAGAGCTTGGAGCCAAGGGACCCCCGGCAGGTTTGGCAGCGGGGACACGGGGCGCTGGCTCCCTGCGGGTCACAGAGGGCTGGTGGCTCTTCTCACGCTGACGCAGCCACAGGCTCTGCCCTCACGGTGGGACACTGGAGGCCGCGGCAGCCTCCCCTGCCTGAAGGTGGTGGGGTTTTATACCGCAGTAAGTGTTACCTCAGCTTAACTAGCGGTCCCGGTGCTCCGCTCTGCCCTGTGAGCATAACCGCAGGCAGTCAGCCAGGCACTGTGCTCCGGGTTTGCTCTGTATTTTTTTACCAAGTGATTAATCTAATTCGCTCTCAGGGTCCTTGTCACCTTGTGCTTCGTGAGGACGTCCTTCGCCCTCGGCCAGGCACGCCATTTCCCCATCGCTGCCGCTCCCTGTTAAAGCATGAAGGCAAAAGGCAAATGAAACTCACTGGTGGTCTTTCATACTGGAAAAAGAAATGAAGAGCCCAATTTTTAAGAACCATTTAAATAAAACTCAGCAAGAACTTCTGTGTAGAAAACCAGAAAATAACATTTTAATTCCTAATTTATTAGCATTCCCACATAAATAAAAGGAGAGGTGATTGTTAACTAACGGCGGACTGAAAACCTTTTCAACAAGAGCTGAACAAATCCTTACTTTCCGTGTGAATGTGCCACCCACCTTTTTTCTCTGTGATTAATTATGTCACTGTAATCTTACCGTCCCCTTCCCATGGGATTGGGCTACCTGGTCGATCACAGATGGGTGACAACAGCGGATTACCCTCGGGTTCAGTGATAACCTCTTGTATCAAGGGTTTGGAGGGGGCTGCATGTCTATCCTTGATCTCCAGGTATCTTTCTGGGTCAGCAGGCTCTGTCACGAAGCTTTCAACAAGGGGCCTTAAATGCTCCTTTTCACGCTCTTTCTGTATCTTACACACGTTTGAAAAAATTGCTGTTGAAATTTCTTCTCCTACTGAATTCTCAAACATGCTTTTATTGCTTTCCTCTAATGCAGAATCGCTGCCATTTGTCATTTCAGAAATTATTTCAATCTTTGGGTGACGTGCCTGCCATAAAGGTAGAAAACAATTGAAAAGATGTTACTCCAGATGTAAAAGCTAAAAGGTGGGTAACTATCTCCTGGCTCCACCTAACAGCTGCCGGCTTTGCTGTGCTGTTCTCCCAAAAGGTATGGGACGTGCTTCATACTCATAGCGCTGCTTCTGTGTGGACAAATCTTGGGTTAACCATTTCTCAGACACCAGCGACAAACTATTACCAGTTCATAAAGAGCAGACAAATCTCAGCAATGCGTGGGCTTCTTCATCTTGTTAAGAACTGAACACCCTTTGGAGCGTGAGAGCTGCTAACACGTACTCCTTGAATAATCCTCTTTGTTCCCTTATCTTAATTGGAGGCTTTGCTGGCCAAGGCATTTTGCAACGCTGTTAGGGGTGTGTGGACAAAAGAATGAATAAATCCGGGGGCCTTCCACTGACTGTAGGAAAGGTTTGCATTATCTTGGAGGGACTTGTGAAAACACGTACTGCATCCGCCTCTGGCTCCAGCAAGGCAAGGAGGAGCCAACATCAGCACTAGAATCGGAGCTGGGCTTTTAATTTCTGTTGTTTTCTTTTTCCTCTTCTGTTTGTGTTTATAGGCTTTTGCCCGGCAGATCAGTCCGAGCACAACGCTGGTCTGGGCTTGTATCTGGCCAGCCCCAGGTGGGGCAGAGGAGTTTCAATCTCCCTGTGCTTTCAGTTGAAAAATCTGATTTTATTCAGTAGTAGGTGATTTGTACTATCTACTCAGTCCTTTGCACCATATCAGTACTGGTAAAGTGTATTTTAAGAGTAATCTTCATTTAAACACTACATGCTACTGAGAAATTCATCTTATTTAACCGCTGCATTACTTGATCTTAGGTTTTCATTCGCCTATTTTTGCAATGCAATAATATAAGAAATCAAATTAAAAAAAAGAGTTACAAATGGGTAGAGAAGATCTGCTGAAAAGATCTGCTGAAACATCCATTTTACTTTATAAACGCATAACCGATTGTATTTCCCAAAACATACCATGTCCCAACTTAGATTATCCTCATTTTGCAAAACATTTGTAAACGTGTTTAGGGAAGCTTCATCACCAGAATTAATAAGAATCTTACCTTTTGAGCAAAGATTTCCTCTTCTGGGGAAAATTCACTTACATCTGCATCTTCTAAATCGGGCAGTTCCTGAGGACAAGCACAAGGTGAGTAATCAGTGGGAAAAGCGACGCTAAGCAATAAAATATGACATCTCTACCTCATTGGGAACCTCCTTCAAAGCAAAGCTTCTCAGCGTAGGAGGCCACAGCCAGGAGCCCTGCACTGTCACCCGCCAAGATGACAGTCACCTCCTGCAAGCACGTGTGGGGAAAGGAAAACTCATGTGTCTCCAGAAGCAGCAGATGGGAAGGCAATAACCTGAATGTCAGACTGAACGCTATTTTCCACTACACTGCCTGATTATGAAAAAAAAAAAAAAGGAAAGGAAAAAAGAAAGGAGACAAAAGGACAAACAGCAAGGCGTTAACAGGATTTTAAAAGCAAAGGTGGTGTTAAAGGAGAAGCCATACCCAAAACTGGTTGTCAGTAAACTCTGGTAACGTAAATACATCTAATAAAGCAATGTTTTACTGTGAATGCCTCATAATTAAGGATATAGAACTGCAAACTTGCTGAGAACTGTTTTTCCTCAGAAGGTCCAATCATTTCAGCTTTCCATTAGAAAATATTTCCCAAGACAACTCTCCCTCGCTGACATGAAAGCGAAAATAGAGGATGGGAATACAAAATCACAGCTAGAAGGTATACCTTTTTGCCATTTTTTTAGTGTAGGTCAATACTGGTAAAAGCATCTCCTTTTGTTTTTAGATGTTTTTAGAGCTTAACGATTTTGTAGCAGGCTGCTTGGTGCCGTAGCATCAGGAATATCGAATTTGTACTGTCTTGCGTGGTGAAGATTATTACAGAATTAAAATCAACAAAGGAAATTTCTGTTTCCTGATGTGGTTGTAGCTACTCCAGTGCGTCCTGAAGTCACACAGGTTTATAAGAATAGCACTAAAAACGTACAAATGAAGATTTGAGACTAATGCTAGTGAGTGGAATCTGATGTCAACAGGAAAGCTGTTAGTCTTGTTCCAATCAGCAGGGCGCATTTGCAGAACAATCCAAAATCACTTGCTTAAAGTGAGCCTGCTTTAGGTATGGAGAATGTCATTCAAGGCAAGGCATGTGCAGCAACATGGGCTTGTTTCTGCTTGATAGAGGGATGACATAACCACCGCATTACAAATCCTCCTCCACTTTTCTCCCTTATATTACTACTGAGAGCATCTACAGACGCCAGGATGTGAATAAAGAGGACGGTGCTGCTCCAGAGCTTCTCACCATTGGCATCGCCACGGCTGTTCCCTGCTATGTCAGCGCTAAGCCTCCTTGGAAAATCTGCAATAGCGTAAGTATTGGAGGGTGTTGGGAGAAGCTCTTTCCATTACTAAATGTCATTTGGAGAATGAAGTAGCATAGAACACTGAAATGTGTATTAGTGCGTGGTTTGGGTTTGGGTTTTGCTACAGTAGAATTACAGTAGTCACACTTTTTATGTGTGAAAAGCCAGTCCATGCACATATGCTGAAGAGGTCCTTTTAGGCTGTGTTAAAGTTGGAGCAGAGGAGAGTGCTGTGGTGCCATACAGCACCAAGGGAAAAACAAACACTGAATCTATGAGATCCTCACATTGCAGGTACCTACAGTATCGCTATTTATTTAAAGCTTGTAGTTCAGACCCCTGCAAGATCTGCTGATAAAGTTAACATTGTATATCCTTGGTCCTCTCCACTACCCTTGTGAAACCCAGAATTAAACCCAGCCAAACGGGAGGATGCCGCAGTAAGCCCCCTACAGAAGCAGTGAGGTTCCATCACAGCATGGAACTTTCTCCTGGGAAATCATAAGAGCACAGAAAAGATATGAGACAGACTTTTCTAAAACATTCCAGTAAGAATTTAGTTAACAGTGGCGGTATAAGGGATCATGAGTATATTAAGTGCTCTGGAAAATCACAAGCTCAGGAGTTTGTTATTGCAGATTCTGTCCTGATCTGGCAGCGTCAGGGTGGCAGCAGTGTCGTAACGAGGACATGCTGAACAGTTCTCCTTTCAAGTGAGACTGTATTTTTCAGTGGTATCGTTCATGTCCTCCTCATGGTTAAATGCGGTTAAACGTGTTTAAACGTTTGCATCATTAGATAGAAATCTTAGATAATAAAGACTGTATTAGAAATATAAATTGCTAATTATATACCTGAATAATGCACATTCTGCTTTTCTCAGAAATATTCCTAAAAGTTCTATTTTGAGAATGAATTTATAATATCTAATGCTGCTAGCTAACATTTACAATGAGTGGGTGGCTGTTTCTTCCTTATGCTTTTTCTGCAACAGTTCACATTTTCAACTGCATATTTCATTTGAGTTTTGCCTAAGGGGACGCATGTATCCTTTAGATTCTTTTTGTTGGGATTTCTGATTTTTAAATGAGAGCCCTCTGAGAAATCACAGAGACAGAAGGTCAACTTCAGGTGATTTATGGCCAAAGGACAAAATAAACTTTGGAAGCAATGGTAAATTTTTTCAACGTGCTACACTGGAGAGAATAAATACCCCTACAACTTTCCTTTTGGGGTTTTTTTTTCTTTCTTTCCTTTTACTTTTCCTAATAGTAGACCGTTTTTAGAAACCTGGCCATATAGTTTTATTAGCTGGGATGTTACAAGAATTAATGTGGGAGCAGCCAACACCCAAACCTGACCTTCCCAAAATCTGAATTCAATACCTACATCAAGATAAAGTTTCTCCGGTGTCTCCGGTTTGATCTGTTCAATTTCAGCGTATTCATCCAGTTCTGGAAGCATGGCCTTTTCAGTAGCTGCCTTCTCTCTTGCTAGATCTAAAGAATAAACAATAGTCAGATGCAGAGAAAAAGACTTTCTATAAGGCAACAGCAAGCACTGCAGAACCAAACTGCTGGGGACGCGGCCACCACTGCAGAATTCACAGCTGAATCCAGCCCTTTGTCCTGCCATCATATTCTTGGTCTCCCTTATGCTGTATACATTAATATTTGCATTTCGCGATAACGTATTCCACCAATCTACAAAAGCATTCTTCCATGTGTGAAGGCCCAAAACTACCTCTAGAGCGATGTCCAGCTTCTGCTGGCAGACAGACCCCACGGTTTATGGGGGAGCAATGGAAGCCTGTAAGCTCTCCTCTCCTGGCACTAAACCTGGGACATAGGAGAAGTGGAATTCCACCTTTATGTAGCAGAAGTTGCAGGTTAAGCCCTCCATATTTTTTTTGTTTGTTGTATTTAAAGAATATTTTATCCAGTATTACTTGATTTTCAAGTAGTCACTGTGGAAATCTCATGCGAAGTTCTTATCCATGAATCAGTTGGATTGAATCACGGCAGAGGCGGTGCTACACTAAGACAGAGCTTGGCTCATCGTCTCTGCGTCCTTAGTTTCGTTTGATTCATCACTGTGTACATTACCGTCTGTCCTCCAGTTGAAGTTTGAGTATTTGTAAGAGTCTGATTCTTGTGCATCCTCTTGAATCCTAGAGGCAATATTTCCAGATGGGAAGTCGATGTTATCTCCCTTATTTGGTAGAAGTGTTGTCACTTCATCACGAGCATCAAAACTTTCATTTCTAAGTTTCTCATTCTTCTCTTGAGTTTCTTCTTTTTCTGCTATATTTGAAGTGTCTGATGCATTAGAATTTCCATCACTGTCACGTGAATTCGTAGGTGCTAGTACAGAAGAAACAAGTTTATTACAACTGCTGAGTTACTCATTCTAAATATCCAAACTTTACTACGTGGTCTTAATAGTTTGGCCTAAAATATGCAACAAAAGCTCCTACTTTGAGCCGCTATTTGTGGATCAGTCAGTAGTCCTCCCAAGATTGACACAGTATTGTGTGTTTTCCCATCCCAACTCCCCAGCAAAAAACTCATCTAGGGAAAACACTATAGTAAATAATTATCTGGCATCCACAGATAACTTTGAAAAGACTCACAAGTGACCACATATTTAAGTATACGTGTCAGCATTTTGATGGATCAGTGACAAATGCTGCAGTTACTCTGCACTGCAGTACTGCCTTCTTATTTGCCTTCAGTCCTGTTTATCCTGAAATACACACACTTCCCTAGGAAGGTCAGGCTGGGACCTAATCCTGGTTGGAAATGAATAATTTGAATTTGAATAATGTGACAGGAGAATTTGTGGCATAAAAAAGGGCAGTAAGTGAAGCGAATCATTAAAGACCTTTTTACTGCCTGTGTTACCACTGCTGCTGGCTCTAGGCTGAAGCTCTTACTGTTGGTGATCGCAGCGGTGGAGGGGTGCCTGGATGGGGACTGGTGAGGCGCTTAGCACTGGGACTTACTGGAGCCCCCTCGCCTACTGAAGCCAGCCCCATTCTGCATCCTGGGGAAATATCACCGCTGGGGTGTAATTGCTTGCCTCCACCCATGAACACCTGCTGGATCCCTGAACAGCATCTGGTTGCTCTGCTGAAGGGCACAAGAGCTTGAAATTCTGGGACAGAAAGTAGGTTTTTGATTTTCTGTTTCATCAGCAGTGAGAAGGGAGATGATTGCTTAACATCACTGTGGTTAATCTAAGATGCAACAAGATTAATAAAGTACTTAATATGGCAAAAGAAGATTCATAAACCTATTCCAAAACTTGCATCAGCCTGCTTCTGAATATTTGGGAGCTATTCATTTATTTTAAACATTCAAATCGAAGCAGATGCAGACATGTTTCAAAATAGTAACAACAAACCTTCTAGGATGTCTGTTGCACCTCCATTTCCACATTTTCCACTTCCATCTCTTTCTTCCATACACTTTTGTCTTTTCTTTTCCTCTTTTTGCCTGATTGCTGCTAAAGCATCGATGCTATCTTGGATTTTTTTTCTCTCTCTGGTTTCCCATTTTTCCCTTTCTGCTTTCTCAGCTTCAAGCCCTCCAACAGCCCAGGCTTCTGCACAGGCTCTAATGAAAACACAAAAGCTCACTGTAATATAGCTATAAACCCCCATCTTTGTAATAAAAGAGAAATTTAAAATAGCTTGCAACAGCATGAAATAGCTGCAAGAGTTAAAAAAAAGCATACATCAATGACAATCCCTTACACAACAGCGATGCATGTCTATCGTATCTTTTATGTGGAACTGCAACAAAAGAAGCCAAGATCTCCAAATGCTGGTGATTACACCACCAGCGATCTGCCAGGAGTGCTCATCTTGGCTCTGCTTTTCCACTTGTTCAGCTTCTGTTGAAATCAGGATTCGCTCCCGGTCTGCAGACTTAGCGTAAACCAATTCTGTTCAAGAATTAGTTCTCATGTTAAAAAATACATGTTTTTTTTCTAGGTATGTTAGATGTAGAACTCTGTAGTAAAATACTCTTGTATTCCAAGTCACCCACCCTCAATAAATTATACCAGTCGGTCTTCCTTTTCTTCTGTGACAAAACATGGGTGAGTACTGTGTAAAGACGATAAAGAAGACGGCTCTGTTTCTTACCTGTCCTTTGGGAAAACTGGTCTGTCATCCAGGTATGTCAGTTGTTTTAGTCGGACAATAAGTGTTTTTCTATAGTTAGCAATTTTCTTTGTCATTTGGTTTCCCATCAAATTCAGCACATGCTAGAGAAAAGAGGGAAACAATTTTTTAAATTGAGCAGCAAAAAATACCCTGATCTGGATATGCAGTTTCCCTATAATTTCAAAACCGAGACGTGAATAAAACATCCTGTGTGTTACAGGTAATCTACAAAAAAAACCCCAAACAAATAATGTTTAATAACATCTCTTTTAGACCGATACCTATTGTGCCCTGGACAACACAACAAATCCATTTAATGGGAGTCACCCATCTACACGATACAAACCCCCAGCTATATTCAGCTTACCAAATTAGGCATGGTCTCCAAAATAGTTATAATATTTGGATCACTAAGATTGTTGTGGGAAAGATCGAGGACAGAAATACTCAGGCATTCTTGCAAGTGCTGTACATCTTCCACTGTCTGTAACTTATTGTGAGCGATCTGCAGAGTCTGCAGGACTTTCAGACAAGCTGTCGGAAAATGAAAGGAAAGGCAAGAGTCATTGCACGTAGAAAACTGCATTGTCAAAATAATTGTTTCTATTGAATTGGGAGCTTTTTGCCTAATTTTTTTTACTCTACTCTATGTACGTTTTGGCTAGGCCTCCAAAGCTGCTTTCTTCACCCCAGGAAAAATAGTTGTTTGGTTTTAGGATGGTGGTTGTTTTTAATTCACCTTTCAAACTAGTCAGTTACACAAAAGCAAGAGCTTGTGTTTCAAATGACTCCCACTGTACACAATCGATTATATGTAGAGAAATTCTTTTTTATTTTCTGCTGAAGATGGAATAAATCCTTTAACAGACATAAAAGATTTGGTAATCGTGTCTGTAACTGCCAAAGCACATCTTAACTGTAAAGTGAATGCTGAAAACTGGATTGTCAGCCTGTCTGCAACACAGATAAGTACTGAGACCGTATTAAGAAGTGAGGAAAAACTACTTCATTGCCCTAGGTATCACGTGAAAGTAATTACTACATCTTTTCTGTATTCTCACCTATTGCAAAATACCTAGGTTTATCTCTTCATCAGAAGCCTTGTGGACTTTGGTATGAGATATTGTGCAAAATTTTAACATGAATAAAAAAACCTGTTGAAACTACTGCCACTAACTAAGTCAAAGCTTAAGAATATGGACTCATTATAGGTTAAAACATGTTGCACCAACAGTCCTTACAGAGATTCTCAATGGTCTTAACGTAGTTGTTACTGATATTGAGGGAATCCAGCTTTTGTAAGGGTTCAAGGTTTTCAATTTTGCTGATTAAATTGAGTTGCAAGTAAAGGCAACGCAACTCTGTCAGAGCCTCCAAATTCTCAATTTTTGTTAAGCCATTGCATTCCAGCCATAAACACTTCAACCCAGTATACTCTTCAAGATTTTCCAGGCGGTCAAATCCTGCAGAAAAAGATGTTTTAAAATTAAATTGCACTGGCTGAAAACAAGTCTTTGTAAGAGCAAATTTTGTTAAACCAGCACTACTGAAAAAGCTCGTGAGAACACCTGTACTCAAGTTGCTGACAATATTTACACGGAATTGATGGTACAGTACCTGGCTCATAAAGGGCAAAACCATATAGGTACCTGTTCTGGTCTATACCTCGTACATACTGAGAAAATAGCAAAAACAAGGCCAAAGGTAGAAGCTAGATTTAGCATGTCCTATTTATTTAAAACAATTGTTATGCTAACCTGAACCAGCTAACCATATCATTCAAAAACCTGCTCAAAGATCGTAAGAGGATGATCCGTGTTCATTCTAACAACTTCTTTTACTTTCAGTAGCATTTGAGAACATGCAGCGAGGCTTTGCTGTTTGTTTCCTTCCTGACCATTTTTATTTGGCAGTAAAAAAGTCCCCAAAGCTGGAAAACAGCTTCTTTATAAAAACACTTTTAGGAAATACATGTATTTTCCTCTGAATGCAACCTAGACCAGTATTTTAAGACATTTCTCAGAGGCTACTGTTTTTTTTAGGGGGGGGGGGAGTTTCCCTTGACTCCTGTTGATCCTTTTAATGACTCCACAAAGCGAATTAGGTCTATAATCAGTTCACTTTTCTACCTTCATATTGACTCATTAGGTTTCACAATTTCACTAATATATGTAAAATTAAATTATGTTTCTAATTGAAAAGAATTATTAGATACCTTACTTCAGTGACACATAAAATAGATGCTGTGCTAAAATACCACTGAGAATGATAAATCTAAACAGTCACATCCACATCTTACCTTTATAATGCAAGTAAAGTGTATTGTTTAAGTACGGGGTCACGTATAATTTCTGCTGTTTACAGATTTCTCGCAGAATCTTTTTTGTCATTCTAAAATAATAATGGGAAGCGGAAGGAAAACAGAAAATGCATTTCAGTGCACATTCTGAAATCTTTGGGCTTTTTAACAGATTTCCACGCATCATCATTAATAGTTCTTTTATGCAAGAGAAATAGCTACAGCTTTCAAGGCTGCCCTCCAAATAAAAAAGCAGTAGGTTTTTTTAGAGTGGCTTTCCATTTCTACCTGTTTGCAGTGAGTACCAGGCTCTTCTGCTAAAAACCCGAGAGTACGTAGGAAAGTGGGTAGGGAACTAGAGAGTCCGTCTTCTTGGAAAAGAGCAGCATGGTTCTATGTTAGATTCTGGTTCCTTCCTCTCCAGTTCTTTGCTCCAATCCTTGCTGCTTTGGTGCAGGACCTTTGGTGGCATAGCCAATATGCTACATTTTTCTCAGACTAGAAAAATCACTAGTGATCAACCCAACGTCTTCATGAAATGCTGACTCTGAAACAGCGCTGAGACAGAGGACTCAGCCAGAGGCGCTTGGGAACCCACCAGGAAAACACTTAGCAAAAACATTCCAAAGCAGAAAATACCTGTATCTTCCTGTTTAGAATGATTAGATTCCGTAAAAATAAAATTCCAGAATAAAACGTCTAGTAGATATCCCTCACTTGAAGAAAAGTACAATGTTAAATGATCCAAAATTATCTTCTGCTTCTAAATTTCCTCTTAACAAATTGAACTTTGCATTTGGTCATAAGTATTTCTAGGCCTAAGGTCTGTAACACTAAGATTTTCTTGGCATGAAGATATTTTCAAAATAAAAAAAAAACTTGAGTAAAGGCAGTTCATGAAAGTTAAAATGAAACTTGAACTTAACTTTCATTAAAGTTAGACCTTTCATAATGAATTTGCTTTTAGATTTATTTACTTACCACACTAAAAATCTCAATATTGCTGAAGAACAAAACTGTAATAGTCAATTAGTTAATAGAGTTCCTGGGGCAACGTGAAATATGTTTGTCAGCCTGTAACTGCCCTGTAAGCCAACAGGCCTGACACAAATCTCTGAAGGAATGAAAGATTTATAAACTGTGAGCAAACTTTCTCTTTTCTTGTGCTGTCAGCTCAGGTACACTATTGTATGCTAGCTACTTGCAGTATATCCCATTGTTTTTCATTGTGCTATTTAGAGTAGCATTTAATCACATTATTAGCATCCTTACGCAATTTATAGGATCCTAAAATGTTTTCCTTCAAAACGCTACCTTATGTACCATTTTTGCTCTCTGCCATCATTCTTCCTAAGAACTTAATTCTGAACTGTGCCAGGCTGATTACCCCGGGATACTGAAGTTTTCTGTGTAAGTACAGTCCAACCCACCTCCTGATAACTCAGTGAGAGGCTTTCCCTTGACCTTAAAGGACTGTGGCTGTCTCCAGTAGGACAGCTATGTTAAAGGTAACAGCAACATAAACTTTGGGAATTTTCACCAACGTGTAAGCAGGTACAGGAATGGAGGGTAAATATTCATTGTTTCTTATATATCACTCCATAACTAGCCCTCGTGACCAGATTTCAACAAAGTTATTGAATAGTACCAGATATGGGGTTTAATTTTATTATTTGCTTGCAAGATGCTTAACCAGAGATAACACGAGCATAATCTCATTTCATAACTATTAATTAACAGCCATTGCAGCATATGCTGGTTTAGACTGGACCAAAATCAGAGCCAGATCTTACAAAGGAGATGTGTCTTATTGGTACCCATCTGAAGAACCTCTGGATTTCCTCTGCTAAAAATTATCTTGGCAACTGTAATATTTACATTGTGATGAATCAACGCAATGCGTTCTCTGAACTGATGCTGAAAAATGGTTAATTCTACTGACAAAAGACAGTCACAAGCGTTTGCACAATTTTCTCCACATCCATTCAATAGCCTACATCAGGTAGTTAGAACGTAGTTTACTACTGCAGACNCATAAGTATTTCTAGGCCTAAGGTCTGTAACACTAAGATTTTCTTGGCATGAAGATATTTTCAAAATAAAAAAAAAACTTGAGTAAAGGCAGTTCATGAAAGTTAAAATGAAACTTGAACTTAACTTTCATTAAAGTTAGACCTTTCATAATGAATTTGCTTTTAGATTTATTTACTTACCACACTAAAAATCTCAATATTGCTGAAGAACAAAACTGTAATAGTCAATTAGTTAATAGAGTTCCTGGGGCAACGTGAAATATGTTTGTCAGCCTGTAACTGCCCTGTAAGCCAACAGGCCTGACACAAATCTCTGAAGGAATGAAAGATTTATAAACTGTGAGCAAACTTTCTCTTTTCTTGTGCTGTCAGCTCAGGTACACTATTGTATGCTAGCTACTTGCAGTATATCCCATTGTTTTTCATTGTGCTATTTAGAGTAGCATTTAATCACATTATTAGCATCCTTACGCAATTTATAGGATCCTAAAATGTTTTCCTTCAAAACGCTACCTTATGTACCATTTTTGCTCTCTGCCATCATTCTTCCTAAGAACTTAATTCTGAACTGTGCCAGGCTGATTACCCCGGGATACTGAAGTTTTCTGTGTAAGTACAGTCCAACCCACCTCCTGATAACTCAGTGAGAGGCTTTCCCTTGACCTTAAAGGACTGTGGCTGTCTCCAGTAGGACAGCTATGTTAAAGGTAACAGCAACATAAACTTTGGGAATTTTCACCAACGTGTAAACAGGTACAGGAACGGAGGGTAAATATTCATTTTTCCTTACATATCACTCCATAACTAGCCCGCGTGACCAAATTTCAACAAAGTTATTAAATAGTACCAGATATGGGGTTTAATTTTATTATTTGCTTGCAAGATGCTTAACCAGAGATAACACGAGCATAATCCCATTTCATAACTATTAATTAACAGCCATTGCAGCATATGCTGGTTTAGACTGGACCGAACTCATAGCCAGATCTTACGAAGGAGATGTGTCTTATTGGTACCCATCTGAAGAACCTCTGGATCTCCTCTGCTAAAAATTACCTTGGCAATATCACCGTTTCCTAATTTATTGATTATTCTCAAGTTCATCTTCAAAATTATTCTCCTGAATTAACATTAGCATGTAGAATAGCAAAACTCCCATTGACTTCAGTGATGCCAAGATTTAAACAGAAAAAGTCGACAACGCGTTACCTTACACAGCCCCTCTTTTCTTCTGTCCTTTGACTGAACGAGCTGGTTACCGATTTGTGACCACCACCTGATTTTTGTTCATTCTGTTGATCTGCTCTGGACATACAGTTGGTGGCCTCCTCTTGACTTTTAACATCTTTGTAAATAAGAAAACAAGCTGCAGTTGAACAGCATGGACAGGGAAAAAGTATCATGTTGGCAATTACTTTAGAGAAACACTGAAGAGCGTTTGAACAGGAATTTCAAGAAAGAAGTGTTGCTGACCTTTTTATGGGTTTTAACAACTTTTTTGCAAGTCAAAGTAGTAAAATTAGCAGCAAAATAAATTGTTGAAATTTGCATACTTTCTTTTAGATCTGGAAGTCAGGTAGTACCCACCAGTCTTAAGATTATTATAACATACAGTGACAATAAAGTACTGGCACCAACATTGTTATGGTCTTAGACAGCTACTATACATTACATTTAATTAACAATAATTTGAGTTTAACAAGACTGCTAAATTTGCACGTAAAGAGACTACAGTAATGGAGTATGAGGCATCTCAAGCACTCTTTGCTAGTCTAGATCCTCTACAAGTTTACCCTTTTGCACGAGTTGGACGGGATCTCCAGTGCTATACTCCTTCACCTTGTCTTTAGACTGCCTTTGATCAATTGCATTTTCGTTACTCTTCTCTTCAGATTCTTGTTCTGGACCTTCTAGTTGCGCTTCCAGTCCATACACTTAAAAAGAGACAGTACAAACAAGATGATTGTACCAGCTCATTTAAATACAATTGTAATTAAAACACTTAGAGGTCAGGCTAGCTGCATGATTACAACACAGGAAAAAGTATCTCTCCAGAAAGAAGAAAACGAAACAGGAAAAAAAAACATAAAAAAACACAAGAAGGTAGCAATTGAGTAAGCCTCAGTTATGGCAAGATTTTCAGTGACTTCAGAGGGAGAAATAATAAATTCATATTGTATGGAGAGGAGTAATGACAGGCTTGATTTCTAGACTTTATGTTCACTAAACTTCCCTGAATTCACCCACCCTAGGGAGCCAGGTGGAAGAGCTCACCTGTGTTGACAGAATTGCCTTCATTTTCTGTAGCTTTGTTACTGGTGTCATTCACAGACTCTCCTGACACCTCCGCAGTAACCTCCCCTCCAAGGCCTTTGTCCGAGTCTCCATGTTGTGACTGCATTTTAAGATGTGTGATTTAGACAAACATCATCCAAGTTGGTATTTGACTTCCAATTCAACTTGCAGTCAAAATGTGTAAAGGTCTTAGTAGAAGAACCTGTTACAGATTAAAAAAACATATGAGTAAATGATGAAACCAGCTCAGACTCAGAAACCTGGAGCTATTCACTGGGGAGTCACTTTTTCCCTTTTGAAGCTGGCATGCTGAGGACGCAGAGATCACGCCCGTTCAAGGAACAGCCTACCTCCTGCCTCACTGCCAGCTGGGTGGGCTCCCGAGGGGAGCTGTAGTCTCCTCACATTTCAGTCCTGCACGTTTTGCTGCTGTTGCCTGGGAGCTCTATAGGCAAGACTCATGTCCTAGAGCACACTGTTGTATCCCAAGCACAAATCCAGGCAGGGCAGGGAATGGCTGGAGAGCAGCCCTGAGGAGGACTTGTGGGTGGTGATGGATGAGAAGCTCAACACGCCCCAGCAATGTCCTCTGGCAGCCCAGATTCCCCCCGGAGCCCGGGCTGCATCCCCCCAGCGTGGGCAGGGTGGCCAGGGGGGGATCCTGCCCCTCTGCTCCGCTGGGTGAGCCCCCCCTGCAGTGCTGCCCCCAGCGCTGGGGCACCCACAGCAGAAGGAGACGGAGCTGTTGGAGCGGGGCCAGAGGAGGCCCCGGAGATGCTGGGGGGGCTGGAGCCCCTCTGCTGTGGGGACACGCTGAGAGAGCTGGGGGGG
>VXBO01012250.1:304-34689 GCA_013400135.1 Rhinoptilus africanus | reverse complement strand
CCCGCCCCCCCCCCCCCCCCCGATTATTCTTCCTGAGGAGATCCAGTCAGTAATGAATAGGATATGGCAGCTGGGTGATGCTGGACGTATGAATGCATGTGGGGATGTGGATTTACGCTGGATGACTTGCTGCTGAATCCACAAAAGCAACAGAGATTGTAGGAAGATCTTGTCTTGGTCTGGTGTCTAAACACAAGTTATTCCTCCCAGCTGTGGGTAGCTGCCCTCTGCTGTAGCCTGACCCCTGCGCAGCCTTGCTCCTGGGATAACTCTTGCGAGTACTTCTTTTTGCCTGGAGCAAAACCAGCTCTTATTACCCCAAGGTATAAAATTCCTTGCAGGTTTTCTTCAGTGTGGAGACTGGCTTAAGATTCCTGTTTCTGTTGCAGAGTATCTCCTGCCTTGGTTATGCTAAGTGTATGTAAAACTACAACTGAAACAATTAAAAGGCCTGAATGAAAAAGAACAGAGCAAAACCAAGTGTTCTAGAGTTTCTTCCTTTAGCTGCCAGCTTTAATCCAAATCCTAGATCAGCAATCCCATTGAAGGCCTGGCCTCTGTACACTGCCACAGAAGTGGGAACAAGCTGCTCTAGCATCCCAAGCCTCTCTGTGCCTTACACTGTTAAGGTGTTTGAAGGGGTTGGTTTGTTTTCCTAAAGCAGGTGTAAGAGCATTTGTAGAAGGTGCTATCCCAGCAGTTTGTTGGGAATGGTACTTTTGTGAGGCTGTTTGGGAGCAGAAACCCATTCACTCAGAAACCAAGTCTAAAATGCTCTTTCTGAGGAGGCAACTGGGTGTGCGGCGCAGCAGCAGCTTCAGCGGGGTGTCAGTGTTGCTGCCTTGATAAAACCGAGCCATGCTCATTTTCCCCTCTGGAAAATTGGTTCCAGCAACTGTTGATTCCAGCAACCCCAGCTATGAGGCTTATGGTTTTTATGTTACTCTGTAAACGTAAAATGAACTATAGGAGATAATACAGATACACATAAACAAATGCATGTTTAATTTTGCATAAGGGGGTCCTAGGAAGTAATTAACCTAGTTTCTGGGTAAGATTGGCTGGAGATTGAAATGAACCTGTAAGTGTATTAAAGAAGGGGACTTCATTTTGTACTTTTGACAACAGTAGGTATAGTTTGCTTTGGAGTGTCCCCAGCAATGCCCCCAAACTAAACAAGGTGTTTGCTTTAGATGAAATAAATGTTCCTGTATTGGTTTTAAGCAGAAATTGACAGGTTCTTTGTTAAATTCACATCAGAGATTTAAGCAGTTGCCTTGTCCTGCTAGGTACTGTGCAGACATAGGTTTTTAGCAAACAAATGAAATGAAATAGCAACAAATACCCATGTTGGTAATGCTTTAGAAATGTGCATTTCTATACTATTTATTCAACGTTTTGTATAAAACTCTGCCTTAAGACTGGATTGTTTTTTTAAAAAAGAAAGAAATAAAAAAAGATGTCTCTCCCTGCTTTTGTCTTCCTAGACTTACTTGGACTATTTCAGTAGAGCACTACATTATGAGTACGCCTCAAAAGGAATTTTTGTTCAGAGTTTAACCCCGTTTGTAATTGCTACAAAAATGGTAGCATGCAGCAGCGCTGCATCAGAGAGATCTTTCTTTTTTCCTTCTGCTGAAGAATATGCAAGTCATGCTGTTTCTACTCTTGGGTTATCCACAAGGACTACTGGATACTGGAAGCACGCAATAAAGGTAACAGAATTCATTCAACTATTTCCTGTTTATCAATAGAAGTAAATTAAGCTGTTTACTTTCTTAGGAGTCTGAATGAAAATGATGCTTGTATTCCGAAAAAGTGCAATATATATTGTAGGACTTAAAGGCATTGTGCCATATTTTCTCACTAACTCTGTTTTAGAAAATTATGCTCGGGCATGGTTATTTTTGGAATTGAGAGCGTGAATCCAATTCCCACTTGAAATGCACAGCAGAAATGGGAAAGAGACTTTTAATTCAAAAGCACAGGGTATCTCATTTCACTTGGGGTGTTGCTGACTGGGCAAGCATTTCACTGTCTTCTATGAGCAGAAGTAGCTTTTTTCAGTCTTAATTTATTGAGCGCATTTCTGCTTTGGGGAGGAGTGGGTAGGGAGGATGGCATGAAGGCAGTGAAAAAACCTCACATTTTTATCCTGAGCTACCTGGGAAAAGGTCCTCTGTATGTTAGGTTTTCATTTTTGGAGGCAGACTCTGGGCTGCAAAGTAATTTTATTAACATTAGACACATCTCATGTGTCCTACTGAGTGGCTTTCTATAGCATTAGGTCGAGTAGAAGGAATTGAAGAAGTAGGGATCAGTCCAAAAGAAATAAAGAGATGGGAAGGATTCTGGCAAGATGTGGCAATTAAAGGAGATGGACAGTATTGCTGCTACGAACTTCAACAAGCATTTCAGGATTTATTTGCAGAAGCTAACAGCTCCATTGTGTGCACTGCTTCCAAAATGTCTAAATGTATTTACTTTCAGGGGGTTGAATTTAAGGCTTAGGTGCTGATATTCAAGCAGGTTTTGCCTTGCTTTAGTGGCAATTTGAGAAACTTTTTTTTTTTTTTTTAATGGAATGTATTTTAATCCCTTCCTTTCTTCTTTTTCGCTTCTTTTGTCTCCCTGTGCCTCTCCGCAGTTCACGTTGGGTGAGCGCCTACCTGAATGGATCTGGGCATGGTTTGCAATGTATTTTTGCAGAATTATACGCAAGGAAGCTTTAACATGCGCAGTGAAGTAGGAATATCCAGACATCCCGAGTGCTATGTTCTGATCAGAGTGCTGCAAAAACATTTAGTGAACCTTGGTGGACTTTCTGTAACTTATCCGTATCTTGCTCAACAAGCTACGTGTAACCTAGACATCAGAAGTCTGGATCCTCTTGGTATCCTCGTATTAAACAGCTCCTCCTCTGCTTTCCTCCATGCCAAAGAGTTGATCTTGTTGAGGTTAATCTCTGTTCACTTTCTCCTCAAGGTAATTGGGCAGGAGCAGGTATAGTTTTAATTCTGACAGTAAATTATTGTCTCGTGCATAGTGCTACATGACATCAACTTGTAAAATTGACAGAACTTGAGAATTCTCCAAATTTGTCAGAAATGGGCCCCCCAAAAATTATGCTGTTCAAAAAGACAGTCCCAGTCAACTGTATTTTCTTTATTATGTAGTTTTGTGTAACTTTTCTGGTCTTCTAACAGCAGATATTCTGTATGTTTTAAGTGCAAATGAATTATGTTATTTAAGGAAGGTCTCGAAATTAAGGTGTATGACAAGTTAACACAAACTTGGAGGTTGTTTAAATGACTGAAAAGGTCTTAGAGAGCTGTAAAAGAATTTGGAGATAAGCTTATATGTTTTCTTACTCCAAATGGGAATGATCTTGGTAATACTTTAGATATTGCTTCATCAGTCTGAAATATGGCTGCAGAAATTGCATAAAGAAGGTAAAAACAGGTTAGCTGAAGAAAAATAATGAAGTAGTAATGTTTTGATTTAAAAATACTGTTTGGTTACCTAAGATAATAAAAAGCCTTATTGAAGTTTTGATGGTCTAGGATTTTGATGCTTTTGTTTATATAAATAAATATGGCAGTATCTTATACCCATCAGCATGACCCAAGGAGCATCCTCCCCTCATTTTGTGTTAGCATTTGCTGCTTGAATGTTACGGTGCTGTATTTCCTGATGGTGACAATGGGAGATCAGTATACTACACTAGCTTCTTCCCTGAAATCCCTACTGGAGGACGTACAACAGTTGCATTCTGTTGCTGAGTAATGCAGTCGTGATTACAAAGCGTGTGTCTGTTGTTCCTCCACCGTAGCTGAGGACTGGTGATGTTAGAACCTGGAGTTGTAACAGTGATGTCCCCCATGAAGCTTTTATGAGTGGGTTCTGTAGAGAATAATTTAGTACTCATCCCATCCAGTAAGAACCTGGGTACAAATCTGTTTGTAAATAACTCAATTCTTTGATCTAAGTAGTATCGTATGAAATGATTAGAGCTTTTTTTTTAAAAAAAAAGGTGAAAGACCCCACATGCTACAAAAATTCCAGATGTTTAATATGTGAAACTGCCCCTAGCTTACATGACTGAATGCGCTGTGAAGGTACCCAGTATATTTGCTGGGCTGCATGTGAAGATACTGATGCTTGAATTACTGTCCAGAGTGAAATTCACATGGTGATTTTTATAATGAAGGGGCTCCCTACCTATTTTATCACTGCATCCCCATATTCTCAACCCTGGGCAGAAGGAGGGAGAAGATGGGGAGCAGCCAAGGGAGGTATCAGAGGCTGGGACTCGCTGTTTTGTCAGCCGCTGACTCCAACCTCAACTGGCTGCAAAAGCTGTTTGCTTCAACTTTCAGGGTGAAAGTATGTACTAGGTGGTGCTAATAATGACTTACACTTGTTTGCAAATGGGATTTCAACAACTGCATTTATTTTTAGCAAAGGCTTTAATGAAGCTTGAGAGGTGTGAAGCTGTGTAAGGCTTCTACTCCTCTCCCTCCCTCCCCATCGTCAGGGGCTGCCCCCCTACACTGTCCCTGTCAGTAACCTCTGCATCTCAGGTCTTCCTGGCAGGCGTTAGACCCCACTCAGCCACATCTGAAGAATCAATTTCTCAAACAGCCTTAGTCCTCAGCACAGGGGAGACACAGACCTGTTGGAGCGGGGCCAGAGGAGGCCCCGGAGATGCTGGGGGGGCTGGAGCCCCTCTGCTGTGGGGACAGGCTGAGAGAGCTGGGGGGGCTCAGCCTGGAGAAGAGAAGGCTCCGGGGAGACCTTCCAGCCCCTTCCAGGCCCTCCAGGGGCTCCAGGAAACACGGGGAGGGACTCTGGAGCAGGGAGGGGAGCTGTGGGACATGGGGAGACGGGTTTACACTGACAGAGGGGAGATTTAGCTGAGCTGTGAGGAAGGAATTCTTGGCTGTGAGGGGGGTGAGCCCCTGGCCCAGGTTGCCCAGAGAAGCTGTGGCTGCCCCATCCCTGGAGGGGTTCAAGGCCAGGCTGGACGGGGCTAGGAGCAGCCTGGGCTGGTGGGAGGTGTCCCTGCCCAGGGCAGAGGGTGGAACGAGATGATCTTTAAGGTCCCTTCCAACCCAAACCATTCTGTGAGTCTTCAAAGGGCGTCTGCTGCGCGGCCTCCTTACCGGCTCCATCGGGATGCGCCCCTCAGTCCCCGCCATTGCACCGCCCCCGCACATGCGCACTGCGCGCGCGCACCCCCCTCCCGCCGCGGTGCGCATGCGCGGGCCGCCAGGGGGCTCTCGCGAGAGCGCTGTGGTAAACAGCGCACAAAATGGCGGCGGGAGGCCCGGCGGCGGCACGGTGAGGGGCGGCGGGCGAGGGGAGCGGGGCGGCGGCGGCGGCGGCGGGGCTGCTTCTTCTGCTGGGCTGCTTCTGCCTGGGGGCTGCGGGGGGAGCGCGGTGTTGTCGAGCTTTGGGGGTTGCGGAGCGGGGCGGGCAGCACCCGGGCCTGCAGCTGCCGGTGGCCGTTCCCGGTGCCCCTCGTTTCTGGGGCTGCCTCGTTCTTCCGTCGCAGGGCCCGAGCTCCCTGAAGGGGATGGCTCCGCGGCTGCCTCCGCGCCAGGACTCTCTGGGCCCGGACGGCCGTCTCTGAGGAGAACCCATCGCTCGGTCTGGGCTGCCCTGGCTTCGGGAAAAACACGGAGTAGCTCCAGACGTAGCTGTTCTAGGACAAGTTGGCAAGTTTAAGACCCTGTCCAGCTCCACACGCTAAGGGTATTAAACAGAATAAAGGTGTGAGCGTGCTGTTGTTCCTTTGCTCTTGATTTCTATCATATTGCAGCATCGTGCTTACATACGATCTGTTATCAGCCATAAGGATGTTTGTTTTGCTCATTAGCGTAGTTAGTTTTTTTATTTTATTGCATTACGGGTTATAAACCGGCAAAGTGATAAGGCAGGCAGAGCTCAGCCAAGATCAGCAGTTAATGTAAGGTAACCGTGGCTGATTTAGGGAGGAAGAGGAAACTTTGTAATCACAAGCAGTTCACAGTGAGCTGCTGTGGTGGTGGGGGTGTCAGTCAGCTAGAAATAAAAGAGAATTCTGTCCCTGTTGCAAGGAAATACTTCAGCATGCTAAATAAAGTTAAATAAAAATTAAGGAAGAGCTATCACATGCAGACTTGATTCATTCTGTTGTTGTGCTGTGAGTTCAGCCTGTCATTCTCCTAAATAGTGTGAAATTCCCTAATAAGGCTCCTACTTTTCTATCCTGGTCACTGCAGCAATGTGTAGTTCTGTGTTGCTATTACACATGATGTGCCAGACCAGATGAAAGCGTTTCTTTTCACTGATCTCTCAGTGGCTTTTTATCTATCAATTGCTGGTTAAATGTTTGGAATTTTTAAAAATACCAGCATTGCAATATTTTCTCAAATGCTTCCCATACTTTGGAACATAAAGGGAAGAAGCTTCCCCTGCGCATTAAAAAAATTTTCAATGCTTTCTTTTAACTTCACATTATTACATCTATAATTCCAGCCCTCGTTTTCTCAGGTCTTCACATTGTAGTAGCTCACATTCCACCTCAAGAAATCTGAAACACTTTTTTCATGATGATTTTTTTCATATGAGCACAGGGACTGAAAGTTTGCTTCGTGTCCTTACCAGCCCTTGGCATAGAGTTTGAATTTGACTCTCCTTGTGTAAAATGGCGTACCATAGCAGAATTTCTATTTGCCACATTTCTGACTGGAAAAAAGCCACCATGCTTTTTTAAGTGTCTGTGGATGCTTTTTGTCATGTTAATATTTTATTTTGCACTTTACTTTTTCCTTGCATGGACCTGCTGTGTCATTTCTGTGTTCAGTTTTGGGCCCCTCACTCCAAGAAGGACATTGAGGTGTTGGAGCGTGTCCAGAGAAGGGCTATGGAGCTGGTGAGGGGTCTGGAGGACAAACCTTACGAGGAACGACTGAGGGAACTGGGGTTGTTTAGCCTGGAGAAGAGGAGGCTGAGGGGAGCCCTCATCACCCTCCACAACTCCCTGAAAGGAGGGTGGAGAGAGATGGGGGCTGAGCTCTTCTCCCTGGGGACAAGAGATAGGACAAGAGGAGACAGGTTCAAGTTATGCCAGGGCAGGTTTAGATTGGATATCAGGAAACATTTTTTCCCTGGAAGGGTTATTAACCATTGGAATAGGCTGCCCAGGGAGGGGGTGGATTCCCCACCCCTGGAGGTGTTTAAGAAAAGGGTAGATGTGGTACTGAGGGACAGGGTTTAGAAGGGGTTTTTGTCAGGGGGGGTTAATGGTTGGACTTGATGATCTTAAAGGTCCCTTCCAACCTCACCGATTCTATGATTCTATTCTATGATTTTTTTCTTTGCACTGCTCTTGCACAAAGAGTGGTAGGGTTCGGTTGTCACTGTTACCTGTTCTGTTGTCAGGTTAATGCCTGAGTGTTCCACATGTGCTCTGGGTGAGCAAGGAAAAGACTTGAGCATTTGTGAAAAAATGATAAACATATGAACAACTTTTCCCATATTATTTCTCATACTAACTGCCAAATGTGTCTATCTTTTGTGATTTTTCAGGCTATACATTTGCACAAATGTGACTCTAATTATTTTCTATATTGCCCTGCCTTACAGGTTGGCTTGCAATCAGCTTTGCTAATTCTTCCAGGGAGTTAACTTTGCCATCAGAAATGGAGTACAGGACTCGGCTACCACATCCTGAGTGACCGAATCCTTTAATACAAAATGGAGAAGAAGCGTAGAAAGAAATGAGCCTGTTTATAAGGCTTTACCTCAAAAGACCATGAAATCTCTATACTCATTTTGGACACAGCTTTAAGAATATCCAGTTGATCAGCACAGTGAAAGCAACCTTTACTGAAACAAAAATGAACTAGTTTATAAGGAAGAAAATTGCGATTTGAATATATGGAATTTTTGGAATGAAACCATTTTCTTCTATGACCATGAAGTTTGCAAACATCTGGTTTGTTCTGGTTGTTATTTTACTCTGTGGCAAAAAACACTTTGGTACCAGACTAGGGAATTCCTCTCATGAGGCTCACATATGTCCTGGATGTTCTCGCCTTACTTTGAAAGTGGAATTCACTTCGAGAGTCGTGGAGCATGGTAATAAAAGAGTTACACAGTAAAAAAACCCAACCCTATGAATTTCAAGCGTACGTTACTGATTTGTGGTGTTTGTGCAATTGTAACATGCAGAGAGTTTCTGTAGAAGTATACCGTCTGCTAGATTCTCTACATTCAAAAAGAGAAACAGATTTTTTGCAAAGGTTCTTGGTTTAACTGGAGACAAGAGTCAAAGAACAAGAGAAGGGAGAGAGGGTGGAGTAAAGAGGATGTTAAAAGTAAAAAATGGAGTGTGAAGGCTCTGATGGGCCTGGTCACTTTATTGTGCCTAGTAGCCGTTTGTTTCAACCCAGCCAGTAGTATATTTGAGGCTCTTTTATGAAATGTAACCACAAGTCGTCCTTGAAGGTGTGAGAAGGGACATAAATCTCTGTGGGTTTGTTCAAGAAGAAGTTTGGAAGCTGTAATAAATGTACGGAAAAATTGCAAAGATAATTGGGAAGGGAGCAGATGAAAGGCAAAGTGTGGCAGGTATTACTGCTGATATGGCAAAGGATAGCAGTAGGACACCTTGGCCCTGCGTCCACTTGCTGCCTCAGGCACCTGTAATGTTTCTGCAGTGAATCTGTGTGTGTGCCGGGGTGCTTACAGGCAGGATGTCTGTGGTGCCGTTTCTGTGCGTTATTAGCCAAAGACGTACTGTGCTGTGTATGGTGGTGTGCGCTGGGGCTCGGGTCCGCTCACAAACCACTAACCCTCATCAAGGACTAGACTGTTGGGACCAGCTTCTCTGTGTGTCGTACTTGGTGTCAGTAATTTGCACTAAAACTCAATACCGTCTAGAGGCCAGATGCCTTTAAATCATACATGTCAAGAAGCATATTGAATTGGCATATCGAGCAGTTGTTTGTATTGCTGGATGTAACAGTAGGTCTGCTACCTCTCCCCTTCTCCCCCTCATGTTTTCACCTTTCTATGATCCTTCCAATTCTACCTTCCTTTCAAAGGTTTTTATCATATTTTGCAAATTTCCTGGTGAAAAAAAAAAAAAGAAAAGGAAAAGCATTATGTAGTGCAGAAATAAATCGCAGATTTCTAAAAGCAACAAAAAAGTGCTTCAAATTGTGATTATCTGTTCTGGATAAATTAAAACGCAAATATTTGAACCTTTGCAATGTGAATGCACAAGTAAGCTGCTTAAATATTAGTTCTGATAAGTTGTGCTCTTGTTCCAGAGTATATTGTGGCTTTTAATGGATACTTCACAGCTAAAGCTAGAAGTAAATTTATTTCAAGTGCACTAAAAAGTAGTGATATTGAGAACTGGAGGATTGTACCTCGCAACAACCCAGCCAGTGACTATCCTAGTGATTTTGAAGTTATTCAGATCAATGAGAAACAGAGAGATGGAGTACTGACACTGGAAGATCATCCAAACATCAAGCGTGTAACACCTCAGCGGATGGTCTTCCGATCGCTCAAATATTCGGAGTGTAAGTAATTTTCCGTGTGGTTGCATGAGATGTGCCCTACAAGTTTTATTTAATTTACAGGAATCTGTCCCTTTGCCTGTAAAATTGTTTGGGTCTTGTCATATCTTTGCTGAAGTGTGGTAACAATTCCAACTACAACATAGAAACATTTCTTTCTTTTGCAGCAGTCAGTTACCAGAAACTATGAGCCACTATATCTCTAGTAGATAAAACGTAAGCTTTTACTGGTTTAGATCAGGGAAAATGGATGCTCATCTGAAATTTTTGTTGTAACACTATGATGTGTGTAGTGTATTTGCATAAAAAGCTAATCTTTTGTGGTTTTTCTCATACTGTATTTTCTTCCTCCTCATTCTGTGTAGCTGATCCAGCGTTGCACTGCAATGAAACCAGATGGACCCAAAAATGGCAGTCATCTCGACCCTTGAGAAGAGCAAGTCTTTCTTTAGGTTCTGGCTTCTGGCATGCAACGGGTCGACACTCAAGCAGGCGTTTGCTGAGAGCTATCCCACGCCAAGTTGCTCAGACCTTGCAGGCAGACGTCCTCTGGCAGATGGGTTACACAGGTATGCTTTTGTCTCTTGTCTTAGAACAGTTACTTTCTTTGAAAAAAGAACTGAAGTGTAAGGAAAGGCTAATTGGCCTCTATGTGTTAATCTCTCATTGGGTGCCAGTTTCAGAAAGACTGAGAATACTTCATTTTGAGATGCACAGTATACTTATGGAGAGCTCTTCTGTGTATTTGTGTACTGTGCTTAAGAGAAATTGATCATATTTATGACCTGTGGTAGAATTTCTGAATTGGAATATGTTTTCTTTAAGATCTATAACTGGCAGAGCTTGTAAATTGCATGCTACATTAAAAACATAAGTTTTTAGTACGTAAAAGTTTTCTTTGACTTGATAGAATAGCTTTGCTATGAAGCTGAATCAGAAAAAGCGGTCTGTTTCTGTTCTAGGTGCTGGTGTAAGAGTAGCAGTGTTTGACACTGGTCTGAGTGAGAAACATCCACATTTCAAAAATGTAAAGGAGAGAACAAACTGGACTAATGAGAGAACCTTGGATGATGGTGAGTTACTGTGCACAATTATCCAACTATTCCTGACACTGCCACATTCTGTTTTCCATTGTAAAACTGCCATTGCTGCTGTGGTGCTAACATCTGTTGAAAATACAGATCTTGAGATTTTAAGCTTAATTTTGCAGTGGCCTGAGCACTTTGTATCCATACCAAATTCAACAAAGAGTATTAAGGTTCCGGGAGGGTATTCCCTAAGTCTCCTTTGAATCATAAGTGGCGTTTCATCATAGCATTTGAAAAAAGTCAGGTCCAGAAGAGTTTATGCAGGCATAAATAGATCGTTAAAGTAGGTGGAGGTGAGAGCAAATCCCACAAAGCTGTTTCATTCCTGTTCTTTCTTATGTATTCTGCTGTTTTATAGTGCATATATATTTCCGTACTTACAAGGGAGAGCATTTTCCTTCTTTACTGTGCGGTCCTGAACTAATCAGAGGTTTGGCACCTTCCTGTAAAGTTTTTGTAATCTATATAGTTTTCATCAGCAAACACTCTGCTGGCTCATGCCCATCAATGTTCCAAAGAACTTTTATATTCTCTGCAGTATGTTTGTGTTTCTTTTTCATGTCGACCCTAGCTTTCCCTGACCGTATGCTTTCACAGATTATTAACTTCATACAGTCTGGGTCAGTGAGTGAATTGGCAATCCCTTCAGAGTTCAAGGTATATGCATATCTTGCTCAGTCTTGTGTGCACCTCTGTAGTTTTATCCCGTGTAGTAGTCTTGGCATTGGAGCACCTACTTTTTGTAGCACTTTCTGTTAGTTCTCTGCCCAGATGGTTGCTGAACAGGCAGGTTTGGAGCACAGAAATACAATGCACGCAGTCCCATAAAGCTGAAGCTTTTTTTTTTTTTGAGGGGAAGGAAAAAAATGGTTTTTCTTCTCTTATTTTTCGTCCTTAGCAAATACAGTTATTGTGGTCAGGATAAAAATAGTTTAAAAAGTTTATGTAAACATACATTAGCCTTGTTACTTGCCTTTTCCAAAATAACCTCTTTCTCTCGTGATTGCTTTGTGTGGTTCTTGATTTTGCTGGCAGCAGTCAGGAGTGGGTAGACTGGGGAGTGTATCACTCTGAGTTTCATCAGCTGGTTGTCTGGCTAGACAGTGCTGGAAATTCTGGCCCCCACTGAATCCAGTGGCAAAATAGGATTCAAGAAGATGAGGACTGAACCTGGTGTTTGCAGGTTGTTGTAAAGTCTGTTAGATGTATGTGGTTTTAGGTATAGGTAGTGTTAAACAGTACAATCCTTGACAATGAAATAGTTTGTCTTCTAACATGTTATTTTGTTTCCTTCTCCCTGTGATAGGTTTAGGCCATGGGACTTTCGTAGCAGGTGTGATAGCCAGCATGAGAGAATGCCAGGGATTTGCTCCAAATGCAGAACTGCACATTTTTAGAGTGTTCACCAATAACCAGGTAGTTATTTCACATGTTTCCCATTTCTACGTTTCCAGATTAATACTGTATTCATCCTTTCCTATGGGAATATTACAAGCACTTGTAAATGTTGACATATTTTCTTTGATGAGTGAGAAGGATACATCTTTCTAACTAAAAGACATTTATTACAAGATATCCTACAGTTTCCAAATCTGGTATATTTTCAGAAATAAGGTGTAGAAGTCTGATCTGTGTGGTGTTGGAGCAATCACTCAAATGTGCTGAGCACTAGAAACCCTAGGAGACCATTGTCACTTTTGTGTTTATTTTGGAGTTGTTTCTTCTCTCTGTCTGAAGTCTGTATTGTCATGGAATCGCCATATTTTCCAATGACAGCTTTTTACCCCTCTTTCTTGCATAGGTCTCGTATACATCTTGGTTTCTGGATGCCTTTAATTATGCAATTTTAAAGAAGATAGATGTATTGAATCTAAGTATTGGTGGGCCAGACTTCATGGATCATCCATTTGTTGACAAGGTTAGTGTGAGGAAATAAAGTGGTTGTGGTGTTTATATCCCTCACACAAATGCTAGACTTGTAGAGCTACTTGCTTGCCACAGCTGCTGTCAGTTTCTGTGAAGTTTCATTTGCACAAGAGAAATTCCGTACAGCATACAGGCTTTTAGAACTATATTTAAGGAATGGATTTTAAAAAACCCAAACACAGCCAAAATATTCACAGAGCTATGGATGCACACCCTTTTACTGTATGTGCTGCTAGGAAGTGTGACTCCCAAGCAGGCAGTTAAGTGGGCCCTTAATAGAAGAAGCTGAACTGAGATCCACCCTTACTTTTTTTTCATGGTTAATTTATTTAATGGAAAAAATATGTATAGTGTGCATTTAGCAGCAAATTGTTTCAGAACAAATAGGTAAAAAGTAGAGGTAGTTGATTCAGCTGTGTGGTAAGGGATTTGTTTCAGGACAAGACAGAACTAGGTTTTTGTCTTTGTAAATGTCATGGTTCCCTGAATTGTTTTTCTGTCCTTCAAAAGCACTAAGTGAATTAGTTTGTTTTAAAAAAGGATAAAATCTTTCTTTGTAAAGGGTAATTAAGGGGTCTGAGGCTTAGAAATTCTTCCTTTTTTTTATGATAGTCTGCATTGAATTTTAGTTTGACAGTGACTTTGCTACTCTCCGCAGAGTATTATTGGGGGGGACTTCAGAATAACTTGACTTCAGCATCTGGAGTGCTTTGTTATGGGCAGAAGTTTTTCCTTTGGTGTAACCTAAACTCATATTCTCAGCAGTGTTGCTGTCGAGACTGGGTTATTGGTCACATAATCTTAAGAAAGCTTGAAACTTAATACTGAACATTCCAGTGAGATGCATTTTATAAGTCTCAGTAAGAAAGAAGGGGTGGACTAATTGTTGGCTTATGTCAGGCTCCATGGAGCTTACATTTGTTAGAAAAGTCTCTTTTTTGTGGCAAAGCCTTATTGTACTTTTTTTTTGTAGGTATGGGAACTGACAGCTAACAACGTCATCATGGTCTCTGCTATCGGCAATGACGGCCCTTTGTATGGGTAAGTTTCAATGACCACTTGAAGGAAAAGCTATTATGTTGTTATTACATGGGTTTGGAAGTGGTTTTGCTTGGTCAGGATGTTTTCCCTCCTCCTTTCTGCTGTAAACCTATTTATAGAAAGTAACTCGAGTTAAACTCCCTCTTTCCACTGTCTTTATCACTTGCTGTATTGGTACATCAATTTGTGAAGTACTTAGCTAAATATTTGTTGTTGAAACACTAGAAAGTCAGTAAAAGAAGAATGGCAGGACTTCCAGCTGACATTTCCCTGGTAGCTTGAGCAGACATCTTTGGGTACTGACCTCATGCTTAAGGAATATAGAAGGGATCAAACCAGAGTGATTTGTGGTATATTTCTAAAATAAATGCTTCAAAATAGATTTAATTTTATCTTCAAGATTCATGGTTTGGTAGTTACTGGGTTAGTTACTGAGTTACTAACTGCCTGAAAAGTTACTTTCACTGAGCAGTATAAATGTATTGGGTAGAACTGAATTTTTTTCTGCGGAGGTTAAAAAGAGTGTCTGGCAAAAATCTGATGGCAGCATGTCCATTATCAAGATAAACTTATGACTGTCCTGTTTTTTTGTTCTTCCTACCTCCCAACTTGTTCTAGGACTCTCAACAACCCTGCTGACCAGATGGATGTGATTGGAGTAGGTGGCATTGACTTTGAAGATAACATAGCTCGCTTTTCGTCTAGGGGAATGACCACTTGGGTAAGATACTTTGACTAGGGCCAGCCATATCTGCAGCCAAAATAAGGGCCTTGGAAAGGGAGTCTTTTGTGAAGGGGTAATCCTGTTCAGATGGTATGTTTTGGACTAACCAGTGATAAAAGATGTCATCAAAGATCAGAAGAGTTAGAGATTATAAGTCTTTAAGCAAAAAGCTTAATGTTCTTTGCAGAGTTTCTCAGAATTAATCTTGACCACTATTGGCATTCTTGTAAAATGTCCAGTACCTTTCGGTTTACGGTGAGGACTTGCCTGTGTGCTTAAATATGCAAAAATGAAAGCCTGCTCTTGTCCTTTAGTTTAAAAATCCTAGGGTTTCCAAATGCTACATGTAATGTTGCACTTATTTGCCTGTTGAACTGAGGTGACGTGATTTCAGATGAGATTGCATTGTGATCTTGATTAAGGGCACTATTACATCTTTCTGTTTGTGCTGCATCTCATTCATTAGCCAGGTAGCAGTGTGGTTATCATTTTGTCAGAGGTTTCATGCTTAGCATAGGTACTAGAGTAATCAGCAGTAATGTTCACGCTGAAACATTGAGAACTAGTCATAAACAGCTTGAGTCCTTCTTTAGGTGTCACTCGCTATTCCGTGATGCTGAACCTTGCCTAATTTAGTTGATAATTTTACTTTTGAATGACCTGCAGTTAGTTTAAATGCCCAGATAAAGCAAGCAGTGTTCATTATTTATTAGAGCAATAATCCGTCTGTTTTCTTTCACAGGAGCTGCCTGGAGGTTATGGTAGAGTGAAGCCTGATATTGTTACTTACGGCTCTGGAGTGAGAGGTTCTGGTATGAAAGGTGGATGCCGCTCTCTGTCTGGGACAAGTGTAGCATCTCCTGTGGTGGCAGGTGCCGTTACTTTATTAGTGAGGTAAGTCTTAAATAAGAATCTCTAAAAAGATACTGGTGCAGGAGGATCTTGAAAGGCCCTATAAAGGAACCCATCAAATAAACCTAAATTGTGTTTAGATGTAGGAAAACAAACTTGGAGGATAAAATCATGGTTCTTCCGCCCAAGACATTACCTTGTCTGACTAGCTCCAGCTTTCCTGGGAAAAACTTGAGAACTGTTTTGAATGATAGTTAAGTCTTTGAAAATATAACTAGGCAGAACAGTACTGTGAAGTAATTCTGTCAAATTTTTTAATCGTTTTGAATTGCCGAGCTTGTCGGTTGTGTTGTAGAAGTGTGTCATGGTCTTTGAGCAGCTGCTCAAAGTAGGCACCTGTGGCAGGTAATTATCTAAGTACTTATAAATTTTATAGGATTTTGCGTTTTATGGCTATTATCCGGTTGCGTGAGTCATCTGTTGCACATCGAAGAACTTGGAAGGAAGTCGCAAGTTGTTGAGTTGCAAGTCTGTACTTTTTGTTTCTCATTACTACTACATGAGCATGAGACAAACTTTTATTTGAAAAAATTTATGCCAAAAATTCAAAGTCATCATTGTATTTGCTCTGTAAAATGTAAAATGAACTGTTTTTCTTCAACAAAGCTTTTTTTTTCCCCCAGAAGAGTCATGTTGCAGAAGATACCAGCAAGTTTCTAGTTATGGAGCGTTTGATTTTCAGAATATTTTATTTAGTGTATAAAAATACTACCCTGATTGTAATGAGCGCTAGTCATGGAGCACATCATAAGGAGAAAAATTCATGTAATGTTAGTTTTTAAGAGAAATGTGTCAGAAACTCTTCTTCAGCTGTTCCAGTAAGAAATCAATAACAGACAAATATGAGCTGTAGATCTTACTCACAACAACTGTGGTTTTGATTGCATTTTCTTTAATTCCAATGACTGTTAAGGCAGCGTTTACCATTCTACAGGCCTAGCTAGAAACTGGAATTAAGACCACCGAATGTGATGTGTTGTTTCCTATTTCAGCACAGTTCAGAAGCGTGAAATGGTGAATCCGGCAAGTATGAAGCAGGCACTTATTGCGTCAGCACGTAGACTTCCTGGAGTCAACATGTTTGAACAAGGACATGGCAAGTTGGATCTTCTGAGAGCTTATCAGATCCTCAACAGCTATAAACCACAGGCCAGGTTAATTTTAATCCTTCATTAATCAATAATACACTATAATCTACTGTATTTCTTGTAAGAGAGCAGGTGATGCATCTGCAACTCAGTTGAGCAATCTGTGCTTACACAACAAAGAAGTCTTGCACAGATTTTATGTAATTGTGAGGCATGAATTTTGACAAGAGTGGATGAAAATTCTATGTATTTTCTGCATAAGTTATAGCAGTGTACAGGATGAAGTGTCTGTGAGAGCTAAATTTAATTGCTCTTTTAGCCTCAGATGTTATGAATAATGTAACCGAGAACACAATTCAAAAGTACTTAAATTTTAACTTTCCAGAATAAGAACATTCTCACTATGACCAAAAGTTTCTTTAATTTTGTGAAAGTCTTTTCACAAAACTCAAAAAAAAAAAGAGGGTGAGTGAAAAAGATTTTGGGGCAGATTTGGGAAGCGAAGTGAGAGCTTGATAGAGTAACTAGGACTGGCATGTTTTATCTGTAATTTTTCCATAGTTATGTATAGTGGGGTGTTTGTTTCTTGATTTTTTATTTTTTTTTTTAATTTTACTTCCTTCATCCTGCTGTAGTTTGAGCCCAAGCTATATTGACTTGACGGAGTGTCCCTACATGTGGCCCTATTGTTCTCAGCCCATATACTATGGAGGGATGCCAACCATTGTTAATGTTACTATCCTTAATGGAATGGGAGTCACCGGGAGAATAGTAGACAAGGTAAGACTGGACATTGTTCCATGTCATGACTATAAATGTTGCTAAAAGCTTCCCAGAAAATACTTTAGCTATAAATTTAATAGAACAAATCAGATTTCTTAACTGCTGAGAGCAAGAAATGCAAAATGTTTGATTTGAAAGGACGCACCCGGATTAGTAAGATTTGTCAACATGAACTGTCAACAAGTTTTCAAGCAATGCCTTGGTTTCAGGGGCGTGTAGTGTTTTACCTTTGTAAAACCAGTTCGGACTGACAGGTACTTAGAGATTTCTCTGTGTTCTCTGATAGCTGTTAAAATCTTCTGGATGGACTTTCTTCATGGGTTTTTTTTTTGGTCTGGAGCATAAGCAATCTCAATAAAGGATCTGGACATTGTAAATCATGCCTCTTCCATAGGTCAGAATGACCTGAATGTATTGACTTACCAAGGTCTGCTGCAAAACCTGTTCTTCTACACAAGTGATGCTGAGCACGTTGGTTCACTAGGGAGGTTTTTAATGATTTTTTTTCATTAAGCTTTAAGTAAGTTTAAATGTAGAACAGATTTGTGAAATTATAAAGGTAAATAAGGCACCTATCCCAAAACTCCATTCAGTGTAAATGAGCTTAATTTTAACATTTTAGTGTGAATCCTGAGGTCTGTTTGAGATTTAAGCTTACGTTAAAGGGTATTGAAGCTTTTACCCAGCATCATTAGTTTATGGCAGTACACAGGCACAGCTGATGTAATTTGCCTGTGTCTGTTATAGCAATAGCGCTTTTTGTTACCAAAAGGAAATTCTGCGTACTTCCCAATAAATTCTTGCACAGGACCCTAAAATGTTAAAACGGTGCACCTAGGCTCTTTGCTGGTCAGGTGGCATCTTAGGGAGTCCTGCCTCTGAAAAGCCTATAGTCAGATCGTTAATGCTTGTCAGGATTAAGGATTAAGTTGATTCACTGACGCAGCATCAACCTTTTGGGCTTCATGGACGTTTTTAAATTTGACATAATTTCAGAAAAGCTAAGATTTGTTATTTCTTTGTGCAGAGGAAGAGGGCTATGTCTGCAAAAATATTGTGACCACAAATACTGTCTTACCAATGTTCTGTATTCTTCCTTTCACAGCCAGACTGGCAACCCTATCTTCCCCAAAATGGGGATAATATCGAAGTGGCTTTCTCCTATTCCCCTGTGTTGTGGCCTTGGTCTGGATACTTAGCCATTTCCATCTCTGTAGCAAAGAAAGCGGCATCTTGGGAAGGCATTGCTCAAGGTCATGTTATGATCACAGTATCATCCCCTGCAGAAAATGAAGTAAGTTCCGTGTGTTTTGGTTTTGCTGTGATAATAATTATTAAAACTGCTGCCCGATAGACAATTACCTTCTTTTTAAGGGGTTGCTCTTGTCCCACCATTTGAAGTGTGAATTAGATTGGAGTCAGGAAATTGAAGGGTACAAATATTAATCTTTATCGTTAAGAGCGGGATTAACCTGGGAATTGGATAGGCTTTAGAGTCGGAAAACCTCTTTGAGACAAACTTCATAATTTCATTTGTTTATTGTTAATTATAAGTACTTTGTTTTGAAAAAGATTACTTAAGTATGTTTCTTCTAGAACCATGCTTAATTGTTCCTGAGAAGTTCTTAAGGTTTTGAATGATTGGACCAAATGACAGTTGTAAAACATTTTAAGGATTTTGCATTCTGAGCATAAATATAAATACTACTGAAAAATAGTGTGGTGATTTAAGGCAAAAGTCATCTCTTTGTCTCCAGAGCTAGTAATGGTGACTAAAAGTAGATTTGATACCTCTGTTTTCTTGGTCTTTTACAATCCACAGTTAACTAATAAATGTTCCTGTAGGGAAAAAGGATTTCACTGTAGTTTGTTCTGTCCTTCAGTCTAAGAATGGTGCAGAGCAGACTTCAACGGTGAAGCTTCCAATAAAAGTGAAGATTATTCCTACTCCACCTCGTAGTAAGCGAGTCCTTTGGGATCAATATCATAATCTCCGTTACCCACCAGGATACTTCCCCAGGGATAATTTGAGGATGAAGAATGATCCGTTAGATTGGTATTTATCTCAGGTTCTATTAAATCAGTATTTCTTGATTGTGTGTTGATATGGGATAACTTTACTGAATGCCAGAGAGCTCTGGCCTTTTTCAGTGTGGCATGGGATTACCTTGTCTAAGAAATCCATGAAAAGCACTTAGACTCTGCATGCTTTTGGTGCAGGATTTTTTTTAATGCTCTATGGTTTTAGTCACATGAAATTAAAAGCTTTTAAAATGCACAATTAAGACACTGAGATTTTAGTTTGGCTTTCAAAGTGTAGCGTTTTTCTTTTCTGTCCTAATTTTTCCTGGGAAGTTAAGAGGGACACAATATTAGCTGCTTCAGCATTTGCTTATCAAAAAAACATGAGCAATTTGAAAGACTAAATCCTCCAGAAGAAACCCCTTGTCTGTTGAGGGAGACTGCCTTTGAAGCAGGGCTGACCTGTTTTCTTCCACAGATGGGAGAGGGAAACCATCCATAGGAAGAATCATGCGACAGTGTGTAAGTGAGGATTAGTTGGGTCAGTGACCAAGGCATAGACTTTGGGAAAGCTACTTGGAGCACGCAAATAAGCAAATGAGTAGGAAGTCTGCTAAGTTTCAGTAATTATTTACATTGTGGTCCTGTGTGCTTCTTGCAGTTAGTAGTTAAAACTGCTCCTACTGGCTCCTTTGTGTGGAGGTAGTCCTGTGAGGAGCATCTGGTTTTAATGCAGCAACGTTTCTCTGTGGTGTGATGCAAACGTGTAGCATTGTGCATTGTAAGAAACAAGCTCAATCTCTAGCTTTTACTGTATAGCTAACACTTCTCTGTAGCACTTGCACCCAGTGTCATTTGTGAAGAATTCTGCAAAGAGGAAAACTGTAGGTTATCATTTGAAAAAAAATGGACCTTTTAGAAAGGGAGCTAGGGAGTGATCTATAATTAGAAGATTAAAATCAGATTTCTGCATGCTAGATTTAATTTTCTTCAACACTTTTCTCTTTTCCTAAGGAATGGTGACCATATCCACACAAACTTCAGGGACATGTACCAGCACCTAAGGAGCATGGGGTACTTTGTTGAGGTTCTTGGTTCCCCGTTTACATGTTTTGATGCAAGTCAGTATGGTAAGCATCAGTTAATTGCCTTGTTCTCCATACTGTTAACGTCTTCCTAAAATTACCTGGGTTTTGGAACAAGAAAACTGTTGTGGGGCTACAGAGAAAAGTTATTGGCATAGTAGGAAACTATTATTATACCAGTGGGTGTATTTATTATTTCTGTGCTGATACTTAGTTGTGTGAAGTGTCATTGCAGAAGCTTGCTTGGGGAGTCTGGTAGAATTAGTGCCATTTTCTATCCTCATTATGAAAAAATGATAGTAAAAGCCCACCTCTGAGTGGGTTAGAAAACCTTCTGTATTCAGTCCCACAAAGACAGACCTGTATTTGCCAAAAGATTCTGGCACAGTCAAAGTGAAGCATGATGTGAATAGCAGACTAAAATCAAAAGTGTCCGTTCTAGGTTTTTTGTTTGTTTGTTTGTTTGTTTGTTTTTTCTCAGCAGTGGCATTTTAAAACATTGATTTTTTTGGATAGATAAGAGAGCGGGTAAGGTATTCCATTCAACCATAAGCGATAGCAAAGCAGTATGTGGCTTATTTCTTCCATGTTCATCAGGAAGAAGATTCGATAGATTTTCCAGGCAGGGGACAACTAAGCAGTCCATGCTCTTTTTGGCTCCAGTTTCTCCCTCTATTTAACCATGATGTGCTCCAACCAAACCCTCTTGTCTTTTGGGCTGCGATGTTCTTCAGTGGACTGTAAAGTGAGGGTGCATTCTCCTGACAGTTGTCTACTTCTGGAAAAGTTGTTGGTAGTAATCTTTTGTTTACCTTGATTCTTCAATATATATCTCACCATTATTTTTTGGGTTCACTGAATTTGCAACTAGTTACAGACATGATAGCCCTTAAAAAATTAACAAAATAGTTTCTCTTCTGAGACCACTAGTTTTATAGTTGATAGGGAGCAACATTAGGCTGCTTCTCTCTCCTCTGATTCACCATTACCTTGTACCTTGTTTGGTTACTAGTTTGTTGGGCTTCCAGAATTTCCTCAATGTGAAGAAGTGAGTGGGGAAAATGCAGTGATCTGGGATCCATCTACCACTTCCCCCTAGCTTGTATTGTCTGCAAACTTGATGAGAGTGCACTGTCCCATCGTCCGTGTCATTAACATGGTTTCTACAGGATCTTTAGCAGAAGGATTTCCAAATGCAGACTGCCTGGACTTGTAGAAGTGTCCTGGTTGCAAGCGATCACGAGACGGACAGTGACCATCAGTGCTTGATCAGATTGCGCAGGGTGTTGTCCTGTCGAGATTTGCGTTGTCTCTGAGGATGGAAATTCCACCGCCTCTCTGGGCAGTCAGAAAGTGAAGAAGCGAAATGACTTGATGTTTAGAACCAATCTAACAGCATAAATGTATTTTCAGGGAATAAAAGTATATTTTTCTGGTTGTGTTTTTCAGTGATGCAGAGAAGGTTGTGCTTGCTTGTTGACAGGAGCGGGCGAGGGTTATATGAAAGTGGCAATGGCACTTCAGTCAGGTCTACTAAAATGCAGCTGTGGTTTTCAAGGTCTGAATCAAACCAAGTCTCAGAGTAATTGTTGTCTCCCTGGCTGCAAATCTGCAGTAGTGAGTGGAGTTAAAGTTGGAGCAGTGAAACACCTTCTCACTAGGGTGCATCTACGTGCGCACTTTCATTTGGATCAGCAGTGAATCTCCTGATCGTCCTCTTCTGACACAGTTTGGCTCGGTTTATGGAGCATTTGGGTGAGACCAAACTGCAAAATATATATATCTGGCATATGGGGGCATTCAGCTCATGAGGCCATACAGGCACGAGTTGTGACTAACATCCTTAAAAAGTGTACTGTGCTGCCAAAATAATTTTTGGTTACATTTGTAAACTGAATTGTCTTATATTTCCCATCCTTAAATGTGACTTCTTTAGGTGAGCTGCCAGAGCAGGGCATATGGACCAGAAGTGGTGCAAAATGTGCACTTGTGTTGACTTTTGCCATGGGTTGTGTCAACAGCGATAACATTACAGTGAACAGCCTGGTGTGAACTCTTGTTTTCGGTTTTACGCACAGGGACTTTACTGATGGTGGACAGTGAGGAAGAGTATTTTCCTGAAGAGATCACCAAGCTGAGGAGGGATGTTGATAATGGACTTTCACTTATAGTGTTTAGTGACTGGTACAACACATCCGTGATGAGAAAAGTCAAGTTTTATGATGAAAACACGAGGTACTGATTTGTGTCAGTTCTTTGGGAAATAAAATGCCATAGAATTGCCATTTTATGCACAGATTACCTTAAAAATACCAAATGTGATACGCTGTACTCCAGCATTTGCATGATACCTGTAAAAAGGGACTACCTGAGAGCAAAATTGACCTTAAACTGCAGCTTAAGGAGAATACCTGCTTATTTTATCATGATTGCGAAGGCCCCCTTGGTAATGTAATCTTCTTTTAAAGCCAGGAAAAACATTTACAATGAAAAGAAATAAGACAAACAAACAAAGAAAAATGGATGTGTTTTCACTTTCAAGGAGCAGAACAGAAAGAAATTGTGTATTGCAAAGAGTATCGCCAGGTTGTGCCCATTATTGAAATTATTATATAAAGAGAATACACCAGTGATAGACACCCTCGTAATTACTGTCGTTGTCAGCCTGTTTTGTGTTACTGTTCAGCTAGGAAGATCTGTTCTGCAGTTTGTGAGCAAGTAACATTTTGCTTCATTAGAAAAATGAGAAGCAGATGATGTGACTGTTGCTTTTGCCTCATCTTAGCCGAACAAAGAGCATGAGACTGAATTTCTTTCTAGCAAATGAAGTTTTCCATGGAACAGAAAAGCACCGAGAACTTTACAATAGTATTACTTAACTTTTGCTCAAAAGCATTGGTGTCAAAGAGACAGCTGCTCGCATGCCCCTGGAGTTAAATAAGGCTCTGAAAGGTGGTTCATTATTTAAGTGACTTTGAAAAAGTCTGCATGGGGGAAGACACCTGACTTTTCATTATACAAACTGTAGGAGTGTATTCTGGATACTAATAAACTGTGTTACGCTGTGATTTTTACAGACAGTGGTGGATGCCTGATACTGGAGGTGCTAATATACCAGCTCTCAATGATCTGCTTTCTGTCTGGAACATGGCCTTTAGTGATGGGCTGTACGAAGGCGATTTTACTATGGCAAATCACGAAAGTGAGTACTGCAGTCCCTTGCCTACGCAGGCTACAGTCTGTTGTTTGGAAAATAGTTTTCTATGAGAATGAGATGGAGAGAGAATCAAGGGAACCACTCAAATCCAGTGAGAAGAGTCTCATAAACATGCTTAAACGATTACTTCCTTCGTAGACTGTACGTGAAAAATTTTGAGACCATGTAATGCATGTCCTCAGCTGAGACTTGCATTCCAGGCGCTGATACTTTGCAGAGTGTTGTTGGGGTATGTCTGTATTTGTCTGGACTATAAATATTAGTTGCTGAATTGAAGCCTTTGGTTTTAATTTTGCAATTATGTGGAAATTTGAAAATTTTGAGGAAGAAAACCCATACGGACTTCTTCCTTGGAAAATGCCAATTTAGACATGCATCACAACATCCTGAAATGTTTTGTAAATCCCTGTTCTTGTAACCTTTTGAGTTGTTCCCCATGACATGAATGTTTGGTTGGTTTCAAGTGCAAACTTTGTGATTAGGCCGTAGGTCTGATACCTTACTGTTTTCTGACTTTCTAGGTCTAGCCAGTCTTTTTATCTGATCAAGTCACTTGATATTTTTAAGCATTGTTTCCAAATCTCTGTCTTCTCACTGGCTCGTTTGGAAAGTGTATGTGAAAAGAGAAGGCACCAGCATTGAGGTCTCTGCATGCTCACCAGCGTTGATTGAAAGAGACAGGTTCTCTGTAGTATAAAAAATGATCGCTAGTGTGAAATAGGGTGTTTCTCATGGCATTTGATTAAGCTTTTCAGTTTGAAAAAGATGTCAGTCTCCTAAATGGAAAGATTTGAAAGCAGTATGTAAAAGTGAACCTGCAAAAGCTGTGCTTAGAAATGCCTTCTCTGTGAATACACATATTGGGCAAAATACACAAATTTAGAGCAGTGTGCCTGGGAATATTTTCTTCTAGGCTTGTTTTAGCAGCTCACTGAAATATGGTGGGAAAGGAGAGAGCGTCATTTTTAGTCTGTAAACTGCCGTTTTGGTATGTCTTTCAGTGAATTATGCATCGGGATGCAGTATTGCAAAGTTTCCAGAAGATGGCATCGTCATTGCACACACTTTTAAGGATCAAGGTATGCGCTTCCTTGGCGTTTTTCTGTTTTGAGTAGAACTTTGGAGTAGTTGCACAAGCAAAGCTACAAAGTCTAAAGGTGTAAAAGCAGTGGAGGGAAAAATGCATCGACAGGGTAGGTATTTCTTTGTTTTGCCTGGAACATGTCATTGGATGCCTGACAGGCAGCTGCAGTGTGGCTCTGTGTGCACTTTTTATCTAGTACGGCAACATCCAAGTGTATATATGCAGTCATTTGTTGTGTTTGCTGTATGTAAACCGATCTGCGTGGCTGGGGGGAGAGAGGAAGGGAGGGTGAGTGTCAATTTGACAAGTAGCCTGCTAGATCTGCCTTCTCTGGTGAGTCCTTTTCACTGCAGTCATGAAGCAAAACAGCCCTTCTGTTTTGCGTCTGCATCTGAAGGCAGTGTCTAAACTAAAGGAAACTAAATACTGAATTTGAAGTTTGTCTTATTTTGTTTTTTGAAATGAGTGTTAGAGTTGGGAAACCTTTAACCTAAAACCAGCTTTCTGCAGACTTCATTTTAGTTCCTTCATGAACTGGGGTGTTTTCGCTCCTGCTGCATATTAGAGCCTTCAGTTCACAGGGGATGCAATGTCTGGATGGATTTGTAAGGTACAAATGGCAGGTTTATAGCCAGGCATCCGCTGGGTTTGCTGCCTGTACCCATGCACACTGGGAAGGTTCCTGTGCTTCTTTTCATCTTTTCTGTTCATAGATTATCTCAGTTATAATTGTAAATATCTTGCAAACACATCTTTTAGGTTGCTGGTTTATTACTCAGATACTTGCAGTGCTTTTGGAGGCAGGCTTTTGAATTACACTCCTTCAAAAATTGCTCTTTACAATATTCGCACAAATGTTTCAGAAAAGGCTGAGAAGCCGATCTCTGAACCATGGCAGGGCTGGACGTAATGAAAACTGCCTCTACCTGCCAGTTCAAAGAGCAGCTGGGGTGAGAAGGGAGTAAAATTTGCCAAAGGTTTAAGTCGCGGCCGGAGGGGGGGAAGGAGGTGGGAAAACTCACTTGAGTTTCTTTTTTTAAAAATGTTTTGGCTTAGGTATCTTTTTTGGCTAAACAGTTCTGTTCTTTGTTGCTGAACTGAAAGCTGAACAGACAAAGCACAAGGGTAACTAGTAACTGCAGAGTTGCAGGGAGGTGCAAGCCCAGCAGTCTTTAAAATGGGCTTCCCCTGAACGGCTGCTTTAAATGGCTTAAATCAAAGCCTTTGTGTTGCAGCTGCTGCTTACAGAGAGACAGATGTGGTATTTCATGGAATATCTCTAGTCTCTTTTGTAAATTCCATAGCCAATTTTCTTGTATGGATAGGTAGGCATGGCAGCAAACTAAGTTGCGGAAGAGCAGTGCGCACTGTCATGGCTGATTTTTAGGTTACTGTGTCCTGTAGAATTCTGCAGAAGGACTAAAACAACATAAAGCAATTTGTAAGGCAGATAATTTTGATTTTAAACCTGTTGCTTAAAATATTAGGATTTTTCATTTGAGAATATTGAAGATAATCCAGCTGGTGAGGTCTTTTTCTGCTTCTCCACCAAAGAACAAAAAACATTAGTATCAGTAGGAAACTTCACAGGCAGGGTCTTGGAGCAGTTTCATCGTAACATCACAGGGTTTTTGAAAATATTTTGCATAAATGTGTCACAGGAAAGCGTGGCATAACTGCAGTTGTGAGTTTGCGATGTAGGCTGTGTTGACTTACAGGTAAACTGATGTTGATGCTTTGTGGGCTGTGAAATTTGTTTGTGCTTTGCTTTAGGTCTTGAAGTTTTAAAACAGGAGACTGCTGTAATTGAAAACGTCCCTATTTTGGGACTTTACCAAGTTCCTTCCGAAAGTGGTGGCAGAATCGTTTTGTACGGTGACTCGAATTGCTTGGATGACAGCCATCGACAGAAAGGTGTGTACACTTCAACATGCAGGAAAAGTTACTGTCTTAAGCTGACAGCTCTCCAGTGGGGCTTTTTTACAGCTCCCATCGGAAGTAGCTGTTTTCTAGGGAATCTCTAAATATTTCGAACGGGGGATTAATCTCAGTTCTGCAGAGCTCTGCTGAAATCGCTGTAAGATGCCGTTACAACAAAAGAGCGCCCCACATTAAATAGCCCCCTGATAGATGAGAGCATTCCCTCTGCCCCCCGCATAGGCCGCTTTACTGGTTTTCTGTTCCACGAGCTTTGGGGGCTGGTTTTGGGGTGGGTTTTTTTGCTGCTTTGGGCTGGTTTTCATGCTTGATTTGAAGTTGTGAAGCAGCCGTTAGGGGACCCCTTCACTTTTTCCCCAGTTGCATATTCAGAAAGTTTATGTAGTAGAATGGATTTTGCCTTTTGAGTTTGCTCATCAGCAATGTCTCCTGAGAGGATATACGGTAATGTTCAGCATTTCAGTTGTGCATTACTATTTTCAGGTTATTCTACTTTGACACAGACCAGCTGGTGTAATTATGTCAGAAAGTAGGAATTCCTGTTTGGGTTTTCAAAGTGTTTGTTTGCAACTTTAGGTGGCCAGTGTGTGAGTTGTGTGCGCGTTTGGTTTCTGTGACTCCCAGAGAAGCCCTTCTCTCTGTGTGGTTGATCCTTATAAAAGCTTTTTCCAGCACTTTGTCTGATCTGAGTTTTAAAATTTTGAAGAGGTTGATTGGGTTTCTCATGACATGCAAAGCACAAGCTGGTAGATCTGTGGCTCGAGAAGCCGAAGATAATGTAGTATGTGAGGTCTTTTTCTGGATTTCCACTGAATGTGATGTTCAACCTGAATTTTTCCTTTTGTGATGAAAAGTGCATTTATAATTGTTTTAAGCTTTTGTCACTGACATTTTAAAATATTGGGTTATGTAATCCATCCCCTATCTAATTTCTTGAAGGTTAAAGAAACTTACTGCCTAAGGGAGCTCTCTGTCTGTAGCTCATTTCTTTCTCTCCCAAACATTTTCTTTTTCTTTGAAAGTTCTGCAGTTTCTACTTGCCTGTCTTTGGGTGGCTTACAGTGAGTTCCCGTCACACCAACATATCGGTGCCTTATGTGCTTGCTGTAGGTTATTGAAAGCACGTAGCATAAGAGAAGATATGTAGCCTTAAATGAAGGAATAGAAAACGGCGCTTTGTGATCTCCCTAATGCTGTTAAATTCAGTGTGACCTGTGAAGCAAGAAAAAATGGAAGGCTCTAAAGAAATCCTTTAAAATTAGCTTTTAAGTTGTGAACCAGGAGTTATGTCTCCTGCAAAGACATCAGTGGCTTTAACTGAGGTGAATTCCTAACATTCGTGAATATAAATCCTTAAAATCTGATTGATCTCTTTAAAAATCAAAGGTAAGGGTTTAAGGGACACCAGGATTATGAGGATTAATTCCCATTCCCAGCCAGCTGCTCCTGGGGGGGAGAAGTTCTGAGAAAAATAGTTTGCTGAGTAGTGGAAATAGCTGATAAGGCATTGTCTACTCCTGCAAATGGAATTTTTAGAGAATTGTGATGTTAACTAACTGCACTTTTTGTTCGTTAGGGGTAGCTCTGGTTTGAGGTAGTAGTAACTGAGGAGAGGATCAAAATGAGGGTTCATGTGCTGTTGAAGTGCAAAGGAAAACCATGACCAAGCCTGGTCTGTACCAGAGCTGCTGTAGGTACTGGTTTTGCTTTAGCTGGGACGTAGCCGGAACCTTTTCCCTTCATTTGTTTATTTTTTTAAAGCTTGGGAAAGCAAATGAGTCATAACTTTCAACTGAATACACTACCTTGTTCTTACTTTTCTTTGCAAGGTACTTACTTTATCCTTTCAAAAAAAAAAAAAAAGTTCTGTTTCCCTCTTTAAAATGATATCAGAAGCTCTGAGCTTCCTGTATTTCAACACCAAAAACGTCCTAATTTTTGCAGGGACTTGGATGGCCTTGCACAACCTGGAGTTCCCATATTTGAGACCTGTTGTTTTATGTCCTACTCCCCAAAAGAGCCTGATTTGGTACACAAGAGAAGATACTTAAAACTGAAGAGATTATTTTTGAGTTTGTGGTGTGGATGTGTGGTGTGTGTTGAAAGTTGAATCCTTCTGAAATTGAGCCTAGAACTTCAGAAGGAGAAAAACAAGAGCCAGAAAAACTGATGGCATGTCTAAATGTCATTACAGCCTTCTTAACAGAAAGATAAGCCATTTTAAATGTGCATATCTTGTTTTGGGGCTATGAAATCCACAGATTGCTTTTGGCTCCTGGATTCCCTCCTGCAGTACACTTCTTACGGGGTGACGCCACCAAGTCTCAGCCATTCCGAAAACAGACAGCGACCGCCGTCAGGAGCAGGCTACTCTCTCCCCGAGCGGATGGAAGGTGAGAGCCTTAATTTCCGAGCAGAGCCTGCAGCTGAGGGCATGTCAGGGTGGGATTGAGGAAGACTCAGGCAGACCCCTCGAGTTACCTGCCAGTAAGGTTAGTTTGGTGTGAGCTGTACAATGTTCTGGGTTTTTACTAGAAGAGAGCAGTTCTTGTAGGCATTTGTCGTGTTACAATTGTGATGACTAAGGAAAATGTTCTGTTCATAAAGTAGGAGTTTTCAGATGCCTAGTTCTCTAGGCAGCATTCTAGTTACTAGCTACGAAGCGTGTATAAAGTGTTCAGGCTTGTCTCACGTGCTGCCAGCAAAACTTGGATGACCTACCGTTGTAGGAGCACAGTCTCACTGGTTTGTAAGGTACCCTTTAGTTAATTAGAACTGAAATTTAGCTACGAGTCGTCTTTACTCAGACCTCCTGATTTTATAGCAGCTCTGTTTAGCCGCAGGCAAATGTCGGTGACTCGTATTTTACCAGTCTTTTGGTAACCCAGTCTGTCTCTGCTGTGAGTTGCAGGTAACCATTTGCATCGATACTCAAAGGTGCTTGAGGCTCATTTGGGAGACCCTAAACCCCGGTCCCTTCCTGCTTGTCCTCACCTGTCCTGGGCCAAACCGCAGCCTTTGAATGAAACTGCCCCCAGGTTAGTGTTACTATAGTTATAGTTATTATAGTTATACAAGAAGTCTTGCTTTTCACTTCAACTGAAAACTTATTTGTTCCATCTGCTTTGGAAAGGGACAGCTGGAATGCCTTTCCTAGAGAAATGCCAGATTGCAAAGAGGAAATAATGATCAATGGCTCTGCAGTGAACAATTCTGACTTACCTTACAGCTACGCTGAAACTGTTGGATTTTAAAAACAGCTTCGCAAGTCAATTCACTGTTGTGATTGAGTGATCCCAAGTTAGAGTGAATGGTCTTGCTTAAATCCGTCGTCACTGCATGCCTTTGAAAGAGTTTTCTGAAGCAGCTTCTTGGACAGCTCGCCTAACTCTGCCTCTGGTGTGTTATTTGTCCGTCACTTGAAGGAAAATGTGTCAGCGTGTAGCCCAAACTTGTCTGCTAAGCTGCTAGTGGTAACTTTTGGTGCTCTGTGTGCAGCAAAGAGAGTTGTTAGTAAATAATTTACAATCTAAGTGTGCCCCTGTGGCATCTGAATTTAACTTCAGAGGCCTGCAAACTGCAGAACCTAAAGAACAAATCGCATTATCGTTTGGGTCCAAGCTACTGAGTTATTTGTAGGTTCCAACTGTCACTTTCTCTGTATCTTTCTACAAAATTCCTTGCACTGCTGAAGTAAGTGGGCAGACACCTCTGTCTTTAAATTTCTTCTAGCAACCTTTGGAAACATCAAAAGTTACTGTCAATTGACCTCGATAAAGTGGCTCTGCCCAGCTTTCGACAGAACCGACCCCAAGTGAGACCATTGTCCCCTGGAGAAAGTGGAGCGTGGGACATTCCTGGAGGTAAATATTGAAAAAAAATGAAAGTCACTGTTCTGCTTTGCTTTTTGTATAAGCTTTGAAAAACAACAAACACAGTGCAGCGGGAAGAGAGGCCACGTGTTTATTTTCAGTTTTGAAAAACATGCAGGTATGGCTGTGTTGTAAAAGCCCGAGAGAAATATTTTTGCATACGAATAGTTTATTCAGAAGAAAACATGTGTGCTGTACTGGGAGGAGGATTTTGGTGGGTGCTTCTTGGGTAATTGAGGTTTATTTTGATGCTGTTCAGACTGATGGGTGTCAGCAGCAGTCCCTCTCCTTGGGAGCTGTGGCTAGATATACTTCCTGCGAGTTAAAATTCCTTGCGTGAGTGCACAAAAGCAGAGGCCGGAAGAGTTTGAATGGTGCTTTGGGCAAGGTGTTACACTAACAAATGATGTAGAGCACTTGAAACAGCTTTCAGTGTGACGGCAGGCTGCTCTCCTCTACACACTTGGCACTGCAGGCCCAGCTGGAAGCAGCTTGGAGGCCTCACGCGTGCTCCTTTTCGCAGTCTGAGCTGCTAGACTGAAAGGTGCCTGTAAAAACGAAGGGTTTGGTTCAATAGCACGTCCTCACCGGGTGCGTGCACGGCCTCTGGAGAAAGCACAAAGTCACTGTCCTCGTGGCATCAGGATTTGGAGTGAGTTATAGAAATCGCGTAGTGGTAAATCTGCGGTCAGGTGTTTGCGTGACTCTTCTAATGCAGAACAGGAGGTTGTTGTTGCAGGGGAAGTCTGGGTTACGCTCTCGTGTGCCCAGATAGGCCAAGGTGGAAATGCTCGTGCTTTTCGGTAACGTTAGCATCCTGTCTCATTTTTGCTAATCGGTCTGCAACTGTTAATCTTCTTGTCTGAAACATAATCTGATTAATAGCTGTTTCGTCTTTGAGCAAGAGTTACCGTCGGATCGGTTTGGTCGGTAGCGTTAACACTGCAAGGACTCGTAGCTCCTGCGGTCGCTAGTCGCTTCCACACCTTCTTGCCTTTCCAGGTATAATGCCTGGCCGGTACAACCAGGACGTGGGACAGACTATTCCGGTCTTTGCTTTTCTTGGTGCCATGGTGGTTCTGGCGTTCTTTGTGGTGCAGATCAACAAAGCGAAGAGCAGGCCAAAGAGACGGAAACCACGAGTGAAGCGACCGCAGCTTATGCAACAGGTTCATCCACCAAAGACGCCTTCTGTTTGAAAGCTCTCGTTTGCCAAAGATTGACCTCCTTTGACCGGTTGCTCTCCCGGGCGATCCGTCGCTCCCAGTGAAGGTGCAGCGAATGCGGCACTGATCATACTGGTGATTCACACCTGGCATCATCTCATAGTCTTTGGTTTCTGGAGAGAAGAGAAAAAAGGACCTCAGTTGATCGTCTGTACATAAAACTGCAGCTTTAAGCAGCCGAAGCCACCAAAGACTCGAATACTGTTTAAGTGGCTGCTTACTCACTACATATCCCAAGAGGGGAAAACGGACCTTTGTTTTTTTTAAGCTGACCAAACTAAAATTTATTTGTTTAGAGGCTATTTTCTATATTTATTGTTGGGGAGGGCGGGGGGAAAAGTCACTTTAAGGGCCTCTGCTAATGGAAAAACAAGTGCATTTTTTTTGGACGGAATGCAATTTTCTAGAACGGTATTGTGCGGAAGAGCGTAAGTACACCGTTAAAGGAGGGAGGAGGCGAGAGAGACCCGTACAAATCGGTGAGGCATACTCCTGCAGTTTATTTTTATAAAGCCAACTACCATGATGTTTTGTAATTTTTGGTCATGATTTCACCGTTGTTGGTGAAGCAGATTTTCAATAAATATGTTATCTACATGAAGCTAAGGCAGTGTGGTAGATGGCTCTTCTTTCCACTGCCAGTCCCAGGGGCGCACGATGTTGAGTAGAGAAAACATTCATGTCTCCCCCTCTTTCCCTCCATCTCTTTATCCTTAACAGCAGCATCCCAGGCTCCAGACTTTCCCTTGGGAAGGGAGCCCTGGGCCAGCTTTGAGCACCTTCAAAACTGCGGAAGCAGCTCATGAGGAGAGAGCTCCCGCAGGGCAGCTCGGTGATGAGCCGTGTGAGAAACTGGTCTGGATGGCACCTGACAGCGGTGTGGTGTGTCACAGAGCCAAAAGCCCTCTCTCCTTTGGTTTGTCCTGCTTGAAAGCCCACGACCTGTTAGGGGCTTAGGTAAGGACGCAGGCTGCTAGCCATGCAGCATTGGTGAACGTTGCCATCACTGAAATGGCTTCTCTTTTGTAGTGAAGCTGCGAGTTTTCCCGACAGCTGCTTTTATCACTGCTCCAAGTAAGCGTCTTATCCCAGGAGGAGCAGGCAGCTGGTGGCTACCTTGGTGAACAAAGTGGTGGCCAGGAGAGGAAGTGATTTGTACTGGTGGGCTCTTGGGCAGCTCGTTGGCTTCTGCAAAGCCCTGGCCACGGCTGGAGGGAGAAGGTGGCAGGGACAGCCCTGCTGGGCCATCTGACTGCACCCGCCTGGTTCAGTGCTTACAGTCACGGATTCAAGAGGTAACGGGCACAAACTTCACCATGGGAAGTTCCACCTCCACATGAGGAGGAACTTCTTTCCCGTGAGGGTGGCAGAGCCCTGGCCCAGGCTGCCCAGGGAGGTGGGGGAGTCTCCGTCTCTGGAGACATCCCAAACCCGCCTGGAGGCGTTCCTGTGCCCCCTGCTCTGGGTGACCCTGCTCTGGCAGGGGGTGGGACTGGGGGATCTCCAGAGGGCCCTGCCAACCCTAGGATTCTATGGATGGTGATGCTGCACCTTGGAAAGGGCACTGCTGGAGAGAACATTTCTCCACGCAGCCTGGGACAAACCTTCCAGGAGGTGGCCATGGATAGGGTTTCACAGTGCACGAGTGTCCTGCAAAAAAAATCGGGAAAACCCATTTTCCCATTCTTCTGGAGAGCAGTTGGCTCTCCCCAGCCTGCCTCTTCCCTGCTGAAGATGCTCCGGAAGAGCCGACAATCCTGTTGCTGTGCCAGGGGAAGGACTGAGCTTTCCCTTTGGAGCTGTTAGTGGAAGCCCGCTGGGGCTGAGGGGACCATCCCGAGGCTGGGCTGCTGTGCCGTCCCGAGAGGGCTGGAGCCCGCTGCTCCTCCTGCTCTGTCCCTGCCGACAGGGAGGGGATTTTGTCCGACTCACCCATGGCATCGAGGTCTCTCGTAGGACCAGCCGCCGGCAACAGCTCTGCCAGTCACACTGGCCACAAAAGAGGTGTCAGCAAAGGTGTCAGATCTCAAGGGCCAGGCCTCGGAAGACGTGTCAGGTAGGAAAGCCGTATTGCGTGTTTTCATTTGGTCCAAACAGGGACTGTCCGTGGGCACCTTTGTACCTCTGATTGTCTTCAAACGAAGGGAGCCCTTTTTCCAGCAAAAAGAAGGGAGGAGGGCACCTGCTGAGGCGACACAGCAGTGGGTGAAACTGCCGGACCACAGGGAGCCTCGGGTTACGGCTCGCACCCAGATAAATGGGAGAAAGAGGGGGAAAACACAAGTGGGGGAGCCCCGAGCCTCTACCCCGGGGGTCTGTAGGGGGGTGGGCGGGCTGCGTCCCTTTGATTTGAGGCGCTCCCGTGGGACGGAGCCTGGAAAGCTTTGGTGTCGGCGCTAATGAGGAGGCTCACTCCTCTCCTCCCAACGCTAATGAGAGATTACAGCTCCGCCGCAGCCTTGAAACCGGAGTCAAGCTGTATCAAAGAGCCTTTCCCGGTGGCTGGTATTTTACAGCCCAGTGGCCAATTTCTAAATCGTAGAGGCCAATTATTTCCGAAACCTTTGGTGTGCAGCTAATGAAGGCCTGGAAGGGTCCTTCTAAATGGTTATAAGCCCCCGTAGGCGGCAGAGCCGTAGTGGAGGCGGCAGGCACAATTAGCCATCCGTAATTCCTCCTAGCAGCTGATTAAAGTCTCTTTATCCGTCTTTACTGAGATCAGAAGGGCGCATATTTGGGAAATCAAAAATGCATTAGGGGCTGTCAGCCAGCATCGGGGTCCCGGGTGCTGGGCCCGGGGT
>VXBO01012246.1:0-29606 GCA_013400135.1 Rhinoptilus africanus | reverse complement strand
GTGCTGGCCGTTCCTTGCAAGCCAGAGTGCAGAAGACCTTTGGGGCAACATCACATATATTAACCTGTAGAGATGAACACTGCCTTTGCTGTATTTTTTGGGTTGAACTTTCTCTGCTATGCTTCTGGGAGCTGCTTAGCTCTTTAACAGGTGATGGTGTGCAATGCTTTTGGAATGGCATGTGGACCTTCTCTTCTCAGGGTGATGGAGCTCTCAGCCTTGCTTGTACAGTCTCAGAAGCAGAACGAGGAGAAGGAGAAGACCATGAAAACACTTAATGACACTGTGGAGATTCTAGTATGTTTTATCTTTATCTTGGAGATAGCCCTGGTGTTCGCTTTCCAGCCTTAGCACAGGGAGGTGTGGCTTCCACAAGAGAAAGAGTGGTAGAGATGATAATTGTATGGGAATATCAGGCACATTGTGGAAATATTCCTTGTGTGTTTGGCACTTGTGGAGTCAGTCCAGGTGCAGGCAGTGGCAGGGGAGCTGCAGACAGGTCAGGTGTCTTCCTCAGCATGGTTGCACCAATGCAAATCTGCCTGTGACTTGAAGTCTCTAGGGATCAAAGTTCCATGGAACTTACAGCTTCACAAGCAGTCTACAAAACCTAGCTGTTGGTCTTTCTCTTCTTAGTTTTAGCGAAGAAGAAATTCAATAGATATGGGAAGAAGTGTACTGGAATCACCAGGGCTGAGGCTTATCAGCATGGCAATGCTACAGAGGGGAGCAGCTCTTCCCTGCCCACCCTTTCCTTATTCTGTTCTCAGGAAGCAAGTCAGTTAGAGAGAGAATATGAAGCTTCATTGAGTAAAAGTACCAAAGAAGAGAATCTTTCCCTCCAAAAGCTGATAAAAGGTATAACTGAGGTAAGTACAGAGTTGGGACTGCATCGCTATAAATTTCATCTAAAAGTATTTGAGGAAGGCAACAGACTAGCCCAGGGAATAGATACAGATGTTACATACTGTCTATGGTAACTGCTACTGGCTGTTTAATTTTTATACCACTCTTCTGACATAAAGACTGTTATAACTTCCCAGTTGGCTGACCTGTGACACTTCAGCTGTGTCGCTAGAAGTGTCCAGTGCCTTTGCCTTCACCGTCCCACTAAAGTCTCTCTTGGACTGTGCTTTCTGAGTTGGCTACTTGACACTTGTATTCCAAAATCATTCCTTAGAGCTTCAAGAAACTTGAGTGTTCTGGCAGCCTCCAGCCACTACACACTTCTTTAATCTTGTTTATAGTATCTGTATTAAGAAATCCCTGGAGTACTTGTGGCCACAGGGACAAAACTTCTTTGTTAACTGAAGAAATGAGATAATTGAGGTTTTCATGACTTTAGGGTGAAGTGGGGCGGAAAACGAGAAATAGATAAAGAAAACCAAGTAGAATGAGCAAAGAGTAACAGTTTGATGTGGGCTTTCAGATGGTGTTAGGTGACAGTGACAGCACAGTCAGCGTTATCTGCACTGACAGTTCCCAGCATGCAGAGACTAGCAACGTCCTCTCTTTTCTGAGCTCCATTGATGCAGAAGATGCCTTTGTATTGGTTCAGAAAGCACTGGCAAGGAGGCGAAGAGCAGCACAGGTGAGAATTTCTGTTTATCTTCACCACTGGCAACAGGCTCAGATGCTAACGCCTCACTTAGATTAAAACTCTTCCATTTACTTAGACAATTTCTTTCTAGCCATCGCACTCTTGGTACCGTATTGCCTTGCCAGTCTCACCAGCTCTGTGTTCTACTGCTTTTCTCTCCTTGATCTCCTCCCCCTCATCACAGCTTTTGCCTTCAGGTGAGCTGTCTGTCTGCTTGCTTCTTCTCACAGCTATCTGGAGCCATCTTTCCTGCTCCTTATTGCTTGTTTATGCTTTTTCCCTGCCATTCTTTCCAGGCCTTAAAAGAAGAGCTTTCTGCCAGGCAGGAGTCTATCAATTTCCTGCAGCACCAGCACAAGCAGCAGGAAGAGAAGTGCAGGAAGCTGCAGCAAAGGCTTGAGCAACTGGAGGAGGAATGCAAGACATCCAGCAGCCACCACCAGCACCTCCAGTCTCTGGTAGAAGTACTCAGAAGGTGAGTGTTTCCTCCTCCTCCTGCATTCTAGAGGCAATCTGCTTACAGTTCTGGGAGTTCAGGGCTGGTATGGGCAAAGGAGTCCCCTGCCCCACCATGTGTGTGCCACTGTTTGGCACTTTAGCGTCCTCCTGTCCCTGCTCTACTGTGAATCCTAAGACTGTCTTGGAGATTCAGAGCAGTGTTGGAATACAAGATGCCTCCCTGTTGACATGCTGCATCTCTGAGTTCTGTTCTTTGGGTGCCCTTTCCTAGCCACTGCTTCTCACAGAATGAAGGCAAAAGCTTGCCCTCCTTTCTCTTTCTCCCTTCAGTTACCTTGTGAGGGGAAGAGCATGTTCTTCCTTACCATGCTCCCCACAACTCCATCCTGGAGTGATGAAAATAGGATCTGTGACTCTTAAGGCCTCTTTATTCTTCTGACTGAGCTTTGTCTCTGCAGTGACTGTGCAAACCTCGAGAAAACCAGGGAAGATCTACAGCAACAGCTTGAAGCAATGGAGCAAGAAGCTTCATGTCTGCGTCAAAGTAACACTGAACTGCAGCTGAAGGAAGATTTAGCCCAGGGGGAAAAGGTGGAGCAGCAACAGAGGATGGAGAGAGCCCGTCGTGACCAGGAGCTCCTGTGAGCGTTAAAACTTTCTCTGGGCAGGGGTGGGCGTTGCTGGACTTTAGGAGGCTCATCATAAAAGAATGAATTTTGTATGCTCATCATTTATAGCATAGAATGATGAAGGGAGCACATGGGCAGGTCTGGCTATCTACTGACATACAGCATAGCTGCCTCCTTGTACTTTCTTTATCACCCTTTAAAAAAATCATTCCAAACCTGACCAGATAAGTTGACAGGCATAAGCTGAAGCAGGAGATGTTCAGACTGGATTTAAGGAGAACGAAAATTCATGCAGCAGAACAGGTTACTCGGAGAGGTTGTACGGATTCCATTCCTGGAAATTTGGAAAACTCAACTGGATAGAGCCTTGAGCAACCTGGTCTGATCCCATAGCTGACCCCAGCTGCTTTGAGCTGAAGATTGGGCTAGAAGCCTCCTGGGGCCCCTGCCTGAATCATCCTGTGATCCTGTGATTATTTGATTGGAAGTTTGTACACATTGCCTCCTCAAATAGGTTGCAGGCTCTTTCATCATTTCACTGCTGAAGGCAAGAGTAACTGAGGGAATATTAATCTGGACATAAAAAGCCTGTCTTACCCCAAGAACTTTGGAAAGTCTTGTATTCAATGTATCAAAAAGGAAAGAGAGAGAATTTAAGAGGCAGGAAGCTGTTGCAAGCACCTGAAATTTTGGAAGTGTTCTGTGATTTCTGGAAGCTTGTTTTACTCTCTCAATGGGGAGTGTTTCACCTCCATCAATGGCAGAGAGTGCTGCAGCTCTAGTCAGGAAATGCCAGCGTTCTTTAGGTGTAAATAGAAAGCGGTTGGAAATCCTTCCAACTGCCATACCTGGGACACTGTATGGACTCTTGGCTTTGGAAACCAGAATGTAAAAACATTCTCAAAAACGTTGAGAACTTGTTTGTCTTTCCCCTTGTCATAGACTGAAGGACCTGGCGGCACTTGAAGACAAACATTCCTTGTTACAGCAGGAGTTGGCAGTCGCGAGAGAGACGCTGGAGGAATCGCACCTTCAGAGAGATCTGCTGCAGCAAGAGAAACATGAGCTTACTGTGGCCCTGGAGAAGGTATGGTCACCTTGTGACAGCAAGACCAGCAGAGATGCTTTTTTTCTGGCAGTAGATGACAGGGAAGGTGGTGTTCTCCTCCTTGGGAAACGGGGATGAGAGCACGCAGGCCCTTTGGGGTAGTTAGTGCGCACGTGCTTATTGGGAGCGCTGAACTGGGAGTATGTCAGAGAGACGCCGGGGATGTGGAGTTGCTGCTCGAAGGCAGGGATTTCTCTGCCCTCCTTGTCATGTTGTTCTTTTGTCTATTCAGGCAGAGCAGTCGGTGGCAGAGCTGACAGGGGCTCAGAATAAGCTTAGTGCTGAACTTGCTGATCTATGTGTTGCAACAGCAAACATGAGCTGTATCAATGAAGCTCTTGCGTTGAATAAAGTGCAACTGAACAAACTTGTGCTGCAGGTGAGCAGAGTTGCCAAAGGTCTTTGCAGGTGTTTGTCTCCAGCTGCTGCTTCTTCTCAGACTTCCTGACTTCCGACAGTGTGACTGACTGAGTAGGGAACTGTTTCTTTTTCTGTCCAAGCATAGTAAGTCTCACTGTATTTTATTTCCTCTGTGCTTCTGGGATTGCAGCTGGAGCAGGAGAATGAAGCTCTGTCGGGTAAAGTGGAGGAGATGGAGACAGCGAAGATCTCTGCCCAGGAGAAGCTGAGCTTGTGTAAAAGAACAAACGAAGAGCTCTGTGCAGAGAAAGCCCACCTGGAGCAGCTGCTGAAGAAAGCAGAGGAGCAGCAAGAGGGGCTGCGGGCAGAGCTGGAGATCCTGGCAGAGGAGAAGGAAGAAACCCAGGAGAAGCTCATTCAGGTGAGAGCAAAGACCTGGTGCTTCTGGGTGGGCGTTTGGTGGCTTGTCTCAGTGAAGCTCTGTGTTGGCCTCCTTTTTGGCTTTTGATAGCCAGAGAGGGAATTGAACCATGAACCTGAGTGGGGCTACTACTCTCACGTTTGGCAAAATAAACTGTGTAGCTCTGAATCCTTTTTCTGAGGGAAAAGCCTGTATGTTTCTATTTCTGCTTTTTGTTGTGAAGTCTGCAACTTTCAAAACTCCCATTTGTTTGAGCCTAGAGAGCGGGACAAAGCTCGCTCCAGGTCAGTGTTTGTTGTCTTGTATGGCTAAGAATGGGAATGACATCTTGAAATTGTTGAAACTGTATTTTAAGACCTACATGCACTTTTGACTGGAGAGCTGCCTGTCAGAAAAGGACCTGAGGGTGTTGGTCAACAGCCAGCTGATTATGAGCCGGCAGTGTGTCCAGGTGGCCAAGAAGGCCAACAGCATCCTGGCCTGTATCAGCAATATTGTGGCCAGCAGGACTAGGGAAGTGATTGTCCCCCTGGACTTGGCACTGGTGAGGCCCCATCTCGAGTGCTGTGTCCAGTTTTGGGCCCCTCACTACAGGAAAGACACTGAGGTGCTGGAGCGTGTCCAGAGAAGGGCAACAGAGCTGGTGAGGGGTCTGGAGCACAAGTCTTATGAGGAGCGGCTGAGAGAGCTGGGGGTGTTCAGCCTGGAGAAAAGGGGCCTGAGGGGAGACCTTCTCGCTCTCTGCAACTCCCTGAGAGTGCAACGAGGTGGGGGTTGATCTCTTCTTGCAAGAAACAGGCAATAGGCCAAGAGGAAACGGCCTCAAGTTGCACCAGGGGAAGTTCAGGTTGGATATTCGTAAATATTTCACCGAAAAGCGAATCAAGCATTGGAGCAGGCTGCCCAGGAAGTGGTGGAGTCACCATCCCTGGAGGTATTTAAAAGGCATGTAGGTGTAGCGCCTGGGGACATGGTGTAGCGCCTGGGGACATGCTTTAGTGCTGGACTTACCAGTGTTAGGTTTATGGTTGGACTCAATGATCTTATGGGTCTTTTCCAACCTAAATGATTCTATGACTGTAGTATTCTGTGAATTGTTAGAGCCTCTTTAGCCTGTAAGAACATGAGAAGTAGGTGACCACACAAGACTCTTCACTCTGGACTGACAGATTTTGGTTCCCTGGAAAAAGAGCTTGGGAGAGTCATGTCACTGGAGGACACTAGGGAGATTGTCATCATTTAAGTGTCAGTTACATATTGTACACTCTGGGGTGTTATGGGATAACTTTGAGAGATTTGTTTGTTTCTGATGGTCCGTTCTCTGATAGATAGTCTTAGTTTTGGAGTTGGTGGTATGTCCGGCACACAGTCGTCTGTGGTGTTATACTGAAGAAAAAAGCTAAAAGATCGTGCTCCAAGCTTGAATACCAGCAAGGTATATTAGACAACTTCTTTGTGTAAGATGAGGAAACAGTATTGTTGATGTGAACTACTATACAAACAGAGTCTAACATCTCTTTGGCCACATCAGGCAGACTTTCACATATCGCTAAATGGCACTGCTCAGCACAAGGGCTGTTTCCCTACCAAGCGTCACCTCATTGCATCCACTGCTTTACACACTTAAGTAGGTGACACTTTGATTTTTATTTTTTTTCCTAGAAGGAGAAACGATATATATTTTCCCTTTCTTCAGCAAGGAAAGTTGCATTTGCTCAACCTTTCCTTAATATTTCCAGCACCGAAATAGATTCTGATGGAATTTTAGTTTGCAAGGTAGCAGTTCTGGGAAATGCAGTATTTTTGAATGAAAACACATAGTCTGGGGTATGTATGTTTCTTGTGAAGGAGCTGTCTGGTCCCTGAAAACCCAGCAGGGCCTTGCATATCAATTTCAGTTTAATGGGGCCAGTGCCTTTTGGCATCCCAGGGTGGTATTAGCGTGGTGTACAGCAGATGCTCTTAAGCTTTCCGCCCACAGTACAGGGGCTCTTTCTCCTCCAGCTGATTGAGAAGTGGCACTGGCTGGCTCTGCACAGAGCTCCAGAGAAAGGACTCTCACTGTCTTTTGTCCCGCTTTCAGGTTTGCCGCCAGGAAGAGTCGGCTCGCAGTGGCCTGGAGCAGCTGCGCCAGGAGTCCTCTCGCCATGGGCATGCACTGGCCGAGGTGTGCGCAGAGAAGGAATTGCTGGCACGGGAGAAGGCTGCCCTGGAGGTGCGACTGGCAGCCATGGAGCGGGAGAGACAAGGCCTTTCGGAGCAGCTGGCAGAGGCCAGGTAAGGGCAGGGAGGAGACCCTGGGCAGGACGTGCTTTAATGTCTGTAAGGAGAAAGGTGACAATCGTTACACGGGGACTGATTGCATCCTGTGTGCTTTTCACATGTTTTCACTTCCATGGACAGAAAATGGAAGAATTTCAAGCGAAAAAAAAGCCTGCCCTGAGCTGAAAGTTATTTTTCTGACAGCTAAAGCTGGCAAAGCTCTCCTGAGCCTTGGGCTCATGTTTATGTCCCCTTACCTGTTCCTCTGTGACGTCCACAGCAAGCTGATCTGGCTCTGAATGGAGCCATCATTAAAGCACGCAGACGTTTCCTGGAACCTGAAGTTTCTCTCTGGTCTTGGTTATTCTTGTTCTGTGCATTTGAACGTCGATCTTTCCTTATCGCGTAGTTGGACGTGGGATCTTCAGAATTCGCGGCTATTGCTTATGGACGTTGTGAGTAGGACGCTGCCCTTCAGGAGAAGGCAGAGGCTCCTGCAGAAAGTGTGGAGGGCCTTCTGTTTCTAAGCCAACTCGTGTGGTGCAGGACCTAGAGCTGGTCACCCCAGCAGCGGGGAAACCTCTCTTGAATTCTCGCCAGCCTTCCGGGGTTCTTGCCCATCACTGATATCTTCGTCCTGTACTCCCTACCAAATGCTGTGTAGAGACAGACATCATGGAGAAATTACACAGGGAAGGAATAAGATTCGCTGCCTCTGCTGTATCAGGTTTCTAAGATCAAATGTGGCAAGGTCTGCATTTTTTAAAGAAAAAGAAGAAAACAGAAAAAAAATAGTGAGTCCTTTTCTCAGGTGTGCTTTAGAAGACACCAGAACTTGCAGAGTTGTACAAACGGTGTTTTAGAGATTGTTTGTCACACTTCTGGAATTTTACACTTTACCTCTCTGGAGTAGATTGTTAGCAATGCTGATAAACACCATTTGGACTCTGTGTTTCTTGAGACCTGCTGCTGTTTCTGAGCTCCAGCTTCCCTTAGTTGATCCAGATGAATTATGATTGATCCATTATTGGGCTGTTACTAAATTATTATATGTTCAGCTCAAGTTTTTCTCTTGATTTGCAACAGTTTAAATGGAAGGATACCTGTCTCTCCTTTCAGATAGTCCTTGTTCAGATAAAATCTAATACTGATTTCTCACAAATGCTGCTACAGGCATGAGATTTTACTTTAATACCTGATGTATTTCTTTAGTCCTTTTAAACAGAGAGAGTATGGAAAATTACCTGCCTTTACCTATGCTGTGAACAGCATTAAAAAGTCACGAGTCAGCCAGGGAAATACTCTTACTCTGTCCCTGTGGAGAGCACCTTGGAAGTGTTGATAAGGGCTGTGAGCAGAGGCTTACTGGCATGGACGTTGTGGGCACAGCTCCCCGTGTGTCATGGATGAGACACCAGCAATTTCAGACGAGGCTGTTGCAGTCAAATTGGGCTGGGGTTTCTGTGTTCTGCCCGGTGAGAAGGGAAGCCTGGCCGCTCCCTCGGAGGGGCCTGCATTGCTATTTGGAATGGCAGAAATAGGCTTTCTGTGTAGGGGTTCCCATGCGAGCCTTTTTCCGNAGGCTTCGGGAGGCTGACCACAAAGTGGAGATAAACAAGCTCCTGCAAGACGTGGTAGGAAACACTATGCTCCTGACTCCTTCAAGCAAGCTTTGTGGGCTGGCTTTAGGAGAAGAACAGCCTGAGCGTGTGCAATGGCAGCAATGGTCTGTCACAGGCGACATGGTGCCGGGCCAGGCAGTAGAGCAATGGCTCGTGCTTGAAGGCACGTGGAGACCCCCAGGACGCTGGTGGGACAGTAACTGCAGCCAGAGGTTGCGTGTGGGCGTAAGAGGAGTTCAGGAGAAGGTTGGGTGGTCCCCAGCCAAAGCATGGCAGCAACGGGGTGGGATCTTACCAGAGTCCCGCCTGCCATGAAGTAGACTCCTACCATTGCTGCCGGCTGCAGTCAGGGGAACTTTGTTCCTGCCTTTCTGTCCTTTGGCGGCTGACAGAGGTATTGAAGGAGATGGAAGAGGCCCCTTGTTGCTGGTGCTTGAGGTGGTGGCCTGTCTTATGAGGAGGGCATGAGGGTATGGTCTCTTTGTGACCCTGCAGTCCGTCTGCACCTTTTCACTGATGAAAAGGGGGCTGAGCTTGGAAAATAGAGACTGTGAGAGCAGAGAGAAATCCTTAGGAGAGAGGTGCTAGGAAGGAGACAGCTATCAGAGAGGGGAGGACTCTACCACCTCTCTGGGCAGCCTGTTCCAGTGCTCTGCCACCCTCCAAGTCAAGAAGTTCCTTCTCTTGTTTAGATGGAGCTTCCTATGTTCAAGTTTGTGCCCGTGACCTCTTGTCCTGTCACTGGTCACCACTGAACAGATCCTGGCCTGACCCTGCCTTTAAGTTCCTTGATAGGACATGCTTTATGGAGGGCACAAAGCCACTCCTGTGCACTGTTCAGGTGGGGGGAGTGTGGGAGGGATGAAGCATCACATTGTTTTGAGGAGCTTGTCTGGGACTTGATAGAATCATTGAAGGGTTTGGGTTGGAAAGGGACATTAAGGATCCTCTGGTTCCAATCCCCTGCCTTGGGCAGGGACACCTCCCACCAGCCCAGGGTGCTCCAAGCCCCGGCCAACCTGGCCTTGAACCCCTCCAGGGATGGGGCAGCCACAGCTTCTCTGGGCACCCTGGGCCAGGGACTCACCACCCTCACACAATTTTTTCCTAATGTCTAATCTAAATTTCCCTTCTTCCAGTTTAAAACTGTTCCCCCTCATCCTGTGGCTTCAATCCCTGATCCAGAGTCCCTCCCCAGTTTTCCTGGAGGTCTCCCTGGAGTCTTCTCTTGTCCAGGCTGAAGACCCCCAACTCTCTCAGCCTGTCCCCACAGCAGAGGGGCTCCAGCCCCCAGAGCATCCCTGTGGCCTCCTCTGGCCCCATTCCAACAGGCCCATGTCCTTCTAATGTTGGTGCCCCCAGAGCTGGAGGCAGCACTACTGGGGCGGGGGGGGTGGGGTGGTGTCTCCCCAGAGTGGAGCAGAGGGGCAAAATCACCTCCCTTGACCTGCTGGCCATGCTTTTGATGCCACCCAGAATGTTGTTGGCTTTCTAGACTGCAAACTTCATCTTCAAGTCTTTTCCTCCACTCATCAGTCTAGCGAGCGGGAAGGGCACCATTCAGAGCTACGGGAGATGCTGGAGCAATGGGAAAAAGAGAAAGCAGAGACAGAAGATAAGTACGAGAAGCAACTGTTTGATATGAAGCAGAAAGTTGCTGCCATGCAAGCTCAACAAGAAGAGGAACGAACCAGAATTGAAAATGCCAAGCAAGAGGTAAAGACTGTGAAAGAAGAATTCGTGTGTTTTTTTTCAAGGCTAGAGCTGAGGGAGATGGCTGGATATAGGGCTGTGTGGAGCATGCCCTACATGTTTTCTGCTAGGGACTAGGAATGAGACCTCTCGTAGGAAGCTAGGCAGAAATGTCCCTTTTCAGTTGAGATTTTTATGCTGCTATGGTGTTGTCCTGTTTTTTTTAAGACTTACCTCAGAAAATCTTCACAGTTCTCTTAGTGGCCCTCTTTTGATATTTACTGATAAGGGCTTATAGCCTTAACTACTTTCAAGACCAAAATGAGTTTGTAGGGCTGAATCCCCAAGAGGATGGGATTTTTATTTGAGGGGGATGGAAGGGTGCAGCAGTATTGCTGAGAAGAGAAAAAATTTTATCAGGACTCCTCTGAAATATTTCTGAGCAGTTAGCCAGAGGTGTCTTGGGGACTGTGTTTTAAGTGACTTGCTGGTAAGCTATTTTGTACCCATATCTCCTGTGCCAAAGCAACCCTGTCATACACTGAAAGTCCTCTTTGTGTCCTAGCCAATGTCCTCTTAATGTAGACTGCCGAGGGACAGCAGTACTCCCAACTGTGTCTACAGATATTGAAATGACAGGGCAGCACTCAGAGATGACACTGTGTCCCTGTAACGTCATACTTTACCCAAGTCTACTGAATACCTTAAAACGGAAGTAATTTTCACCAAACCCCGCTTAGAATACATGAGTTTTCATAGAATCACAGAATGAGTTGGGTTGGAAGGGACCTTTAAAGCCCATCCAGTCCAACCCCCCTGCAGGGAGCAGGGACATCTTCAACTAGATCAGGTCGCTCAGAGCCTCATCCAGCCTGGCCTTGGGTGTCTCCAGGGATGGGGCCTCCACCCCGTCTCTGGGCAACATGTTCCAGTGTTTCACCACCCTCAGTGTAAAGAACTTCTTCCTAATGTGTAACCTAAACCCACCCTGCTCTAGTTTATAACCATTACCCCTCGTCCTATCGCTCCATGCCCTTGGAAACAGCCCCTCCCCAGCTTTCCTGTAGGCCCCCTCCAGGGACTGGAAGGCCACTATAGGGTCTCCCCAGAGCCTTCTCTTCTCCAGGCTGAACAACTCCAACTCTCTCAGCCTGTCTTTGTAGGAGAGGTGCTCCANNAAGACCAAGGCAAAGAAATTGTTCAGAACCTCATCCTTCTCCTCATCTGTTGTTACCAGTTTGCCATTTGCATTCATCAGGGAGGGCACGCTTTCTTTGACCTTCCTTTTCTGGTTGATGTACCTGTAGAAGCCCTTCTTGTTATTCCTAGCATCCTTTGTCAAGTTCAGCTCCAGCCGTGCCTTGGCCTTCCTGACCTCATCCCTACATACCTGGGCAGCATCCCTGTACTCTTTCCAGGCCACATGATGCTGCATGAACCGCCTGTGCAGTTCCTTCTTGCCTTTTAGTCTGACCAGCAGGTCCCAGCTCAGCCATGCTGGTCTCCTCCCTTTCTTACTTGATTTCTTACACCTGGGGATTGAGAGCTCTTGTGCTCTATGGAAAGCATCCTTGAAGATCTGCCAGCTCTGTTCTGCCCCCGTGTCCCTCAGGACCATTTCCCAGGGGGTCCAACTGACTAACTCCTTGAAGAGCCGGAGGTTTGCTTTCCTGAAATTCAGGGTCCTGATTAGGCTCTTCGTGTGGTAGATATCCCTTAGGACTGTGAACTCCACCAGTGTGTGGTTACTGCAGCCCAGGCTGCTTCCAACCTTGACGTCCCCAGTGAGCTCACTGGCACTGGGGACTGTGAGGTCCAGTATGGCATCCCTCGGGTAGGGCTGTCTATTTCCTGTCTTAGGAAGTCGTCATTGAGGCACTCCAGGAACCTCCTGGATTGTCTACAGCTCGCTGTGTTACTTCTCCAGCAGATGTCGGGGTGGTTGAAATCCCCCAGCAGGAAGAGAGCCTTTGAGCGCAATGCCTCCTGTAGCTGGAGGAAGAAGGCTTCATCAGTAGGTTCCCCTTGATCAGGCGGCCTGAAGTAGACACCAACCACAAGGTTCCCCTTGTTGCCTCGGTCTCTTGTTCCTACCCGTAAGCTTTCAGCTTCCTCTTGGCTGTTCTTTAGGGACATCACAGTCTATCCCTTAACACAGAGGGCAACACCTCCAGCCGTCCTTCCTCGCCTGTCCCTTCTGAACAGCCTGTAGCCATTGATAGCCACGTTCCAGTTATAGGATTCATCCCACCAGGTTTCAGGAATGTCCACTATGTCGTAGCTTTCCAGCAGCACAGTAGCTTCCAACTCCTCTTGTTAGTTGCCTATGCTGCATGCATTCGTGTAGAGGCACTTCAGCCGGGCTGTTGGCTGTGACGCCTTCCTAGAGGAGCACCCCTTGGGGTGTTTCTTGGGTGTTCCTCTGCTGACTTGGACTGCCTCAGGAGCTCCTGTCTCATCTCTGTAAGACTTTCACTGTGAAGTCGCATCCCCAGCATGGCTCAGGGCAACAGGTCAAAGGCCCTTCCTAGCACCCTGTCCCTCCAACCCTGATGTGATGTCCCACCGCTTGTCACAGACAGGCCTAATATTATCATCCCCCTCCCCCTTCATATCTAGTTTAAAGCCCTGTCGATCGACCCTGCAATCTCTTGGGCAAAGACCCTCTTCCCCCTTTGAGAAAGTTGGCTCCCATTAGATGCCAATAAGCCTGGTGCCGTGTAGGCCATCCAGTGGTCAAAAAACCTGAAACTGTGGTGGCAACACCAGCCATGAAGCCATGTATTAATGGACTGGATGCGTCTGTTCCTTCCAGTGTCACTGCCTGCAACCGGAAGGAGCGAGGAGAAAATAACTTGTGCCCCGGACTCCTTTACCAACCTTCCCACGGCCCTGAAGTCCCCTTTGGTTGTTCTTGCTCTGCAAGTTGTAGCTTCATGTCCACCTCCATGGAAAATCAGGAATGAGTAATAGTCCGAGGACTGTATCAAACTGAGGAGTTTCCTAGTTATGGCCTTAACCGGGGCTCCAGGAAGACAGCAGACTTCCCTGTGAAGAGGGTCAACCCAGCATATTGGACTCTCAGTTCCCCTCAGGATGGCGTCACCAATGACTACAGCCCTTCTTTTCTTCCTTCGGGGGGTGGTGATGATATGGGCCATACTTCTGTCTGACTGTGGAGATGTCTCTAGTGTACATTGCCCATCATCCACATCCTCATTCGACTGGCCTTCCTCATTCAGTACCTCATACCTGTTGTTCAGACGTACTAGGGGGGGCAAGGAGAGGGTTCATCTGCTGCCCAACCATGAACTTGTCTCCATTCACTCCCTTCATTTAGGCTTCTGCCTAGCAGGAGCAGGGTGCAGGGACCTCTTGATCCCATTCGGTTTCTGCTAGGTGCTCCTGTTTCTGAACCAAGGAGGGCAGAGCCTGGCTCCACCAGTCTGTTTCTTCGTCAGCCTTTTCTGAAGGAGCTGCCAGCTTCAGCTCTCGGTCAGCCTTGCATTTTCTCTACTGATAACTAGGTGCAAAAGTCGCTATTGAGAGACAAACAGGACTATGCAGAAGAGGAGGGATACCCTCACCAGCAAGGCGAGGCACATGAGAAATGCCGTGCATTTTCCTGTTAGATGACTGAGTTTGTTGAAGATCCAGTCACAGGTGGATGGTGGATGGACCATGTTTACACTGCCAGTCTCACTTAGGAAGCTGTGTCTCCAAGTGGGCAGATAATGACCGAGGAGACCAGCAGCATAGTGCTTTGAGAACATGTGAGCCCATCCGTCTGTGAGTCTTGCCACACAAATTTTGTACAGGAAGTTTAAACTCATCTTCTCTATGTTTCTGTGCAGATCCTGCTAGAAAAGGAGCGTGAGAAGAATGCTTTATTAGAGACGCTACTCCAGACTCAGGAAGAGCTAAGAGACACTCACCAGCAGCTAGAGCAGCTTAGCCAGGAGCTGAAAGAGCAGCAAGAGAATGGGCAGGTAAGTCTGACTAGTAGGGTAAGTTGAAAGAACAGGCAGTTGGCAATTGGATGTAAGCTGAGAGAGGCTGTGAGAGCCAAGTAACAGTGTGAAGGGCAGTAACAAGGCAATAAAACATAAGTCCTGGGAGACAAGGACTACTGCAGGCACGGAAAGCACAGAGCCTGGTAAGCTCCAAAGGCCAGGAACAGGAAGGAAGGGTTAAAGTGGAAGCAGAGCTGTGTAGTAAAGAAGAGTCTGAAGGAATGGGATTTTGAGACAGAAAGAGGAGAAAGCTGAAGATGATGGCAGGTCCTTGTAACATGCTCTCCATTTGTGTTTACAGAACATCACAGAAAAGCTGCAAGCAGAGCTGCAGGAAACTCAGAATAAGATCGAGGCAGTGGAGAAAAGGCACAAGGAGGAAATCAAAACCATCAAAGACGAAATGAATATCCTTCTTCAGCAGAGGGATGGCCTACAAAAACAGGTGACTGAAAGACCAGTAGCTACTCCAGTCATCAAATAGGTGCTCTCTCCCCTTCTTGCTTTTCCATTGCAGAGCAGGCTGGAGCGGGTAATCCCTCTGACTGCCATCCTACTGTGCTCTCCATCGCAGCTGGTCTGAGGGAGACTTACCGGTCAGCAGAATCTCAGCTGCTCTGGACCAGACGGGCTAGTCCTTTGGCTTGTTTGCCCACAATCATCAGAGTGGATTTCGGACAGCCTGTTACTGCTAGTCTTGTTTTTTAAGGTGTTTTTTTCTGATGAACATGGGGAATCACTTGTTTAAAAATCTAAGTCAGCTGTGTTCATTGTGAATCTGGTCCTCTCATGGTAGGGTGAAATTTAAAGTTGTTCTTTCCCTTTCCTCGTGATGTATGATATGTCTGACAGTGAGCAGCTGTAGTCTTTGACTGCTTTGTTATGTTCTACTTGAGGTGGAAGAGTTGACATCTCAGCTAGCAGCCTCCGAGGAGTCCCTGGAAGTGATTGGCTGCAGAGCTCAGCAAGATCTGTGTGAGGCACAGGAACTGTCAAGGCAGAAATTGCTGGAGGTGGTGCACCTCCAGAACATCCTGGAGGAGAAGAGGAATCAATGGGAGGAGGCAGAACGTCAGAACAAGGAGCTGCAGGTGTGTCTGCAGTCCTTGGAGGAGGAAAGAAGTCGATGGGAAGAAGTAGAGCATCACAACACAGAATTTCAGGCTGCTTTGAAGATCCTAGAGAGTGAGAAAGCCAGGTAAATGAAGGCCTGTGAGACCTTCCATCCTGTTTAATGAGTTTTCTCTTTCAGATCTTTGCAAATACGAGTGGCTCTGGCAGCGTTTCCTAAGAAGTAGAGTTCTGAACTATCCATGCAGTTATGTTTCATTCTCTTGATGTTGTGTTTCATTTTATTTTCTCTTAATCCTTCAATTTGTTCCTTACAGTTTTTCTGAATGGCTTTTGGAGAGTAGTCCTTTCTTTAAAAGGAGGTGTTCTTTTGTTGAGTCAGCATGTTAATACTGTTCAATTAAACTTTCATGAGTTTCAAACGTGAAACACAGCAAAGGAGGCAGGTTGAGCTGTAGTATAATGAGCTAGGTAGATCCATCAGCTCTGCCTTGGGTCCAATAAATTTTAGATATTTGGGATCCGTTTCAGTCCTCCACGCTGATACCATTGGTTGGCAGAAGCCATCTTAGAATCATAGAATGGGTGAGGTTGTAAGGGACCTTTAAGATCATCCAGTCCAACCATTAACCCCCCCGACAAAAACCCCTTCTAAACCCTGTCCCTCAGCACCTCATCTACCCTTTTCTTAAACACCTCCAGGGGTGGGGAGGTTGGAAGGGACCTTTAAGATCATCAAGTCCAACCATTAACCCCCCCTGACAAAAACCCCTTCTAAACCCTGTCCCTCAGCACCTCATCTACCCTTTTCTTAAACACCTCCAGGGATGGGGAATCCACCCCCTCCCTGGGCAGCCTATTCCAATGTTTAATAATCTTAAAACCATGTCTTAAATCTTCAAACCATGATTTTGAACTAAGCTAGGTTCCCCTCTGAGGCACCCAAGAAACAAGAATATTTCTTATTGCCATCTGTTTCCTCATTCCTTCAAAAATCCCAACAGGTGTCTAGAGAGTTACGGGTGTAACTGACTGTCCAAGGAATGCAAGAGAGAAGAGGGAGGGTAGGTAGGCTACTTCAGCTGGTAAAGTCCTGACAATCTTCCAACACATATCTTAATTGAAGAGGAGATATAAAAGGCAGCGCACTCTTGCTTCCCCTGTGAGGGATCCTGCATCTTATATAAGGATCTGAGTATTTCCTTCAAGCCTCCATTACCACTTCTGATATCAGCCTTTGCTTCTCTCGCCAAAAGTAATAGGGGTGCTGACAAGTCTTACAAAACTCCCCAAAGATCCCCCTGCTGTTTGTTGCTGCTGTTCCTACCGGGACTTACAAGCTAGGGGAAGACAGTGTCTCTTTGTTGTTGACAAAACTTGCCCCTTGAAGTCTCGTTAGTCAAAAGAAAAGTTTTTCTCTAACCCAATATCTTAATTTCAGGACTTTGTTACGTTTATAATTCACATTCCCATATCAAGAAAGATAGGGTATTTAGCCAATAATTCACCTTTCTCCTATGGAAACAAGCGTAGTAGGCAAATGCTTGGGTGTGATGGGTCAGCCTGGCTTAGGCCTGGACAAGCAGCTTAGTTGTTTGGATAAACGTCAGCAGACAAAGCCATTTTCCCCTTGGTGGTGGAAGTCCTGAGAGTTTATTAAATGTTATACCACGTAGTAATGAGTTGCATGCTCTCTTTCAGGCTGACTCTGTCTCTGGAAGAGAAGGAACTGAGCCTCAGAACCCTGGAAGAAGAGAACCTTGTCCAGCACAACGAGGTGTCTCAACTTCTTTCTGCTATTCACCAGGCCCAGCAGCTCCATTGAGGGCACAGAAGAGAAATACCTCTCACCCTCTCACACACATACACAGCTTCACTTCTGAGGCTGGAAAGCATGAAAGCCTGACAGTTGGACCTTTCCTTTGGGGATAGGGAAACTTCCTTTTCGCCCCATAGCCTCCAGATAACTGTTTCTAGCTTATTTTGCTCAGTTTGAATACTTGGCTTTGTGCCTTTTGTTTCCAGCGTGTTTTTTGCTTGAAATAACTTCTCCTTCATTCCTTCCTCTACTTCCCGCTCCGCTGCCTCAGTAGCAGCAGTGTCCCTGAAGCTCTGTGTATCTGTGTTCTAGATACAGTCACTGCAGGAGGCCTTGCTGGAGAAGGAGGCTGGCCTGGCGATGCGAGAGAAGCAGCTGCTACAGGATCTGGAGGAGTCCCGAGCAGGTGAACGGTGCTTGAGGGACTCTTTGCGCATGCTGGAGGTTGAGACGTCTGATCTGCGTTTGAGGCTTTGTAGCACAGAGAACAGAGCAAAGGCGCTGGCTGCAGAGTGTCAGCAGGCTAACAGTGCCCACTGTGAAGCCCAATCCCAGCTGGACAAACTGCGCTTGGTTCTCCATCACCTGATCTGTGACAGCAGAGACTTAGTCACTTGGAGTTCAGGCAAGTGTGGGAGGCTGGGTTAACAAGGCTATAGAGCACGTATAGGAGAGCAGGTGGAGGGAGGTGTGGTTCTTTGTAATCCTGATATGATAGACTCATCCTTTTAATTTAGGCTGACTCAAGTCTTGGGAAGTCTTGAAAGCCTGACATCCCTGTAGAGAGACAAGTCTATGTCTGTACATGGAGAAATGACCAGCATCAAAATGAAATAGGGCCCACGTTATGCCCAGTCAATAGGGCATGTGCGTTCTTCCTTGGGGCAGTGCTGACATTAGTGGTCATCAAAATAACTTAACCTGTGACACCCGTCTTGCTGTCCTGTGAGCTCTAGGATTACATCAAAGGCACTGCCACTTTCTCCTGTGTATAAAGAAAGAGACCTTGTTTGTTGGAGACCCTTCAGTTAAAGCTTGAAACAGAATGGTTTCTCTCTTCAGAACAGGGTCATGTCTGGGGCCCAACTGTTTCTCAGGCCAGGGACCTCCCTGTGGAGTTCACAGTGGACAGAGTGACAACAGCCCTACAAGACCTGCATCAGCACCTGAAGCAGACTCAGCAAGATCAGGTAACGTGTGTCTAGTGCACGCACAAGTCCTGTGCTGCTAGACTGAACTGACAGGCAGAGTGCCAAAGCCAGAATGGGTGTAAATTCTTGTAGGCCAGGTTGGCTTGCTGCCGTGGGGAGCAAGGAGAATCATGATCGCATCTACCACTACTGTCCCGCTTCCCCCTCCTGCCATGGCTATTTCTGCCTTAGTGTTTGTATCTCTGTCTCCTGCCAGCAGTGGATTTGTGAGGTGGTACTTCTCTTCTTACCTCTTCCAGAATGATGCGAGGAAGAAGATACAGGACTTGGAGCTGGAGCTGAGCAAGAGGCAAGCTGAGAGGGACCATTTCAGTGCCCACAATCAAGAACTTCAGAAACAGTGGGCTCAAAGCCAGGAAGGTACTGCTTCTCCTTTCCAACCCGCTGACTCCATACTGTCTCACCAGCAGGAATCTCTGATACCATGCAGAGGAAAAGTGCAGTGCCCAGAGGTGGGAAGAGAAGAAAAACAACAAGCCTGAGATTTAGCTATAGAACTACCAGGAAAAGCTTTTTATAAGAGAAGGATCCAGTGGCTGGCAGTGCATCTGACTGTGCTACTGGTGTTGCCTTTCAGGTCATATGTCACTGCTAAGTACGTGTAGCTTGATGCCTCACAGCATACTTCTCCGTATGCTCTTTAATAGCACCAATCCGCAACAGTATTGACTTCCTTTTCTTCTTACATGGCAGATTCCCAGAGCATTAATTCAGTGTTATGCTCCTGTGTTACTGCATCCTTTCTTCTGCTGCTTTTCCTACTTCTCTGGTACCTTCTGCATTCTTTTTACCACCTTTTTGTTGATACTCATTTGGTGTCTGAGCTCACAGCCACAGCAAACACAATTTCTAACTTCCCTAGCCACTTCTTACTTAGTCCCGTGTAACGTGTTCGCATTGGGTTTATCTATAAACTGGTTTTCACGTGTAACTGGTCACCTTTTCCTCAAAGCTCCAGGCCACCCCAGAGCCTGCAGGGCTATTAGCATCTCTGCATCATAGCTGGACAGGCATCTCTGCTCCTTTCTCTGTCATTGTTTTCCCACTCTCTGTGTCAGAATTGCTTTTTCATCTCATTGTCTCGTTTTTCTTGTCTCGAACTACAGGAAGAGCAAAGTGTGGGCACTGCTCATTGCCTCCCCCCAAGGCTGTTGCCACTCATGCAGTGCCTTTACCTGTTCAGTATTTCTTCATGTTCCCTCTCTGAGATGGAACTGCTGACCATTTTTCAGACTCTTTGCAGAAGTTTTCCAGGCCTTAGATCATTGCTTTTTCTGGAACATCCATAGTTTTTACTACATATGTCACATGATTGCAGCTTATATACTTTACATTCTGCCACTGGATGGATCCTGCTTTTCCCACTAGTCAGTTATTTCTGTCTTTAGTTTCTGTCTACAATTCTAGTCTCTTAGTTTAGCTGTAGTTCCTGTGTATCCATAGTCCTTCTTGCTTCAGGTCTTGGTACTGGTGTGATGCTCAATTGTTCTTGCCTTGTTGTCCTGGTATCATTATTTCCTTTCTTCTTTTCTTCTGCTAGTGCCAATGTATTCCCCTAGCATTCCTTTGGACAAATGTCAAAGTGCATCTTCAAGCACAACATTGACATCTGTTCTTCTCTCTAACATCTCTTAAGTCTTTCTGGTCAATGAACTGTGTCATAGTCAGTCTTCACTTTTGCTGCTTCTTCCTTTTCCTTTAGGACACTAGATCTGACTCTCACCTGCTGTCGCTGTCTTTGGTTCATTGACGTCAGTTCTCCCTGCTTCTAACACTGTGGGTGATGTGCTGCCATGCCCTTAGCCCTGGCCTTTCAACAAGCAGAAGAGCAAACACATCTTCATATTCTTCTGAACCTTGCCACTTTCTTTCTTCTTTTTCACTCTGCTTGGAAGTTTCCTTTATTTTCATCTGCTTTGACACTCCTTGTGGGCTTAGGGACTGGGAAACACAATCAGATAAGAAAATGATGTTTTCTCTGTGGGATGCAAATCACTTTCGTTTTGCTTTGATTTTCACTTTCTCTTTCACCTTTTCTGCTGCAGAGACACAGGTGGCAGAACGCAGGAGGAACTCTCAACAAGCTGCCCTGCAGGAAGAGGCTGCTGCTCTAAAGGAGGAAGCTGTGGCTCTACATCAAGAGGTGGCATCTTTGGAAAGGAAACTCAAGAGCACTGAGAAGCAAAGGAAGGATGTCCTGGTGAGGCTGGCAGATGACAGGAAGGGCTGTTTCTTACATATTTTTTGGCCTTCTGTTAATAATTCTAAGGAGCAATTTTTTCCCAGCGGAGAGCTGATTTGGGGTGGTCTTGTACAGGTTCAGTCCAAATCTGAGGCGATACAATATATGCAAATACTGACCAAGCATCTCTCATTTTCCCCTTCCTTCCACTCATCATTCCTCATTTCTCAGACTTTTGCTTTCCTGCCTGGCCTTGTAGCTGAATTAGCAGGTTCACCACTGTGGGTAAGAGAAGACAGTCCAGAAAGGAGAGGTCGTGACCCAATAGCACAGACTAAGTGGAGAGACTACAGACTGCTACAAGAGCAAAAGGATATTGCTCATACCAGTGGTATAACCTTACATGTATAACCAGTGGCATAACCTTTTTATTTACCTTATAAAAAGGTAACTGAAGTGTTCTTTCTCTTCCCTTCCTCCCTAACAGAGAGAACATTGTCATGCCACTGCCTTAATCATGCTTAGTCTGGACTTTAAATCCTGTCTGCAGTTCTGGCAGCTCCTTCACAAAACAACACCCTAGAGCTAGAAGAGGTTCAGAGAAGAGCAAAAAGGAAGATGGGACTGGCTGAGTAAGCAGGGAAAGATGTAACCTAAAAGGTGGTATAGGAAAGGTCTACAACATCCCGAGAGGCAGGGAGAGAGGGGGGCTGCGGTTATTCCCTCTCCTTTCCAAGAGATGAACCTGAGCCATCTGATGAAGGCAGCGAGCGTCACGCTGCAAGCAGATGCCGGGAAGTGGTACACTTACAGCAGAGCAGACCTGGTGAACTCCTTCAGAAAGGGTGTTGTAAATACAGCAGGTCTGTGAGGGCTCAGGAGGAGACTGAAAGTTCTCACAAGCTGGAACAGTGCTGGGCTTGGGATAAGTCTACCCCACTCTTGGGCTTTCTTCCCAGAGTATACACTTATAGGCACTGTGACATACAGGACACCAGCCTAGACATTTGAGCCAGTGCAGCTGTTCTAACATGATCAATATTTGCCCACTTCTCCATTTACAATGACTCCAAAAATCAGTTACAGACAGAGTTTGGGAAATACAGTACAGTTCCCAAATCTTTATTGAGTGACAGGAGAAAATTTACATTTTTCAGAGAAGTAAAAGAGAGCTTCTGCGGTTCATTCAGTGGCCAGTCCGGCCCAAACCACGACAACATTGAACAGAGAAACCAAATGAATAACTCGAATTTTCTCCTAAAAGCTCAAACTTCAGCCCTTGACTGCCACTGGAGCAGGAGTTCAAATTTAGTATGAAACCCAAACATATATATATGGAATTATTGAATCTTTTCCTCCCTGTTTTGCAGCACGAACGGGACAGACTGCAAGCAGTTAAAGAAAAAATGGTATGGGAGATAAAACTTCTTCAGGAATCAGTCACAGCCTCTGAAACCAGAGCAAATACAGCAACAGATATGAATCACTCCCTTGCACAGGAACTCGAAACCACACTGTCCATATTAAAAATGAAAAATGAGGACATGGAAACACAGTGGGAGAAAATCCAGATGCTCCAGAAAGAGGCAGCAGAGGTGAAAGCTCTGCAGGAGAATCTCACTCATATGACTGCCATCCTGTCAGAGAGGGAGGGAGAAATTAAGTTATTCCAGGAAAAGATAAGAATGCTGGAAAGGCAAAAAGAAACACAGAAAACTACTCTTGATGGGGTCATGAAGGAAATCACAGAGAAGAAAGAGAAGACAGAATCCCAGCAAGAACACATACAGGAGCTGGAGAAGCAACAAGAAAAACAGAGGACTGCTGTAAGCAAAATGAACAAAGAGCTGGAAGAGAGAGACCAGGAGATAAGATCCCAGAAAGAACTGATACAGGAGCTGGAGAAGCAGCAAGAGTTGCAGAGGACTATGGTGAGCAAGATGAGCAAAGAGCTAGAGGAGAGGGACCAGGAGGTCAGATCCCAGAAAGAACTGATAAGGGAGCTGGAGAAGCAGCGAGAGATGCAGAGGACTGCTGTCAGCAACATGAGCAAAGAGGTGGAAGAGAGGGACCAGGAGATCAGATCCCAGCAAGAACTGATAAGGGAGCTGGAGAAGCAGCGAGAGATGCAGAGGACTGCGATGAGCAAGATGAGCAAAGAGCTAGAGGAGAGAGACCAGGAGGTCAGATCCCAGCAAGAACTGATAAGGGAGCTGGAGAAGCAGCGAGAGATGCAGAGGACTGCTGTCAGCAACATGAGCAAAGAGGTGGAAGAGAGGGACCAGGAGATCAAATCCCAGCAAGAACTAATACGGGAGCTGGAGAAGCAGCGAGAGATGCAGAGGACTGCGATGAGCAAGATGAGCAAAGAGCTAGAGGAGAGAGACCAGGAGGTCAAATCCCAGCAAGAACTAATACGGGAGCTGGAGAAGCAGCGAGAGATGCAGAGGACTGCTGTCAGCAACATGAGCAAAGAGATGGAGGAGAGAGACCAGGAGATCAGATTTCAGGAAGGGAAAATAATGATTCTAGAACAACACGGTACATCACAAGTCAGAAATCTGCTCATGGATCTTGATCACATGAAAGGAAACTTGAAGGAGAAAGACTTAGAGCTTATGTCACTGACTCATCAGATCCAAGAGCTGGAAAAAGTGAGAGAAGAGGTGAAATCTCAGCAGGCAAGCCTTGAGCACCTGAGGGCAGTTCTTAAGGACAAGGAGAGTGAGTGTGACTCTCAAAGGGAGCAGTTAAAACTCTTGCAGCAGTCTAAGGAACAGCAAGAGAGTCACCTGCAAGAGCTTCGTGGTAAAGTAGAAGAGATGACGCTTTCTTTATCTAAAAAAGATCAAGAACTTGAGTCACAACAACAGCAAATCCAGGAAGCTGAAGAAGTCATGGAAATGCAGTTAAAGACTGTCCATGACCAACTGGAACAGGCTTTAGAAACCTTAAAAGAAAAGGACAGGCTTATAGACATCCAAAAGCAACAAACATGGAACTATGAGGAAGAATCAGAACGGATTAATGTCTTACATAGAGACTTAGAATACACTACGGCAATACTGAAGGAAAAGGAATTCACGATTGAATCTCAGAAGGAAATGATTGAGACCTTCCAAAAACAAAAACAAGACTCTGAACAGCAGAAGGAAATTCTGCAACATCTTCAAGTGGCACTAAAGGAACAAGAGCAAGAAATTGTATCCCTTAGAAAGCAATGTGAGGCATGCAAGGAAAAGAAGGAAAAGCATGAAGCTGAGCAGACAAATCTTCAAGCAACAAAACTGACTCTGAAAGAAAGAGAAGAAAAGATAGGTGTTCTGGAGGAGGCTATCTCTAGGCTTCAACAGCAAAAGGAGGAAGCAGAGATGCAGACTAAAGTCATACTGCAAAAACTAGAATACGCTGAGGCTTCTCTAGAAGCAAGAGATCAAGAGATAGTGTCTTTGCAAGAGCATGTCCAGGACCTTCGAGAGCAGAAGGAGTTAGAAGGCAAGCAGGCCAAGAGTCTACAGCAAGATCTAGATAAAATGAGCCAACTAGTGAAGGAGAACCGTTTGGAGTTCCTCAGGCAGGCAGAGCAAATGAACATGTTCTGGCTTCGTGGCGAAGGTACGAAAGTAGAACTAACATCATGCCAGAAGCAAGTGAATCTGCTTGAGGAAACAGTGAGGAAGAGAGATGAAGACAATGAAACTCTTCTGCAAAAACTCCAGCACCAAGAAGAACTGAAGACCATGCAGAATCTCCAGCTTAGGCTAACCGAGAAGAATGAAGAGGTTAGCCACCACAGAGAGCAAGAGAAGCTCCTGGAAGAAGCCTTGCCTGATAGGAAACAAGAGACCAAGGTTCAAGGTGAGCAAAAAGAGATAGAAGAGGAAATAAGAGGTCTTCGAGAAGATCTCCAACATGTTCAGCAGACTCTGACAAAGAAGGATGAAGAGATCAAGTCCCAGAGAGACAGAGTCAGCTCTTTAGAGAAGACTCTGACAGGGAGAGAACAAGAGCTCAGGAGGCAGAGTGAACTCCTCAAACAATTAACATCAGCTTTGCGATGGAAAGATGACACTGAGACCCTCAAGAAACAAATCCAGAAACTCCAAAAATGGGAGGAAGAAGAGGAGGAGAAGAGGAAAGTTCTCCATCAGAGAGACCATCTGTTACAAAGGCAGAAGGAGCTAACCCAACAACTGGAAGATGAGCGGAAAGCAAAGGGGGAAGAAGTGGAGCGTGTGATTGCTATTCTGAAGCAGACTGAAAGTGGAGAAATCGAATGGAAAGAGAAGGCACAAGCACTGACTCTTGCCCTTAGCAAGAGTGAAATGGCCAATGTGACTCTGAGGGAAGAAATGGCCATCCTGCAGAGTATGGTTTCAGAGAGGGACAAGGACCGGTTCCATCTTCAGGTAGGCACTGTGACTGATTATCTGTCAACTAAAATGTCTGTAAAGGATTCTAAAGATACTTCCCATAAAGGTATGGGAATATATATTCCCATAAATACATGTCCTACTTGGCCAAAGAAACCATACTGCAGCCAGCAGGCTTGCCTGCCTGTATAGCTCTGGACAGAGACCATCTACCTGCTAGAACATTTTCTGGCAAGCTTGACCAACATGCTGTGGTTGGGATGTGTCAGGGAAAGGGAAGGGCACAGCTGACCAAACGAATGTACTAAACCCCGTAGAATTTTGTAAGGATGGCTGAGCAGCAGCAACACCGATGGTGCTTAGAGGATGCTTTCAGAGACGGAGACCTCTGAGGTCCAGCTTTTCCAGGCTGTTAGAGAGACTGGAAATGGTACCATTGCCCGGTCAGGTGGCAGGCTTCATTGCGCATTCAGGAGGTTCTTGTGCCAAAAGCATGGCAAAAAGCATGCAGGGAAACTTGTGTGGATTTCTGCAAGGTGATGTGGAAGAGGGCCCCTGGGAAGGGAGAGTGGTGTTTTGGGCTGTGGAGCAGGAGGAGGAGCAGAAGGGACGTAGCACCGTCCGTTGCTCCATGGGCACTCTCCCCGACGGGTGGGTTCTGGCCCTTCTCTCCGTTCCGTGGCAGCAGCTCCCACCATCTCCTCTCTGAATCCCCAGCGGGCGATTGCAGAAGGGCAGCGGCTGTCCTGGCGCTCGGAGAAGAGACTCCTGTCGCAGCGGCTGGAACATCTGCAGGCAGCAGTTGCAAGGCTGGAGCAGGAGAAGACGCAGCTGAAGGAGCACAATGCTGAGCTCAGGAGGACTCTGGAGGAGGTAAAAGAGGCTTTCGCTGCCTCTGCGCAGGGTCGTGGTCCTCTGGAAGAGAAGGCATTTCCAGAGAGAGCACTTTGGAGCCCTGGGCTTGTTTCCTGCCCTCTCCCACTGTCCCCTGTGGCCACACGCTTTTGTCTTTTCTCTCTCTGCTGGCACCCCGTTGCCTCGGCACATGCACATTCGCTGCGGTACCCCCCTTCTTGCCCCCGGGTCCCCATACACACACATTGGACACGCTGGGCTCAGGAACTCTTTCCTCCTGCTCGCTCTCTTGCGTCGGCTGCTTCGAGTGCTTTTTGCCCCCAGCGTTCTCTGGTGCAGTTCACAGTCTCTGAGCAGCCATCTCCTTGCCGTGATGTCCAGAGGTCCTTCTGCTCCTTGTTTGGGGGCCGGTTTCTGTGACCCTTCTCCTATCCAACGTGCAGGTGGAACGTGAACGGAGGAGACTGAGGAGATCCTGCAGAGGTCGGGCGCTGCCAGCTGCAGGCGGATTGTCTCTCTCCGAGTCCGAGCAGCGCAAGATGCCGGCGTCTCAGCAGGTGAGAACAGGACCTTCCTTGGTGGGAGGAGGCTCCGGCCAGACGGAGCAGCAGCCCCCCAGTATAGTCCTCACAGAAGCTGAATATAGACCATAGCCCTGACCAGACTGGAGACCGAAGGGAAATCCTCGCCTTTCCTTCACAGGAGGAGTCTCAGGCGTGCTGCCGTCGTCGACTGGCGGAGTTGCAGACCCAGGTGAGGAGCAGGAAAGCTCTCCTCCAAAGCCACTGTGGCTGTGCTGACGGGCAGAGCTTTGCACGATGCTACGGCCCGAGTTTTGTTTGGCTGTCAGGAAGGGAGAGCAGCAGGCAGTGGGAATACCCAGTCAGACACGTCCCTTGGCCACGGCCAAACAGCCTCATTCACCCAGGTCTGGTCTCTGCGGTGCCTCCGGGTGAGGCAGGGTGGGAGAGGGGTTGGAGGAAGCTCAGAAAACGAGGTGGCCGGCAAGTGGAGAATCGCCCAAGGACTTTCCCCTTGGGCCTCAGTCACCCTGTTGGCCCTCCCCATTTTCCCTGCTCACGCGCTAGCTGCCAGGTTTTTAAGTTGGGTGAGAACAGAAGAGTTCTTCAGTGCCTTGTGTAACCAGCAGCCCTCCTGCTGAGGAAAAAGCCTGTGGAACCAAGGTGGCAGTAGCCCCAGTCTCTCTCCGGAAAAGGAGAGTTGGGTTAGTAAATCCCGTAGGAACCTCTCTCTCTCGTGTCCCTGTAATGGCTCGGGGTTGCGCATGTGCATGGTGTGCCAGAGAGAAAGTCAACTGCTTGCTAATGTGAGCTGAGGCCAGGGTGACTCTGGGAACCTGCGCCTTCCATTCCCTGAAGACCAAGAGTTTGTCGGGGCTGGCGTTAGAGGGTGCGTCTTCCCCGACAGCCGGTACCGTGGAGCTACGGCTGGTCCTACCAGCGTGGGCTTGCCTGAGCTCGGCCTCTGGCCTCTTCCAGGTGTCCCTTCTGCAGAGGCAGCTGGCACAAGAACAAAAATACAAGCAGGACTATATTGAGCGCTGTGCAAAGACTGGCCAGGACCTTCAAGACCTTCACCGAGAGCTGTCTGACTCCTTAGCAGCTGTGGTCAGGGATCCCAAAGCTGCTGTTCTGGAGGCAGAGACCCAGAAGCTTGATCGCTCTCTGAACCTTAACTTGGCACCAATATCTCTGGACCATCAGTCTTGTGAGAGACAGCCATTGCATTCAACAGAGAGGTCCACCAGGAGCGATGACCTGAGGTAACAGGACCAGTGCAGGTAACAGGACCAGTGCGCAGCAAAAGATCTCAGAAGGAGCCCAAGTCGGGGACCTCCTGTAGCAGGCTTGGTTCAAGGCCTTAGTCCCGAAGTAAGATAAAAGCTCTGAGCACAGTGTTTGCTGCAGGTTCCCCAGCAGAAGCAGTGGTTGGGCAACACTGGTGGTAGCTGGTATGGATGGAGTCAGGTGTAGGCCTGGAAAAGAAGGATGAACCTGATGAGCAGATAAAATGTCTCCTTTTCAAAGCACTCCACCGCAGCATGGCTTCTCAGCCTCCACACAGCCCTCCACAGGAGATGGTTCAGTTTCTCTACTGTGTACAAAGACCTTTTATCTGCTTTTCTGTTTCCAATACACTTATTTCTCCAAAANGATGAACCGTGCATCGCACAAGCCAGTAATGGAAAACAAAAATCCACGTCACAGCGTTAGCCCGATACTCAGTAGCCACTTTCCCCATCCGGTGAGTCCCAGCGATCTCAGGACTGATCCAAGCCAAGAACTGGGACTCTCTCCGTTGAACCATTCCCAAAGGCATCCTGGGCCCAGTTACTTAAAATAGGCATTTGCCATGTAACCTTTTCTAAGACAAATGGGTGTCTTTTAAGGGTTACATACGGGGTAAATATATTCTCTAGCATCAGAGATGTTTTCATTCTGCACCTGATAATCGGGGGAGGATAACTCTGTGAGTAGCCCATTGGGGTCGAGCCTGGGGTTTGTCATTTTTTCTCCGCTTTCTTTCAGGAGGTGAGGCAAAGTGAAAAATGCTCTTAGGACACATGGTTGCTCTTCCAACTCCACACTTTAACCCTGCTTGTTCAAAACTTCTGAAGTGCATAGACATCTTTTTGTTGGAGCATCCCGAGGCCAGGCTCTAAGGAGGGGTGTATCGAGCAGTTTTACAACTGTATTGATCAGATCAGGGCAAAAGTGCGGCATCAGGGTTCCTCTCCGCAGGGGCTCCTTCCTCAGGAAAGCGCGTGAGAGGGATCTGCCACTCTTCCAGGATGTTGTCATTTCACCCCTCGTCGTTCCATTACGATGTGTGTCAGAGTTTTTGTCTGGAAATCCCACAAAAGGGATGTCCCCAGCATGTACACACATCTGGGATGAGAATTCTGATTTCCATGAGGGTACCGTGTTTCTGGGGGATGCCCAGGGCTGTGGGTACAGTTGATAACCTTTGTGCAATTAAACAGTGGGCTGTGGGGGGGTGCTGGTCTTGTATCTGGGGGAGCATCTGTCCGTTGTGCTTGGTTTTGTCTAATTGGCTTTATGAACCTGGCCCATGGGAATTGTGTCATTCCCGCTTGTTGGTCCCTTATTCTATTATTTGGAATATTTATTTTCTGTGGTGACCGCAAGACATTGCACTGTGTCCTGTTCCATGAGCTGTTGAGGGAAATACAAGGGGGAGTGGCCCGTATCGTATTGTATCGTATCCTTTTTTGTAAACCGTAACCATCCCTTCCAAGGTTTCACTTTTTGCCTGACACCGTTGACATTAACATCTAACGCGGGTGATAGAGTCACAGTCAAATTTCTCTGTTCCACGCTCAGTCGAATGTGGGTGAAATTTATGGGAAGCAGTTCCATTCCAGTCCCTTCTTGGCTTGAAGGAGGGAGGATCACACATAGCCCTTGGTCAGTGTAATTCCATATGCGTATAAATCCTTGCATCAATCCCACAGGTAAATTTAGGGATTCCTCACCTCGTCTATTACCAACAAGGTTGAGGGTCATAAGGAGGGTTGCCCAAAGCATCTTTCCCCATTATAACACATAACAATCACAATTTTAACCAAGCAAAAGATCCACACAATAATTCATATGGTCAAAGTTTACATGGATCCCACATTGCTTCTAATAACCTGCAACACATGTATAGGTAAAACACAAGGATTAGGACAACGGGATTACCCACCGAGTATGAAGACAATGGTCTTTTCCTTGGGCAGCGGTAGCTACCCACATTTAAGATTCAGTGTCGCCTCGAGTGGGAACGAGGGGACACAACTATAGACGCACAACTATAGACATCTCTTCCTCTTCGTAGCTCCAGTACATTGCCAAGAACTCCCACATGCCTGCTGCCTCTTGGAGAAAAGCGAGCGGCACGGCCGT
>VXBO01012245.1:343945-360821 GCA_013400135.1 Rhinoptilus africanus | reverse complement strand
AAAAAAAAAAAAAACAAACCGAATTAAAATAAAATCTTGGATCTGCAGGGGTTTCCTTTTGTATGGGGATGCAGAATTTTACTCTCTCCGAAGATAGAGGGAGCACCAGTCGCTGGTGCTGTGTTTGTCATGCACCGTTATCATCGTTATTGCTGATATTTATTGATGTTCAACGGCAAACAAAGGTTTTGAGAGATTTCTCCCCTGTGGGGGCCGCAGCCGGGTTTCCCGGTCGGGAAGGGGTCGTTCTGAGGGCGGGGACCGTGCGCACCCCGATAACCCTCCGCGGCCCCGGCAGAGGGTGGCGGTCAGCGGGGCAGAGGCTGGAAATGTCAATAAAGAACATGCATGGTTTTACCTCGCCCGCTACTTGTCATTTGTACGCGGTGCTGCTGCGCGCTGCCCACCGCGCAGGGACCCCGCGGGGAGCGGGTCCCCCAGGGGCCCTTCCGAAGCAGCGACGTGAAGAAGTGCCGTTGCGGGTACCGCAGTTAACCACCATCCAGGGGCTGGAGCCAAACCAGCATCTGGTGCCAATTTATGCCTTCTAGGGAAAAAACCCCAGCGGCAGACTGGGACAGGACAAACTGCTGTAGGAGAGACTGAAGAGATGACCTGAATCTCCAGGAGACTGTGTGGAAACTAATCCCATTTTCTGTAGCTCTTGCAGCACGTGTAATATTGTGAACCAATTAATTTTAAATACTAAAATATTTCAGACTCAGTGGGTAAGTTTTTCCCTAGCCTCCAGACTGCTTGAGGTTAGGACAGAATTTCATAATTCAGCTACTTTGTGCTTAAAACCGTGACTGTATCCACAGACAAAGGGCAGCCAAAGTATCTTCAGTTTGATTTTCAAGGACTTCCCTTTTTGCATATTCATGAACTTTACGGAAGCTTCAGAGTGTTATTTCTTTACCAATAACGTGTGGAACCATTTCCCATGGCGGGTGCGTTTGCTGGGATGTTGCCTCAGGGCTGCCGGCAGTGGTGATGCCCAGGAAGAGACTTGCAGGCGCAGCGATGGGATCGGCTCTGCGGGCACGGATGGTGCTGGGGCAGCGAGGGAAGGAGCAGGGGCTGGGCAAGCGACCCAAAAAATCCTCATAAAGTGGGCTTTTTAGAACACGCGCCAATTTCATTGAAAACCAAGATTATCCTTATTTGCATTTGTAACATACAGGCAGCTTGTTTTTATTTACCTTCTCAATTTTGATAGTCTTTCAAAGCTGTTGTTATTCCAGTACCAACCGTTCCTGAAATAGATTTCACCTGGAGGGAGGTAGAACTTTTGACAAGACAGCAGTGATGGTGGTCCTTTGGAACAGTTCATCAAATAGCATTTGCAGGGCAGGAAACTTGAGTTTCTTCTGTGTAATGGAGGTCAGAACTTGGTTCTTTTTTCCTAGTAAGTTAGGAAAGGAGCTATTCCCCATTCCTTTTTTGGTAAGCAAAATGTTACTCGGCTAATTGTGGAAGCATGTCCCTTTCCTCATGAAGGTATCTGTCATACTTCTTGGACTCTTGTTGCTGAGAACGCATTGTAACGGAATGTGGAAATATTGTCAGTGGTTATCTGTTGTGGAAATGGAAAAGGACGGGATTATGTTCTTTGCTGATTCTACATACAGAATTTCCACTGAGACAGGTGAAAATTCCATACACACAATAAGCATGAAACAGAGCTGCACTGTGCATCAGGCAGGAGGATTTTCTCTTAAAATTACACACTGCACCCGTTGCCGTGTGAGCGCAGGCAGAGAGGAGGAATATGGACTCCCGCCTGACAGAGTGGCCATGTCCCCTGCCAGCGCAGGAGGGCAGGGGGCCGACCCGCCGGGGCAGCCACAGCATCGTCCCTGCTCCTCAGGTCCCCCCGTCACCGCGGGTCCCACCGCTCACAGCCTGGCATGGACTGGGGCGTCCAGCAAAAGTTCAGACCAACTCGGGAATTCCAAGGCAGAAGCAGGAGAAGCCGAGTTCTCTCTCGGGGAGTGACTCACTAGACTGCAGGTGCATCAGAAACACTCTTCTGCTGCTTCTTCCCATCATCTAGCCCTTGTTTGCACCTGAATGGGTCAAGAATTTGCTCTGATCAGAACACATACCTACAGGGATTAATTCACATTTAAGTCATAAACACGTTACTCTTTCCTCAAGAGTTCCTCTCTCCTGACAAGCCAGTGGCTGAAAGGCCTGATCTCGCAAGCACTCAGCAGCGTGGTACCCACAGACTGTACTGTGGAGGGAGTTTTTGCCAGAGGCAAATCTAAATCTGTAAATACTGGTGTTATTTTTCTATTCATCCACCTGCAGAAAGCTTGCTACATGCACAAGAAAGCTGGGGGAAAGAGACAAACTATTGTATTTGAAATTTGAAAACAAATCAAAGGATATTTTAAGCTTTTAAATGTATTATAAGTCCATTAAACATAGGTCAGTGGTCATTTTGTCCAGCAGCCCTGATTTCCTTGGAACAAGTCAGTCACTAGAGTTTATTGATTGACATTAAGCTAGCAGCCACTGTTACACATAAATTAACGTATATAAATTAACTGTTTTCATTTTCGGTCCTCCGTGGATTAGAACTGAACTACCCCAGAGGGCGCATTGGGGTGTAATTCTCTTAAATGTGGTTTCAGTAGATCCAGTAGCACAAATTTTATACTTCATCAAGCTCAGCAGTCTGCACATGCTAGTCCTATGCAGGAAAACTAGTAGGTTTAAATTGCTTGAAAATGTATTTCTTATTTGAAAGTAGGCACATGCGTAAAATCTGAAGTTTTGGAAAGGGTTGGCTGGTGTTTTCGAATGACACAGAGGTATTTCATAGTGACAGTGTTTTCCTTCTTCAGCATAAAAATTTACCTGCCATTTAAGGAGCAGAAAAGGTAAGTCCATTCATTCTTCCGTGTTGCATATTTCAACTAAGTCCTTTAAAGATAACGGTTCGTAAGGGAATGACTTGAAAAGCACAGTCTTGTGTCTCAGCAGAGTCATGTGTGGTACTTTCTAATGTCCCAGGGCAACAAAACTGCATGAAACACCATCCACCGCCAAGGGTGAATGTGGAGCATCACCAAAAGAGAGGACTTCAATACGGTTCTCCTAGTAATGTGTTTTGATCGTATTTCTTTTATGCAGATGCTAGATGAAAATCACCACCTAATACAGTGTATTATGGATTATCAGAGCAAGGGGAAAACTGCAGAATGTACTCAGTGAGTATTGCGAGTTTTGGCGTGTTAGCAATTTTTGGTGTCCTCAAGAACAGTGCTATGAACAGTTCTGTTCACTGATCGCTGAGAAAATAGTTGGACTGGTTTTTTAGACTCACTTGTATTAAGAAACATATATTGTTCTTGGCACAGGGTTTTTTTTCTGAAGCATTTGAGTATTTAGTATTTACAGTATTTTTAACAGATCATTTATTAAAATAATTATTAACAATTATGGTTATTGGACCACTTGCTCTGTGCAGATTCATTAAATAAAAGTAGAATCAAGTACTGAGTTAATAACGCATTTCATCAGAAAGTAATTCAATGTTAAGGATCAGCCACGTGGCTATCTGTGGCTAAATCACTATGCACGTAGACACACCAGTTTGTACCATTGCTCGTCATTCCTAATCTTGAAAGCAAAATACTTTTATAAATTTGAGGGGAAATATCTCAGTCAGGAAGAATAGCCAATCTGCCCCAGGAAAGGTCAGGTTACGGGGCCAAACCTAGAAAGGTGTACTTTCAAAAAATGGTCTAACCAAGGTACCTTTGCTAGAGAAGTCATGTCACCATCCCAGCTTTGTTTTTCCCACTTTTCCCACTTCCCAGCCATTTTCCCCTTATCAGAAGAAAAGTCATGCTAAAAAAGCATTTTTTCTTGCTTTCTTGGAACCCTCCCTGTTTCCAAAAGCTTGACTCTTCCCTTTGCTGAGTAGCACAGCTGTTTGCTTTTGGATGCCCTCCTGTTCCTCTTTAGGAGCTTTTCCAGTTCATTGAGAACTGTGACGGAGCACAAATGGTTCTGGTGATGTTTATTCAGTAAACACTCCAGTTAGAGCACTCTTGAAAAAAAATCTTGTTCTTCTCGGCTTGCTGGCAGGGCAAACAGGTTTGGGGTTTTTTTTGAGTTCTGGAATTTCACTACTACTAGGACCCTTGTTAAACAGAGGAAGAAGAAGTGGCTAATTGTTCGAGCAGCTGCCCGGGTGTCAGTACTCAAAGACTGAGGTCCTGGCTTTGCAGTTCACCCAAAATGCTTTCAAAGGAGAGTGCATTTTACCCCTCCCTCCTCCCGAGTTTACCCATTTGTAAAAGAGGTGTTGGACACACCGATCCTTGATGAAAAGCGCGGCAGCCCAGAGATAGCTCATTACTATTGCTATTTATTATGACACATGAAAAGTGGGCTAATGTAATCATTTGTAACTAGAAAAAAGGAAAAAAAAATATTTGGAATTTTCTGTATTGTTAACCCTTTCCAAATAAGCTTTACTCCTTATTCTGTAGATACCAACAAATCTTGCACAGAAACCTGGTTTACTTGGCAACAATAGCAGATTCTAACCAGAATATGCAGTCCTTGCTGCCTGCTGTAAGTACCGGCGCTGCCATCCGATACATGTACTGTGCCAGAGGGAAATGCTCTTTGATTCTGTTACTGACCACTGCCTACAAACCATTGTTTAGTATTATTTTTTAGTAAAAGCTTTGAAGCTGTCAAGTAGACCACTAAACAAAAGTTACTTTTACTGTGTTTAAAACACATTATTTGGGACATTTGTGTTAATCTCTGTCTCCACAGCTCACGTTCTATATACTGCAAATGGTGCAGTGGTACACATATGATCGGGCTCCATTTGTTCCAGAGTCATTATTCTTTACCTATTCTTACTGTATTCTTTACTCAGGAAAAAATGACACCATTTTACGTCAAAAATCTAATTCAGCATTTGTGCATTGGTTTGTCCTTAAACATTGTGTTATTCTTGCTAAATGGATTGATTTTGGAGGTATCCCACAAACTGCAGCAGTTTTATGCTTGGCAAAGGTCAGTTTGTCAACACGCTTGTGTATCGGTTTTGCTCGCGCGTACCCCCTCAGCAGTTCGGTTCTGACCAGCACAAAATGAAATTCATGTGAGCACGGAAGAACAGGCACAGAAGCCAGACTCTGTTCTAAGCCCAATTTTAAGATCTCCACTGTGCTGCCTGCCAGCTTCTCGGTGTGGTGCCGAACGTCATTCACGCAGTAGTCGCACGAAGAAAGGTTTACGCAAGCAATCCCAAAAAGTGAAGGAAGCACATATTTAGTTGAGGCAGTTTTTAGTCATAGTCAGGCTAATTTGGGGGTTATTATTTTTCTAATTAAAACCTAACCAAAAATGTGGTTCTCCTCCTTGTTATTTGCAGCCACCAACGCAAAACATAAACTTGGGCCCCGGAGGAATGACTCAGAGCGCATCCAACCAATCTCTCCATTCACAGAGCAATCTCAGCGATGCCATTGGGACGGGCCTTCCTCCTTCCTCCCTCATGCAGAGTCAGATTAGCAATGGTGAGCTCCGGTCCCCTTTGTGCTGCTTTGCTGTTGCTTGGCAACAAAATCATTAATGCAGAATATACTTACAGAGCTGTAAAAGACCTCTCCTAACTCACCTTTCAGGCATATGGGGATTTCAGGCACATGCTGAAATCATCACAAAATGGCTACAGTCAGTAATGATGCTGGCTTCTGCAAGGACTCCAATCTGCATAGTATTTCTAGGGAGAAATTAAAAACGTTTTTTTAAAAATGTGTAATGAAAATCACCAAGTAAAGATGCATCCAAGTTTTTAGTAAGAAAAATGATATATTATGGTATTTTTCTCTTGGAAGTTGTGGGGTTGGCCAGGGTAAAATGGAATTGCTTGCATGACTGACCGCACAACCAAGCCTTTAGATTGCCAAGACCTTCCATGGTACACGCCTTCTGAAAAATAACCTGGTGTCGCATCAGTCTTTGTCCTCTACAGGAGCTTGCAGAGATTGTAATGCATAGCCAAAGAGTTTGCACAGGCGTTTCATATGAATAAGATAATACACTTTGTCTATTTGTTTCTTTTGGTCGTGCAACTGAAAAGAAACTAATTGAAAGACAACTTATTTATTTTGTTTTTACGCTGTGTATTTTATAGTATGAATAATGTGTTTATTTATTTTGTAGTTCATGGTTATTTTGTCAGTTCTTGTTTCTGTGGGTCTTTCCCAGAGTGACAGAGAGAGAAAACAGTTTCTATAAATAGAAATATCTGATTGTAAAATCACAGACCTTGTCAGGGGGACTCAAGAGCAGACACAAGCCATGAAATTCCTTCTGACTTTTTAAAAATCTATTTGTGGTCAAGCTGATAGTACCTTTTAAACTAATGGATGAGGTATCTCCTTTAAACAGTCACAGCTTGTAAAGTGAACTTATTAAATTTATCTGGGCCTTCTTTTTGAAAGATTTATTACCTAGTATAAGTATTATAGTGTATATATATATATATAAGTATATATAGACAGCAGTGATGGCATGTGCTCCGCTGCCAGCGCCTGCTGTGAGACTGGGACCCGCACATCCTGGGACTTAGGGACACTCCGGGGTTCCCGGCCTCTCCCGCTACTGTCTCTGTGTCAGCTAGAGTCAAGGCAGCATAACGATGCTAGATGACACCACTGTCTGATGTGTAGATAGACTTTGAGACTGAGAAATTATTTCACATTGGTCAACAACTGCTGGACAGTGTTTTTTGGAAATCAGGAGTAAATATGCACAAGCAATTCAAATATATACAGGGCTCCAGTACTTGTGAAAATGTCTCATCTAATGGCAATAGGGATGAAGGCCTGTATCGACAGGTGCAGTGCTGTAAGAGAGAACAGGGAAGAAGCCATACTACGTTTTATTCTTTTTTGTCCTCAGTCAGGACTTCACAGGCGTCACCTCTGCAGGGCAGTAACTAGGTAATTCCCTACACACCCCGTAACTCTCAACAGTGGCAGCTAGCTCAATTGTAATGATAATTCTGTTGATGGGGACAAGCTAAAAAACAACCCAACCCACTGAGATTTCTGGTAGTCCACCATCCACAAGCCAGTGATTCTTCTCGGCACAGCCCTGCAGGCAAACCCATGAGATTCCATAAACCAACCAGGGAAACTCGGCTGCCTCTGGACAGAATCGGGCCCAGCTGAGAATTTTAACTTCAGAAATTGTGAATGAGGCCTTTCAAAGAAAAATTGAACTGCTTTAGGTTCATGAAAGTATGAAAGAGGTTCAATGCTTTGTATTTATTTTACTGTTTCAATGTTTTTATTTAAACACTTTTGGTCATGCTTTCATATTTTCCCTTACAAACACAAAGTAGCCAAACCTTTTTTTTTTTTTTTTTTTTTTTTTTTTTGCTTTGAAGAAGGCCAAGATTCTCTTAAGGTTTCCCAGGCAAACAGGGCAAGGTTTACCAACACTCGCTTCACTCCATCTCTCACTCAAAGTAGCTGCTAGCCCCAGTCAAACACTAGGCGGTCTTGTGTTGCACAAGAGGAGGATCAGCTTTGCAAGACATACAAAAACTGGAGCAAAACACAGGGTGAGATCTCTCTTGTGGTGTGTTGACCTGGCTCTGCTGATTTCAGCAGAGCTGGCTCTCTCTATCTCGTGTTGAAAATGCTGCTTGCATCTCTTCACCAGAGGAAGATATAATAATCTACAGCAAATTTTCTCATTTTGATGTCTATAAATATCATTAAGAGTAATTAATGAGGCTTGTACTAAGAGAATTAGACACGTTTTTCAGAGGCTGTAGATACGCTTAATAACTGTGAATTAAAATATCATTATCTGAACATTACAACATAATTCTGTCTCTTCTAGAGATTCTGCATGCCTTCTACCTAAATTAATTTAGATTGACAATACAGCTGAATTTAGATAGACAATACAAGTTATCACAATTTAGATAGTAGCAATATACAGTGAAAACAACTTTCCAAAACTCATTCACAAAAGTATTTACAGCAACAAACAACAAAAAATAAGAGCCAGATTCTCCCCAATTTTAGTTACCCAACAGCAACAGAATTTTAAAAAATAAGCATACTGACAGGTAAGTGGGATAATACAAACCCAGGGTGTAATTGGAGCAGTCTGATGATTAAATATGGTGATTTTGGAAAGGGAATACAGGGATTATTATGGTAACTTGGAAAATTTATCTTCTGAAAGTCTGAGGAGTCAAGTCAAACTTCAGGAGAGGGAGAGACGAGGTTGTCCTCTGAGGAGAGCGTCCCTCGGCACTTCGCAAGCCCCAGCTGAGGCTGGCTGGTTACAAAGGAACCGATGGGTGCAGCCTTCCCATCGTCACCATCTGTGTGAGATGGGAAGAGGAATCAGCAGCAGGACAGGAGGAAGGAAAGGACAAATTTGCAAAGGCTGGGATGTTTCCAGAGTCCATGTATTTTCTGAAATATCTGTAATTACTGGCATTCATTAATTCTGCTGCCTGCAAGGAACTGGTTGCAGGCCATTGCTGCTGGTTTTGTTCTTCCTGTCTGCAATTCTGTACAGCCTGGATCTGGCTGCCAGGAAGAGGGGGATCACTCGAACTGTGCAGTAGGCAGTTTTAATTTGTCTGTAGATAACAGAAAATTTTAATAATGAGGATTTTGTTTTGTTTTGTTTTGCCTTATCATAAGGTACTTTAGAAAGGCTGCGAGGGCTTTAATGCTCACTGTACGTTGCCAATAATAGCACAGATTTTCTTGTTGCTCTCTTTAATTTTTCTAGGTCCTAATCACGTGTCTATGCAGCAGTCAGGCCAGAACACTATGCCCACAACCTCTCTGAGTATGACTGTCAGCAGTCATGGAACTGGGCCTGGTTATAGCCATACAGTGCCTGCATCTCAGAATGTGCCAATGCAAGGCCAGGGGTCAATAGGCAATTATGTCTCTCGAACAAACATCAACATGCAGTCTAATCCAGGTAAACTCCCTCTTCCTCCTTCTGGGCCAACTTGACTTTTCAGTGACCTCAGAGGTTTACCACACATGAATTTGTTCTGTAAATATTTTCTGTGGACAGCGACAAACAAACAAGAGGAACAGACGGCTGTAAGCCATCTCTGAATTTCAAGGTGTCAGGCACTAGTGTAAGTCAGAGCAGTTTCAGACCTGCTTTAACTTACACGGACTTGCTATGGTCAGCAGTGAGTTGGGGAAAAGAGGGGTAGCTCAAAGTACAGCAGCATGATCTGATAGCCCCTGGCAGCAAATCCCTCAGCCGTGGGAGGGATCGGAGAAGCACCTGTATCCTAGCTGAAAGAGCCTGCCAAAGAGCATTGCACATTACTCTTTGTACATTACTGCCCCTTTTTTGTTATTTTATTGATACTTCACACTACTTCCAGGGCATAGAGAGACTAGCTGACAACTCAGAATTGGTCTCTTAATTTGTAAAAATGTTTGCTACTGAGTATTGAATGGGATGTCCAATGCTTAAGAATTCTTTCCGACAATATGAAATTTAGGGATCAGAGAAATCCTAGAATGTCAGTTTATTTAAACTGTGGAATCATCAGGTATATAATAAGATAGAAGTAGAAGAAAGAGTTGATTCTGGCTGAAATGCAGCAATGAATTAGTCAGGAGGTAGAGAGGAACCAGCATCAGTTCTTATGTCCTTCTTTAATCCTACTGTAATAATGATTACATTATTTTAAATAACCTAATAGTAATCAAGGCTAGATGTATTTTTAAGTGGGTGACTGAAGCAAATGGCAAGAACTGACCATGTAATAACATCCTTTCTGGATTACAGTGCAGAAGAGTTAAATACGTGGAGTAGGAGAACATCTCCCCCTGTGGAAAATTCACAGAATGATCAGGATGCATGTTAGTTGAAGGTTTTAACTTGCTTCCAAAGAGAGTAGGGAGAGAACTACCGCATCCTTTTAGAAAACAGTGTTTTCCATGTACGTTGTAGTCTCCATGATGCACCAGCAAGCAGCAACGTCACACTACAACTCGGCGCAAGGAGGCAGCCAGCACTACCAGGGGCAGTCCTCCATTGCCATGATGAGCCAGAGCAACCAGGGCAACAGCATGATGGGTCAGCGACCAATGGGCCCTTACAGAGCTTCACAGCAAGGTAAAATCTGTTACTAGGTTATTGATATAATTATTATTAGATCGATGATGTGCCGTCTGTCCTGTGGGGTAAGTCAGTCAACAAAATTTTCAAGTCATGTTTATGAGCAGGGAATCTCATCTGGGAACAGAGGAAATCTCAAATGGTGGAAGTATCATGACAATCAGATGAACTTTAATCTATTTTCAAGATTTATCTATTTAATTATTTCAGGTGTTTAGAAAAATAATTCTGTCTAAAAGGGACCATATATCTCTAAAGAAAAGATGAACAATTTGACATACAGCTCACTCAAGCCACTGGGAATCTTTTCAGTTCTTTCAAATGGTATTGGATCAGCCGTAACATGGCACAGTTAACACGGAACACATTTCTGCAAAGAAGATATAGTTTGCCAGCAATTAGTACGAAAAATTAGGCCAAGGAAAGGAAAACACCAGAGGATAACTACCATGCTCTAAGACCTCTCTGGAAAAAGTTCTAAGAGGTAATAAAGCTGCTAGACTGATTCTAACATAAACTGAATTTTGCTAAGAAACAAATTAATACATTAATTAAAATATATTTAATTCTGTCTGTGCTCTTGAGCATGGAATATATTCCTGTGCTTTCTAATAACTCCAATTAGTAGGTGAAATGTAGACATTACTTTCGGTATTGCCAGAGAAGTGAATGGTTTTAGGACGTGCTATGGACCGTTGCGTAATTTCAGTTTCAACCAGCTTTTCCTGAGAATACAAATTTATTTCCTTTTACTAGTGAGCAAAGCATCTTTGAAACTGCTCTCACAATACATAGCTTGCTTACTTAACCTGATGTAAACACTGTTTTCTTTAAAAAAAAGATCAGATGATAAGAAAAAAACATCCCTTAGGAGTCCACGGGCTCAGTTTGCTCTCTCTTGTCTTTGCCTTGCAGGTTCCTCGCAGCAGTACATGGGTCAGGAGGAATATTACAGTGAACAGTACAGTCACGGACAAGGCTCCTCAGAACCTATGAATCAGCAATATTATCCAGATGGTAATTCCTCTGAGCTGTAGTCACTGTAATACTGCTGAAGCATAGACCAGCATGACAGCCACCTCTAAGGACATGGCAAATCCATTAAGATTCATTTCCGATTTAAATGCTAGAAAATCCTAATCCCAGGGCATGAGAGCCTGGTACGCAAACACAGACATCACTGCATCCTGCTATCCAAACTGTTTCAAAAGGAGCACAAAGCCAAGTTTGGATTTGTAAATGCAAGAGATTTATCCATAGGTGTGGTTTTCCTTGCCATGTATTCAACTTTCATCTAAGGGGTCTGTACTTCCTCTTAGCTTCATCTTTGTGTATAAGCAGCTTCATAATATACGTATTCAACAATATATCTCTAGTAGTATTAACAATGTCCCTGATAAATCTTTGCAATTCCTTGTAGGACATGGTGATTATGCCTATCAGCAGTCATCCTATACTGAGCAGAGCTATGACAGGTCGTTTGACGACTCTACACAACATTATTATGAAGGAGGTAGGAAAATACGTTGGCAATCTTTGTAAAGCAAAGCTCTAATCCCTAAAATACTAACGAAATGCTTATGAAAATGTAAAATATTACTTGCAATTTCTCTGTGACTCTGTTTTTCTTCTGAAATACTTTTGAGCTAAAAAAATCCTTTGGGGAACAGGTTGCTTGTTTGCCTGAACTCTCTCCTGTTCAAAACAACTAAAAATCACTGAAGAAATAAACTCATCATGATGGGCAAAATGTAATCATCTGTTTCTGAAGAGTACTCATCTATGAGTTGCAGATCAAGGCTTCTTTGTTTTCCTTACGATTTGCATGTACAGTGAAATACCTGCTTAATCTCTAACCAAACTATTTCATTTTTTCCCTCTTTAGGAAATTCTCAGTACAGCCAACAGCAGGCAGGGTACCAACAGGGAGCTGCACAACAGCAAACATATTCCCAGCAGCAATACCCAAATCAACAAAGTTACCCGGGACAACAGCAAGGATACGGTAAGAAAATTGTCACTGCCCAGTCAAGTTTTGGCAGTCAAGTGTTTGCAATACTTCATCCTGACGCTTCCATTGCCAAGCTAAAATTACGCTGTAAACTATTTCCTTGATTAACCTTCAACATCCACATACCAAAACTAGCCACATAGCATAGCATGAAAAGGGATCCTGGGCAGTAGGATACCTTAGTATAGCACTGCATTCCGTACTGTTATGTTAGCATCCTGCATCTCTCTCTCTTTGAAAAGATAGTCAGAAAGTTAGGAAACACACTTTTGCCTTATGCTGACTTCCTGGTAAGTGTTGTCAGGAGGTGACTGCCTGGGTTCTCAGGCCTCCTACACATCTAATAGTTCTGAACTGACCTGAAGAAATAACATCAACAATCCAGAGAATCACTACTCCCTCACTTAGATTTCTTGCAACATCATTGGGGTTTTGTTCCTTGGTGAGGGACTGAGGTGAAAGGAAAAAAGTGGAAGTGCTTTGAACAGGCTTTTGAACCCGTCAGGTCACCAGGGGCAGAGTTGCCCACTGTCACCAAAAGAATCTGAGTTTGATGGCTGTCTTTGAGGCTTTTGACCAATTGGAGGCAGCTTTTATGTATCCTCAGCCTTTGGGAGAAAGAAACCATTTTGGGTTATTTAGTACAAAAACAGGGTCTGGAGAGATTGGAATAAACTGAATCCTAGCTTCAGGGCAAGGGATTTCTGGTGGATCTCCCGGATGTGATGGTACTTGACCTTGAACTGGCAGTGTTATCCAAACTCAATAAATTGATGTTGATATAAACAGCAAACTCATTCTAGAAATGTAAGTTCCCATGAAGTAGAACTTAGATGCCTAAAAATTTAATTAAATTATTAGCACCTGACTCTGCAGTATTAGTATTTTGGAGTACTCAAACCAGACATACTCTGTGAAATGAAACACAATATTCAGTTTATGATGTTAAAATCTGGCCTCCTCTTTTTAAAGATTCTCCTTCACAAAAATCCACCAATAATGCTAAAAAGTAAGTGCACGTAGCAGTCTATATATACAGTCCTAAATAAAAGGAAATCAATATCCTTGTGCAGTTGTGTGTCTGATTTACATGGTTTTTAAAAGCATCTCTACACGCAAGAAATTTCTTATGTTCTGCCTGATCAGCAGTGCTTATGGCGGCACAGCCTGAGTAAATAAGTTAAATGTGCAATTGTTACTAAAATAAAGGCCAGGCAGCTTGCATATAGGTAATAACCGAGCAGTGCCAATACAGATTTCAGGGAGACAAATCACTTAAAAGTGTCTCACATTTCTGTGCAAAGCTTAAAACCTGAAGTTTACACAATTAGTATTAACACTTTCTAGCGTAAAGCTTGAGGGGAGGTTGAGGCAAAATTTACTCAGAGTTCATACTTGCAGAGCTTGCTTTCTTCCTAGCGTGTTCCACATTTTGTTAACCATAATTACTCCCCCTAGGAAATCAAGCCTTAGTAATAGATTTCACTGCCTTCTCAGGTCCCGCACAAGGAGCCTCTTCACAGTATTCCAGCTACCAGCAGGGACAGGGGCAGCAATACGGAAGTTACAGAGCTTCGCAGACAGGCCCATCTGCTCAGCAACAGAGGCCTTATGGCTATGAGCAGGTAAGTTGCCTAAATCTCTGCTATGAAAAAGCAGATGTAGCCGTTACCTCTGCATATAAATCTATCTGATAACTTGGTGCAGGCGTATTGGTGATACTTCAGTAGGTCTTTCAAAATTCGCAGACCAAAATAAATTTTCTAACTCGCTGTTTGTAAACCTCCGAAATACTGTTCTCCAACATTTTTTTTTTCTCTTTTTTATAGGGACAATATGGAAATTATCAGCAATAAAAGAATACGATCCTGTGTCAGATTCATTTCCATAGTATCTCCATCTTTTGAACTGGATGTACAGGCCGTTTTGATTAATTGTAATATGTTGGTTACCCCTTAGCACAAAGCAGCGTCTGTATGTGAACAGTGTTCATTTCATGCTGGATATGAAGCAGTGCACTACTGGTAACAAGACAATGCTTTAATGGTTTGATATTTGGTAGTGTGTATAGTACTGTATGTTGATACAATGCAGAAGTTTTTCCATTTACCCCCCACCCCGCCCCATTCTTGATGTTTCTAAATAGCTTTAGGATCATTTGATCACAGTTGTGCCCCATTCCGGAAAGCAGCCAGGTTATTCTGCAGTCTGGCTCAATACAAAGCCATTCAGTCATGTCTCAGTCCAGGGGAAGCATCCTGTGGTAGGTTACTGATCGTTTTTAACTGAATGCATTGAAGATCACTTGCCAGCCTCTCAAATCCATGGCTCTTAACTTTACTTCTTTAAGAATAAGGGGATGGATACATTCCTTATGTGAAAACAGTTCTATGCTATATGATAAAAAGTAAAATTAACTGCAATTTCTGTAATACCTACCCACCCAAGTCTAATCATTCAGTAATCTGCATAAGTCCACGTTTCTGTTGCAAAAGGTACAGAAAGAGTATCAAAACCTATATTCAAGGAAATGTTAATCACTAGAGCCACCTTTTATATATCCATGTAAACTAAAGTATTTCTGTTGTGGAAAGAAAAATAGAAGAGAGCTCTCAGATTTGCAGTGTCAGCCTACTAGATGGCAATATTGCTTCATATTGTGCCTAGCCGAGAAAAACATCTGGCAAAACTCCAGTCTTAAAAATTCTACTCCAAACTTTATAACTCACATGTACATTTTCATGCCAAATTTTGCAAGCAGGTGGCTGGCATCCTTCTTTATTTCTGATTCTTCTATTGCCCTTGCTCAGATTTTCCAGCAAGCATTATAACCATAAATATTGTCAAATCTCTTGGTTGACTGTTTTTACAGCTCATCATCACTTTTAATTTTCTCTTGTAGCTTGACAGAAATAGGTCAGAAGGAAAAAAAAATCCATCTTTATTGCAAATAAGCAAGTAAATTGTGCTTTAATTGTGAAACAATATTATGCATATAGAGAGGGGAACTATTAATGGGGTCAACCAGTGAGAGAATACCTATAGAGGGATAATGTAGAAATTAAAACTAGTGGTATGTAAAAGCCAGTATGAACAATGTAAGTCACTTCAATTCAGTTTTATATGTTCTTATAAAGTGTTGAAAAAAGCACTTGTAAAGTGCTTGTGTAAGTGCTGAACAAAATACCAAACTTCTCTGAGGCAAAAGGCTAGGATGACTATACGCCATGAGCATTTTTTAATACAAGATTAACTGCAAATTTACGATATAGAGTAAATACACTCTCTGTAGGATTTTCTCCTTTTCTTTGTCTGAAATGGTGTATTTATGGGATTTCGAGTTCTAGTACTTTGTATTTTGAAAAACTGAGACCACAAGGAAAAGAAAAGATCTCTCAATTTTTTTTTTTTCTGTAGAGGAAAATCTTGAACCGGAGAGATGAAGAGATTACTATGAAATGTTGTCCAAGCACTGCCCTTGCTACATTAATAATTCAAATTACTGATGAAAATAGAATAACTTTTTTAGTCAGTTAACATTTCTCTCATCTTCCCTGCTGGTGTTTTCATATAAATAAGTACTCTCAAATAGCAAGGAACAGAAAGCAAGATTGGGGTTTTTTTACAATAAATTAATAATACAGGTAGTCAGAAGAATGCAATATTGCTCTTTGCCAGCGTGGAATTATGCCTTTTCTGTGGTTTTTGAAAGTGCTGAAATACTTTTGAGAGAATATGAACAACACTTAAAATGAAACAACATTACATCAATCTGAAATGTCTTACATTAAGAACTTCTTGAATGTTGTGTATATAATGTATTTGAAAGAGCACTTTGGAAATAGTTTGTACATTTATTTCCTAATTTATACATGATTTTTGGTGTTAATATTTATAATTGTTAATAACAAAATGTTTATTTAATGTGTTGTCCATTTTTATGTATTAATGTGGAAACAAAGTGATGCCAGCATTTTGACCTCTTCCATTAATTGTATCATTTTCTGTTTTGTAATACAGAATGCTTGAAAATTGGTTAGGTTAAAAATTATCTGAAAACAAAAAGTTGGTGGTGCTTTTTCTTATGACACGGGCTTTTGAATGGAAGCAAGAGATAACGGGGGAGTCCTTTGAGCTGGGCCCTCTCCCCTACTTTTCTGATAGGCTTCACAGATAATTATATCTATACATGGGGGAGGGTGGGCTCAGCTTTCCCGTTATGTGATGTGTGAAGGCCAGGCGCTGTGTGCNGCGCACGGCGCCGCCAGGCCTCGACGCCGGCCCGGCAGCGGCGGGCGGAGCCGGACGTACCTTCCCGCGCTTCCCCACAGCGGCGCGGCTGCGCCTGCGCGGGGCCGGGTCGGGCCGGGCGGTCACCGGCGCCATGCTGCCGCCGTGCCGGGCCCTGCTGCCGCCGTTGTGCCGGGCCCTGCCGGCCGCTGTCAGCGGCATGGTGCCGCTGCGCTGGGCCCTCCCGGCGACTGCCGGGGCCGTGCTGGGTGCCTGGCCCCCGTGGAGGCCGGCCCTCCTCCATCTCCTCAGGCCGGTGCCGGCGGGGGGCCGGCAGCCGACTTTCTCCACGAGCTGTGCCAGGTGCTCAAAGAACAGGCGGCTGAGGCAAAAACGAGTCATTTCGGAAAGGAAACTGGTAAGTCCTGAAGTAGACGGGCTGTCGGTGGGCAGTGCGGT
>VXBO01012245.1:320779-343818 GCA_013400135.1 Rhinoptilus africanus | reverse complement strand
ATATAGAGTAAATACACTCTCTGTAGGATTTTCTCCTTTTCTTTGTCTGAAATGGTGTATTTATGGGATTTCGAGTTCTAGTACTTTGTATTTTGAAAAACTGAGACCACCAGGAAAAGAAAAGATCTCTCAATTTTTTTTTTTTCTGTAGAGGAAAATCTTGAACCGGAGAGATGAAGAGATTACTATGAAATGTTGTCCAAGCACTGCCCTTGCTACATAACAATTTAAATTACTGATGAAAATAGAAGAACTTTTTTAGTCAGTTAACATTTCTCTCATCTTCCCTGCTGGTGTTTTCATATAAATAAGTACTCTCAAATAGCAAGGAACAGAAAGCAAGATTGGGGTTTTTTTACAATAAATTAATAATACAGGTAGTCAGAAGAATGCAATATTGCTCTTTGCCAGCGTGGAATTATGCCTTTTATGTGGTTTTTGAAAGTGCTGAAATACTTTTGAGAGAATATGAACAACACTTAAAATGAAACAACATTACATCAATCTGAAATGTCTTACATTAAGAACTTCTTGAATGTTGTGTATATAATGTATTTGAAAGAGCACTTTGGAAATAGTTTGTACATTTATTTCCTAATTTATACATGATTTTTGGTGTTAATATTTATAATTGTTAATAACAAAATGTTTATTTAATGTGTTGTCCATTTTTATGTATTAATGTGGAAACAAAGTGATGCCAGCATTTTGACCTCTTCCATTAATTGTATCATTTTCTGTTTTGTAATACAGAATGCTTGAAAATTGGTTAGGTTAAAAATTATCTGAAAACAAAAAGTTGGTGGTGCTTTTTCTTATGACACGGGCTTTTGAATGGAAGCAAGAGGTAACGGGGGAGTCCTTTGAGCTGGGCCCTCTCCCCTACTTTTCTGATAGGCTTCACAGATAATTATATCTATACATGGGGGAGGCTGGTCTCAGCTTTCCCGTTATGTGATGTGTGAAGGCCAGGCGCTGTGTGCGCAGCGGGTGTCTGCAGGCCAGAGCTCACCTCACGGGGCCGAGGGGGAGGCAGGCGGCCGGCGGGCTGATGGCGCAGGGCTCCCCAAGCGCCGTGGAGGCTCCTCGAGGGGCTGAGTGACAGACCGGCTCCGCGAGGGGCTGAGGGGGAGAGTCCTCATGCGGCAGAGACCCCCGTGGGTCAGCGACACAGCCCCACGGGCGGCCCTGTGTTACCTCAGGCGCCGCAGCCGGCTCCAGGCCCAGCTGCAGCTTCCAGTGCCGCTTTACCGCAGCGGGCAGGACGCTCAGCAGGCCCCTGAGGGGGAAGGTCCCCCAAGCTTCCCGCACTGCGTTTCCACGCGTTTCCACTCATTTCCACTCCACCGCGTTTCCACTCGTGCCTCACGGGTACCACGGTGCGCACCGCGCCGCCAGGCCTCGAGGCCGGCCCGGCAGCGGCAGGCGGAGCCGNCCGGCGGGGGGCCGGCAGCCGACTTTCTCCACGAGCTGTGCCAGGTGCTCAAAGAACAGGCGGCTGAGGCAAAAACGAGTCATTTCGGAAAGGAAACTGGTAAGTCCTGAAGTAGACGGGCTGTCGGTGGGCAGTGCGGTTTCCTTGCTGGGCGGTCACCTGGCAGGCGGCTCAGAAGACAGCTTCCCCGCTCCTTGCCGGTCTCTCCTCACAGCGATCGCGTATGTGCTTCTGACGTGAGGGACTGTTTTTCTACAATCTGATTAAGTTTGTGAATAGTGAGGAAATAAGCCTGTCGTGTGTCGTTCCCGGTGTTCGGAGGCGAACGGGTGCCCTGAGCAGCGGCTGGAAGCACCGCCGGGTCGGGAAAGCACAAAGCCCTGTGTAGATTTAAAGCTAAAATACCGTTTTGTTTCTCACTGGCTTTATAAGCCTTACACAGCAGCCAGCTGCCAAACAGACAGTATTTTATGTCAGAGGAACTGCAGGGTCCTAGAGCTTTTTCTTCATAGTATTTTTACGCGTTTAGGGAAAACCTTATTTTCTGATGATCAATAAATTACTTCCCATGTAAAGCGATAGTTTGCTGTCTCGCCGTGTGGGGGTGCCAAATACTTTTCTAAAAGAGGCTTTTTTTAGGAAATCACTGGCCGTAGTATAACTTTAATTATCAAGAGTTAGGATTGGTTTGGGGTTTTTTTGAGTTGCTCATTTTGGTATCATAATACTAATAAGGCTTTTTCTCCCTCGAATACTGTTTGGGCTATTTAATTGAAGTGACCCTTAGTCTTCATTCTCATTATGAAGTCCCCTAGTAACTGACATAATGTGAATGTTACCACAGTCAAGGTCATGCTTTCTCTTTTCATTCCTGATACGTAAACAATTTCGCCTGCCTGTATGAACGTACTTTTCTAATATGTTCCCTCGGGGATTTCAGCCCAATTCCTGGAGACAGGTAAATATCATCAAACCTTGCTGACAGAAAAGCTGAAACATAGTACAGCATAATTAGTTTGCCAGGAGTGAGATAGTCAGAAGTTAGTGTCAGAAATAGAGCCAAGATCTGGAATTCTCTTGACTTTTAGCCTTTGAGCAACAGGCTGTGGCATATGTTAAGATTTCCTCTGTTTATTTTGTTTGCAACTACTTTCTGTTCTTTGTCTTGAATACTTTTCTTGATTGGTAGAAGACTGAAGTTTCCCTTGATTTCATCAGCAGTTACAGAACCTGTAAATCTGTATGAGAATATCTCTGCCATGCATGCACTATGTCTTTTTTGCAAATTTCTGTTTGATTTAAAGAAGTAAAACATTCATGTATATTTTTTTTTTAAATTTTTGTTTTCATGAGTAGGAAAACAGTTACTGAGAGACTTTGGCTTATTGTGTGGTAGCCCTCTTGAGCTACCTGTCAGCATTATATAAACGTATTAAAAGGATACTTTTCCTGTTATTAGTTCCCTGAATGTGAATCTGGCATTTTTGATATCTGAGCTGCCGCATTAGGTTATATTGACATAGACTCAGGCAGGTACCTTTAACGGGGTTCCTAAAAACACTTGAAAAATGAAATCTGTTTTTCTTTAATATTATACTTAGTATGCTGTATTTATTTGATCTGTGAATGACAGCAGAGTTCTGATTTCTTTGGGGGTTGTTTTGTGGTTGAATGGAGCTCATCGTGACATAGCAGGTCTGCATATTGCTAAGTTTTGCATAACAGTCAACTTGTTGGAAGGTGCCTGTTAAACTGTACTTAAAGGGTACAAAACCCATCCTTGTTACAGACACGCTATTTTGTGGATCACCGTAAAGTGCGTGTGGTTGGAGGACAAGGAGGAGGAGGGGGTCATTCTTTTTATAGTGAACCCAGAAAAATATTTGGAGGTCCTGATGGTGGAAATGGAGGTGATGGGGGTCATGTCATTTTGAAAGGTAAGACTCACTAAATCTGTTTTGCTTCCTGTTGTTTTATCGGTTAACACCTCACACCCCAGCAAAAACAATTCCACAACATACCAGATGTATGGTGGGAGCTGGTAAATGTCAACAATGTTAAAATTGTTGTATCTGTATAAGATGTCTTTGCTTTTTAAGCTATGTCCTGAGCTGTGGTAACAGGGATGTACGTGACACTGACAGCCTTAGAAAGCATTTTGAAAATCACGATATTTTGCAGACATTTTAGTGGCAGGTGCATGACTATGCTGTGATAAGGTTGGGATCTTTTACTCTTAAGATGGATAAAGCTGCTTTTGCCACCATACTGCTGCAAAATTTGCTAATTTAGCAAATTCATTTTCCATAGTATTTTGGTATGGCCATATAATGAAGTGCATGGCTAATAAACCTAAGTAAAGGCAGATAAACTTAATCTCAACTTACATTAAGATCAGTTTTCCCTGATATGTTATTGTTGAGACAGTAAATAGGATATGCATTCATGCAATATTCAGAAAGGGAAAGAATAGTCAAAAGCTGGTTCTTCTGTGCCTGTTGTACTAACACAATGAGTTTAAATTATGCGTATTTTGCTTTACAGCTGACCGGCAAATGAAATCACTTTCTTCAGTCCTCCCCTTCTATCAGGGTTTTCACGGAGAGAAAGGAGGAAGCAAAAACTGTTACGGAGCTAATGGTGCATACATGTATGTTAAAGTAGGTAAATTTAGGTTGTGTGCCAGTGTGTTAGCTTTGTATTAATGTGGCTGATTTTCAAGCTGGATGACTTTAGTGTGAGAAAATCTTGTGCTTTTTTCCAGGGAGGCTTGTGTGCTGTCTCTGCTGAGACAGTGCTGGTTGGCGCACAGACAGATCAAGCTGCTTTAAGTTGTTTGTAAAAAATTAGACTTCTTTGGAAGGGGCATCTGGCCAAAATAAACACATTTCTGATTTGCTTTACTTCTAGGGTTCATATGCCTAGAGCAATCAGAACTTCTCAAATAGGAGCAGACTTCTTTTCTTTCATATTTTTTTTTCTTCAACGTGCCTGTTTTGGTGCACACCTACAATATTTCTTAGCTCACTACTGTGCTTAGGCTTATTTGAATAAAAGGAGAGAAAGAGAGTTATAGTATGTTAACATTTCAATGAAGTGTCAACGTCTGATATCATCATTTTGGTGCAGAAACTAAGCCTCATGAAGTCCACTTCTCTTTTGGGATTCCCCAGATTGAGAATACAGAGTATTAAATTTCAGCAAATCTGCTGGTAAGGGATCTGCTGAAGACAATTCTGCTGCAGACTTTGGGCTGCAATGTAATGCTTGTATCTCTCTTTACTAAGGTCCCTGTAGGTACGCTGGTTAAAGAGGATGGGAAGGTTGTGGCTGACCTCACTCAACATGGTGAAGAGTATGTTGCAGCTTATGGAGGAGCTGGAGGGAAAGGTAATCGCTTTTTTCTTTCCAATGAAAACCGAGCTCCAACATTATTTACTCCAGGAGAGCCGGGTCAGGAAAGGGTCCTCCATCTGGAACTCAAGACAACTGCTCATGCAGGATTGGTGAGTGTCACTGTGGTTCTTCAGGTTATTGTTGTAGAATGTCGCTTGACTGACTGAAGAAGTAATGTTTGATAACATTTTTGTTAGCCTTTTGGCTTGCTTGTTTAGAGACGCAACTCAGTGCTTTCTTGCTGTTACTTGGTAGAAGGGTGTCCAAAGTGATTTGCAGAGCTGTCACTCTCTTGCTACTTGACGTCATCCTACTTTTGCTAAAATCAACACTGTACATAGGACAGCAATGTGCAGGATTCATCGGTGATTAATAGACTCACTGGTGATGTACAGCAGGCTTTGTCTGCCGGTTCTGCAGATGAACAGTATGGAGAGTTCTTCTAAATTAATTTGTGTTTTCTTGGGGTTTTTTAAAAAAGAAAATTGGTAAAGTTCAAATTATCTTCTATTTCATCCTTCTATTTCTCTTTTTACAGACCTTAAACATTTGACTTTGTTAGTTCCAGATTTAGCATCCCCTGAAATGAAAACACTATTTAGACGTGAATGTTAAGTCAATTTAGGGCTTAAGCTGTTTCCAGTATGGAAATCTTTTTACCACCAGCTGGTAAAGCAGTTAAAATTATTCTTTGCTGAAGAGAGTTTTTGCTGTAGTTCAGCAACTGCAGAATAACTGTCTGGTCTAGCAGAACTTTGTGAATTTATTTGGAGTCTGAGAAAAGAGTTGGCATTGGTGAATCGATACACTTAATTCTCTGACTAGCTGGACACTTTGGTTCACTTTTCACATTTTTGGCACTAATTTGAAAATCTGAGATTAATCTGTTCTGTACTTCACTTCCTCAAGAATTCAGAGTGTCTGACATAGCAAATAGGAGAATTTAGGATTTGATCTACTTTCATCTGGGGATTATTGACCATCTATGTAGCTATCATATATCAACTATTGGATATCCCAGAGTAATTTTATTTCTGAGATAGGTTTGTTTAAATTCTTGCCTTCTTCCCAGAAGGCCAAGTTTCAATTTAATTCTTTGATGTCAAAGCTATGAAGAGCTGTAAAATCCCAAATTTGTAGGCATTCTTTTTCCTTACAGGCCAAACATGTTACTGAATAAGGGACAGAGCCAATTCTGAATTATTTTGGAAAATAATACATCAGAGTTAGAGAACATAGATAAAACGGGAAGTGTGGGACAAGTGTTGTAGTATTATTTCAGGGTAAAGGAGATCTTACGGTATATACACTTTTGGCTCTGAAAAAAGTAAATACATAAGATGGCACAAAAAAGTTAAGGGGACTCTTCTATGTTTGATCTGTTTAACAATTAGGAGAAAATACACATATAAATGAAACAAAGTTTAGGAGAAACAAAAAAGGGAAACCAGGATGTTTTTCGGAACTAATTATGCAAAATAAAGGTTCTTATATTCATGCTTGAAGAACCTTGTCGCATCTGCAAAAGTTTACAGTGTTTTTTTTTATTGGGATTAATCTACAACTGTGGCTTTAATAAGTGTTTATATTCCAGGTGGGCTTTCCCAATGCTGGCAAATCATCCCTTTTGAGAGCAATCTCCAATGCAAAGCCAGCAGTGGCTGCCTACCCTTTCACAACCCTAAATCCCCACGTTGGCGTTGTCCGTTATCAAGACTACGAACAAGTAGCAGGTAAGGATTGTAGTACATTATGTGTGCCTTGATAGTAATTTGTGTCCCCTGGCTTACACTTTGAAATGCTGCAGAAGAAAGTTTAGTAGTTCTGTAGAATTCTTGTTACTTCCAAAGAACTTCAAACAAAACATTGCCAAGAGCCCATTTCATGTTCATTTATATGTGCCCTTAATATCAAACTAGCACTCTGTATTCTGTCCTCACTGGAGTAATCTAAATTTAGGGGGTTTAAAGAATAATAGCAGCCAATCTTAGCATGAGGTACGCTTAAATATTGATGCATTGAGATTTAATTTTAGAAGTATTTGCACTGGCCAGTAAAAGACTGGGTTTTTTTGTTTTGTTGGATTCACTGTGAAATTTCTCTCATTGTAGTTGCTGACATTCCTGGCCTAATCAAAGGAGCTCATCAAAACAGGGGCCTCGGGATGGCCTTCCTAAGGCATATTGAACGCTGCCGCTTTCTCTTATACGTGGTGGATCTCTCTGTGTCTCAGCCATGGATTCAGCTGCAAGACTTAAAATATGAACTGGAGCAATATAAAAAAGGATTGTCTGAGAGGCCTTGTGTTGTCATCGGGAATAAGATTGACCTTGCTCAGTCCAGGATCAATCTGCCACTCCTTCAAGAACAGACAGATGAGCGGGTCATTGCACTGTCTGCATTGACAGGAGACAACCTCGAGGAACTCTTTTTGCATTTGAGAGAACTCTATGACGCTTATGTGAAGACAGAACAGTCCCTAGGGCAAAGTCCGGTCAAGTGGTAGGAACCAGAACTACTCTGAACTGTATGGGAAGGAGAAAAAAAATCGTAATTTGATTAGATGGCATCTACTTGGTTTTGTTTAGTTTTAGAATTATTTTTTTTTAATGCATAGGCCACAGCACGTGGATCTGTTCTGGACTTTTGCATTGGAAAGATTTGTTTGTTTGTTCACTTTTGAGGTGTCTCAGGTGTTTTACAACAAAATTTGGAAATTGTAATCAGTTGGAAACCTGGGTCTTGTTTGGCATTAGATGGCATTCTCTTCAGTCCATAATTAACTATCTAGTAGAAATGACTGAAATTCAGGATCTGCAGAAGATGCTGGCTTGCTTTCTGAATTGGAGTGAAGTGTCTTCTCAATTTTCACTTACCAAAAATTGTAAAATAAAAATAAAGTGGTCCCATAACCACTTTCAATTGTCTCTTAAACTTCTCTCCTGTTTTGTTTGGTGGTTTGTTTTGGTTTTTTTCCCTCAGGAGGCACGGCTGCTCAGGGTTTTTAGGGAGGCGGAGTATGAAACAGCTGCAATTAATGATTGAAATTATTTCCTTGTTAGTATAAATAATCAACTGCCTTTAAATGCTGGCAGCAGCTAAGTAGCTGTATAAAGTAGCCAGGGAACTGTCATTTGAGACTTACTTCTGAGTTCTCTAGTTTCTTTGAGGAATCTCAAGCAATGTTCTGAGAAATCCAAGGCTTAGATATTATAAATAAAAGAAANTTAGATAATCTCCTTGGACAAGTTGCTTAAACTTCCCTCATTCCTCCCCCCCCCCCCCCCCCCCCCCCCCTTCTTTTTTCTTTTTTCCTATGTCATTTTGTGGACACTTTTCTTAACCCTTATTTCCTAGTCCTCACACAACCTCAGTTCTTGGAGTGGAGAGTATTTTGTGTAGTGATGTGCAAAAAGCGCGGTGGGTTGCTAGATGGCTGGTTAGAATGTCCTATTGATCATATAATTGGTTTCTTTGTTCTTAACGTTTCAGCCACCTGTTCTGAGATGACAGTACCCAGTTCTAACCACATGCTTGGAGGGTTCAAAGAGTCTTCACAGGAGCCCGAACTCCTTTATCTGTTGATGAAAATAGCCAAATAGCTCCAGCTTTGGTGTTGGAACAACTGTTTGTAGGAGCTTGAACTTACTGTAGTCAATACACATCCATACTAAGTGAAGTAACCTCCTGCTGGAGGTCCCTGTGTTAGCGGCTGTGTGCTGCCCAGCACAATCAGAGCCAGTAACCTGGCTCCCGTTGCTCCGGCGTGGCAGGAATATCTCTTGCATCCCATTCTCATTACAAGGTGCAGAACTGAGGAGTAACCTCTGGTTCTGCTGAAAAAGAAGGTATTTACACAGGAAACTTGTTTTACCTCTAGGAACAGAGAAAAAAAAAAGAAGTTGAGAGAGAGAATGATGAATTATTTCAGGGAAGAGTGACGTGCTGTAGGATTTCTTCCCACTGGTTTTTTTTTTGCTGGGGTTGGGGTGGGCTGGCTTCTTTTCTTTTAGGTTTTGGAGGAGTTTTGGTGGCTTTCTTCTGCATTACTTTCCTTAACAAGGTTTTGTTTTCCTCTGCTGAAACTTTTGATGTTGTCCTTGATTTTCAGTTGATAAGAGGAAAGAGGTGAGGGATTTTATTTCTTATTTTGACAATAAGCTTTAATGTAAATTGAAGTCTAGTCTATTTTATATTTCCTAGAGAAGCTTGAACCATAATTTTGTATAGCACTTTACAGTTCTATAATCATCTTTTGAATATGTTTTTTAGTACATGATTACAAGAAGATTTTAGTGCTAATTGGGGGGGGGGGTTATATGTTTACTTGCAATTCTCTCCCCCTTTGTAAATTCTTGGAAAGTGTAGGTGGTATCAATTGAACCAAAAAAGAAAATGAAATGATAATGCAAAACCAGGCATTAAAAAGGATCAGGCTTTTAAAACATATGGATATTGAGGACTCATTGCAGACATGCTTTAAATAACATGTTGAATCACTGTGTTTAGGGATGGTGTANTTTTTGGTGTTCCATAATAAGTTTTGAGGTGAATCAGAACGTGTTTGCCATGAATTGACCTGATGGCAATAACAACGAGGCCCTGCTGAACTTGTCCTGGGTGGTTCTGCTTGGCTGCAGGGTCCTGCTGGCAGGAGAGCAAGGGCTGCCACCCTGGCTCCCGGTGGGTAGCAGTGCTCCGGGGCTCGGGGCGGGCGGGAGGTGCAGGACGCCACGCCAGATGCTGTGTGATGGCTGCCTGTATTCACTCTGATAATAGGTATGCTTAAGTATGTGATAGTAAAGCAGTAGTAGATCACCAGTTGCTTGAATGCAATGAAAAGTGAAGGCTGCCACAGGTGTCAGCTCTCACTCGGTTTCTTTTTCCGTTGTAAGGGAGACTTCTTTCATTAGTGTACGTGTGTTTATTAAGCCTCTTTGTAGTGATTTTTATCTTTGAGTAAATTTGTGGTAAGTGAATAGGTACTCTGACTTGAACATGTTTAAAATCTCATAACCTGTTGGTTTTAAATAGTGATTCAAATCACAGCATTGGAGGAATGGGTGTGAACCAGAAATGTTACTGCTGGTAGAACGGGGCCTTGCTGAAGTTTGCACATGTCTGTACAAGCTACTGGGCACCGGGCACCAGTCTAACTTCTTTGCTGTCTTGTCTTTCACAGGACATTGCTAACGGGGCTCAGTGGCCACCACCTGCAATGTAGGGTTAATGTTAGGAGCAGAGGTCAGGTGTGTTGCAGGTGTGCAACTTAATGAGTTATTAATTGAATGGCAGGTGGAACAGAAATAGGAGCAGACAGGCTGCTGGAACGCTAATGTTTGTTAACTCTGCAATAGGAATTAAAAGACAATGAATATATGCTTTGGCTTAATCTTTCTACAAATACCACTATTGTGTAAAAATGGATTTTTACTAGTAGCAAAATTACCTTTACTTTGGGAGCTCTTATTTTTGGGGACACTGTAACCCATAACCTGGAGTTTGTTGTCTTGCGTACAAGTTAGGAGAGATGAGGCTTCTTGGGAGAGGTAGTGCTTTGTGCAGTGTGGGTAGGGAGAATGGGTAGGTTTGGAGCTCAGCATCTCTTCAGTAGGTCTACAGACCTGGCGTTCTTGTGAACGTTATATTTTGGTTTTGGACCACTTCTGTTAATAGTGAAGTTCATCACCATTGTGAAAATGGGGCTGGTATAAATTAAAGCTTCATCCTGATACTGCTAAACTCCATCCCAATATAGATGTGTGCCTGGCCTTTAAAGAGCAGCTTTGTTTTCTTCTCTTTGTCTTCCATACTGCAGTTTCCAGTTCTGTTCCCCACTAACAAGTTTCCCTGTCTTGTTAAACAGGGATTAATTGTGCCTGCTCTACAGAGGTCTGGAAAGACTGAAGTTATTAATGTTTGGAGGGGAGGTTATATATGCATGACAATAATGATAAGGGATGATTTTGCAACTCTTGATAATAGAACAAAGCTACCTTCGGGCTGCACTATCGATTTTTCTCTATGTGGTTCTGAAATTTATTATGTGGTATGTGCCCGTTTTTCTGAGACATAAAACATAGCTGATAGGACAAAGGCAGGGAGATTTTTATCAGCCTTGTTTTAATATTAAGATTGTGTTTGCCCTTCATTTTCCCACTGAGAGTAATTTTTTTCATCTCCTCTTTCCTGATTGAAATAGAATTGTCCAAGGAGGCCTTAACAGCATCTGATTTCTTATCCACAGGTTGTTTTTATGTTGTTGGTTTTTTTTCTGTGCCCTTGTTTATATGAAATATCACTTTGACACCTTGAAGTGTGCATTCCTTAGTTAAACTCTTGTTTTTTGCTTATTGCTATTCTGTTATGTCACCGATGTGGAAGTATTTGTGTATTACAGATTTATTTCCTGAACAATGAGTAAAGACAAAAGACTAGCCATACTACTAAACCGTATAATTATGGTTTAATAACTAACTCATGTCTGCATGCTCAATTTCAGTAAGAGGTAATGGGTATGGCTGGTTACTTTGTTTCAATCCATTTTATGCTGGTAACATTCCATTAATTTTAATTGGAGTCGCTCTGGCATAATGCAGTGGTGATCCCAGCCCAAGTCAGGGGTTTTGTGTTTTTTTTTTTTAACATGACTGTAGCATTGCAGTATAGTAAAATGCTTTTATTTTTATTGGATGAAATAAGGCACAAAACATGAAGAGCCTTCTGCTTATTCACATATGCTGAAAATGTTTTATACAGACTAAATACCTTTTAAAATACACGCCCTAGAAATGCGCTCAGGTCCAGACTTACTAGCACCGATTGAAAAGCAGGACTAAAAACTAACTGCAGAGCAAATTATCTTTTGTTTTTCAAATCCTCAGTGCGTGCCTTTTTGTCTTTGTCACTGAAGAAATCAATAGTCAATTAATGTGTAGGTAAGAGTCAATATTTTAGAAAACATCTAGGGGTTTGGATTGATTTCAGCATATGGGAAAGCTTGGTCATAGCTTTAAAGATTTTTTCATTTGAATCTTGATATTTGGTTCCTCGTGCTTAATTGTCATTGAGACTGGAACATCATTGTTTTCCAAAGACATGAGTCCCCTCCCCGAACATCCTTTGTACACGCACTAATCAGCCATTGATAGAAGTTAGCTATTCACTGGCTAAATCGGGATAAATTAATCTTCCACTAAAAGTGGAAAATGCTTATGAAGAAAAATATTTGCATGAGGCAATGTAATTGCTAAAACACTGGTTGTCAAGAAGACATCTGTGATATTACAGATTAAGTATCCATATTTTGATTATCTTATTCATGAAATCGTACTGTTTTGTGGCTATTCATTTCCTGTTGTTTTCCTCTGTTACAAATCAGGAAGATGAGTGTGGGCAGCTAGTTTGCTTTGTCCAGACAGGACACACATTTATCACATTTAAAAAAATTCCCCGGTAAAAGGTCACTGTATTAAATCAACATTTTTTTACTGCATTATTTTAGAAAATGTTTATTTTCCTCATTTACCCACCCCCACACCAGACATGTAATGGAAGTTTAGAACAGTAATTCAAATAAACAATTACTGGGACAGTGAGCTCTGTCCAGAAAAACAAAACCTGGTGACATTAATAACTTCAGTGCCAGAAGTTGTGGTTTTGAAGCTTGCCCGTCTAAGCTGTGGATTAAATCCCATGCTAGCGGGGCAAGGGCCTTTATGGCCCCTCTAACTATAGATGTAAAAAACGTACTTTATTTTGGTAAGCTAACTCATCTCTGTTTCTGTACCAACCGAAATTTTCTAGCTTCATTAACTAATTTATTGCCACTAGGAAAATGGCTTTGAGGGATGAAAATTTCATGTGTTTTACATCATATCTTCTTTTTTATATATATATATAACAATACCTTATGTTTGAGAGTGATTTATTAACCTTCTCTCACTGGTAGAAACTGAATCACAGAAGGCTGATGTCCAAATCTAGCCAGGCAGGGAAAAGCCTACGTCCCACTGAATTTCAGCAATTTTGAATTTAAATCTGTCTGGATTTGAACCCCAGCATGGTCACATAGGTCTTCCACCTTGCCACAGATTTCCTGGATCTCTGAAAAAATTGAATGTAGTGCTACTCCTGTAACACTGCTATTTTTAATGTAGATGTGTTGTACAAGCGTGACTTGCAGCTAACTGTGTATGTCGTATTTGCATTTGTAGCTTCAAAGAACTTCACCTAAATGTGTGCAGAGCACGGAAATATACAACTCCCTGAAGAGATGCCCGGTTCTGCCCTCCACAAAATCCGTTGGTGTCTGTTCTGCCTCTTCACGGCGTGACAGTCGTGTTTCGTGCTCAGGAGCGCTCTGTGAGCGGACTCAAGATAATTCCTGCGGTGGTTTTGAAGGCATTCAGGATTTTTTTTTCATGGTAAATAAAACTTGATTTGTCAGTGGATAGCAAAAATTGCCACCTGAAACATGTACAGTTTATTAGCTGGTGCTACCAATTCATGTACATTATCACTAATTAAATGCTCTAAAGATAGTAATTTTTTTAATGCTTATTAAATGTATTGAAGTGGCTCATGAAACTGATCAACACAGAACAGTTCTAGAATTGTATAATAAGACTAAATTAAGTTAGTGCTGCAGACGTTAATTTCCTAATGTATTTAGTCTGGAACAAAACCAAGAATAGATTTAACTAACCAGGTCGCTTGATGAACAGTTGCACAGTTGGAAATTTGCTTTTAGTGAATATTCCACCTAAAAAATAGCTATATTCCCACTTTCGTGCTAGTAAAGCCCGAGTGCTTATATATTAATGGAGAAAAAAATTGCAGCAGGTCACAAATGTAATTGAATAAAGAAGGAACTTGCTCAGATTTTCTCAGAAAATACTTGTTCTTGTCTTTGATAGTTAATATATTCTGGTTTTCTCGGGCAGTTTGATAGATCCTGTTGGCACACAAATACATCTTCAGAGGCTGTTGTACAAGTTACATTTAGGCTAACTGAAGTTGATGTTTTATTTGCTTTGGTGTGGAGGAGGCAATTCTGTTGTACTGCCTGCTGATTTGCTAAGTTGTCAGGCCACAGTTCTGAGTGATTAGTATTGATTAGAAATTTTCCCTATTTATAAATTGTGATTGAAGGGCACTCTACTGAAAGTGATGCATATCAAATAGTGTGCCGTGAATTAATTGCTGAGGTGAAAACATGTTGATCATAATGACCTTAAATAGTTAATTTCCCTGCTAGTTCTCTGTTCAGTACTTCAGCTGGGGCAGCCTCTCGAGATGAATGAAGGACCAGTTGTATTTCTAGTTTTCTCAAAGGAAATTGCTATAAAACCTATGTTCTCAGAAACAACTTTTGAGGTGGTCACTTTGACGCGGAGGTCAGGAGCATGTGGGATTTTTGAGGGGGAATTTCTAAGGGATTTCAGCTCTGTCTTTCTGAAATAGATGCACTGTTGTGCATACTTCAGTCTGTATGAGTTCTTCCCAGTGAGAACTTCAGAAAGGGTCTGCTGGGGGCTTTAGTCCTCTGCTGAGATTTTCATTTACCTTCTTGCTGTATACTCGTAATGGCAGTCATCCATGCGTGTTTGACTTCGGTCTTTCCCTTACTCCAGAATTAGCTATATGTTGATGTTCTTCTGGCTATATAGTCCCATAAAGTACTTTGCGACCTCCGTTAAAAGTATTAATGGCAACAACAAACGATCTTCTTGTTACTTTCATGAAAGCTTTTGGGTAACAGCTTAATCCCTAGTTCTCAGAGCGCTTAACATAAGCTTCATGCAAGTATACGTAGTGTTTTATCCCTGTATATTTTGAATACAAAGCTGTATCAGAGATATTAAAAAGTGGTTTAGCTGTAATGGTCTATTAGATTTGTGCTTCTTAGAGTGTAAATTATTTTCATAATGGAGGGTAATTGCTCTGCTTTGTCAATCCGTCATCAATTCATGAACACTGCAGGGTGTATGTGCAACCTCATGTTCAAGGAATTATATATGCAACTTCTGTTATTGTTTGTTGTTCAATAAACAGCTTCTAATGGCTAAAGCTCTGTGTGAGCGGCTTAACGGCTAAAAAATTTGCCAGAACTGTCATTGCCCTTCTAGCAGAGAGCTGCTTGTTTGTGAATGCTCCGAGATATCTTGACTGAGATTATTAACTACTTTGCAGTCAGTTTTCCTTCAGTGTTAATTGTGCTGCGAAACCCTAGGGTATTGTGTTAAAAAGCATTCAGAAGTCAGTGTCACATCACAGATGCATTTTTGTGCTTAAAAGAACAGATGCCTAAGTTGTGGGCGCCGTCTGTCTATAGAAACTCTATTTTTGTTAAGAATTGTGCATTTACATGCACAGGAGGGACACTTGTGATGTTTGTACACAAAACGCACCACAGCTACCTGCCTTCTTCCCCTTTCCTTGCCATCTCTAATATATAACAACCCTTGTATGCTATGGCAGGGGGTCTTAGGAATTATTGACAGGTATTTGATGTATAAGAAAAGCCTTTACAACACAACAAAAAGTCCTGCTTGGTGCATCTGAGTCATTTAAAAAATTGTTACAGGTGGCAGAATTTGACAAATGGAAAAATAGTAGTCTTGTTCTTCCCCCACAAATGTGCGCGCGTAGCTCTACCTATAATGTCTGGTAATTGGATTAAATGTTAGTTCCCTTTTGTGCCCAGACTGTGCAAGCAGCTTGTAAATTATGGAGTGAAAACGTGGAGCTTGTGAATACCTAGTAATAAGTAATGCTCATGCATCCTGGACTGCAGCAGTAAAAATGGTGCTGATTTAATGAGTCATCAGCATTCCTGAGCTCGCAACGAGAAGTTTAGGGATGGACCTGGGTTTTCTTGCCTTTGAGGTGTGTACGTGTCTTCCTCTCCCAGGTAGCAGTTGTGTTTGCTGAAGTGAATGCCAATGATAGTTTTCTATCTCAATAAAATGACGGTACCAGTTTATAGGTAATACCTTTCACCCTGCAGAATTCCTAGTTGCTTTTCTAAACCCCATAGTTTAGATTCCTCAGTGCTGCAGATACAACTCTACTGGCAGAAAAGTACGCTGTGTGATGGCAAGGAGGAAAGGAGGTGATTTACATCAACGTTAAGGGAAGACAGAAGTGCTGTCAGTTCCCCACTGTTCAACAGGACATGTGTGAAACCTTGTGTGAAATGCTGCCTTTGTGGTGGTAGAAACTGAGAGCGCTTTTCCCTTTTGTGGCGCTCATTCAGGGTGGCTGGTGAAGTGTTTTTATTCTTGCCTGCAATTCCCACATCAGAAGTGAAGATAATAATACTCCTTATTGTGTTCCATCTCTTTGCAGAATGGGTTCTGTGGAGTGGAAGAGGTCTCCTTAAAGACCGGGTCTGTACTGCAAAGTTGGGCTGGTATCGCTGCATGGGAGCTGGGGTTATGAAAAATTAATCCTCCCTCATAGAAATTGTGTTGTTAAACTTCTCTCTAGCAAGGATGCTAACCTACTCTCTTCCCACCCGAGTTCTGCTGTGAAAATTAATGTTCATTTACAAACATGGAAGGAAAACCATTAGCATTCTTTCAAATCAAAATACAAACGCATCTTCCCAATTTCAAAGACCATCCCTCTTGCCAAATCTCGTTGATTATCCCAGACAGGTGTTTTTCAACAAAAGCTCCTTCTTGTGTTCTCTCTTCTACTCCAGCCTCCTGCTTGAGCTAATGAAGTGTCAGTGATGCCCCTGGAACAACGGAGCAATTTGTATAACTCCAGGCTGGGGAGAACAAACGAGGAACGGTAGTTGAGGAAGGGGGCTGAGGAGGGGTGCTGGGAGCAGAGTTCGTCTGTGTAAAGAGATCTCTCGTTATTGGTGATTAGGGAGGGAGTGTTACAGAGCCAAAAAGAAAGTAGCTGTGCTGAAAAATGCTCTTTGATAGTTTATCAATATGCAGGCCCACAGACCTCGTCACAGTGGCCTTTCCATCCTCCAGTTAATGGAGTGTGGGTTTGTATTAAGAGAAGGGAGCTGGCATTACCTCCGCACAGGTCTTATGGGAAGACGCTCAGCCTGTTTCTTTGAAAAGCTCCTGGGTATGATTTACAGCTGCACCAACATTGTTTACTAACACTCCATGCATAAATTGCAGACTTCTCTCTGGAAATAGCTGGGTTTCTTTTGTGTGCGGAAGCCTATGTGCTGCCACAACTACTGGATGCATATTTGTAATTACAGCGAGTCTCCTTTCATGGTTTTGGAAAGCAGGTCCTGCCTGCTTGGTTTACATCTAGACTATCGGAAGGGGGTATTTCTGTTAGCAGGTATGGTAGCAAAAAATACAGAGAGGTGTTTGGCTAGGCTAGTGGACAAGAAGCCCTGCCTTGCCTAATGGTGATGTGTTTGCACAGTTTGTGTGTGATAATGCCTAGAAGCTCCCTAGTCCCTGCCTCTTCCAAATGCATACAGACTGTCATATTCTGAACACTAGAAATCAGCAGAATTCAAATACTCTTTTAAGCATATTTGAATTGGTAATCGGCTGCCCTGAAACTTCAAACCAGCTCATAACGGTTTCAGTATGAAACTCGGGCTCAGGTGTGACCTCGCCTCCAGGCATAAGTAGTTATTTTTTCTTTTTATTTGGCAAGGGAAGAGTTCTTCTTTCAGGAAGGAATAAAGTGTCTTCCTTGCAAAATCCACCAATGAATAAAATTACTTCCAGTTAAGTTTAGGTAATTCTGCCCACATGGAGGTCAGAGATCATAAAAATGCTGTGCAAAAGGCTCACGGTGAAATGTATACATTTCTTTACTCCTTGAGGAAAGACTTTAAGACCAAAAGTGCATTCTGAAAGCTCGGAGAAAAGTACCATTAGGATTTTAAACTGTACAGAAATATATTGATGTCGCTAGTGGGACTCTGAGAAAGGACAGTGCTTGCACAGATTGCATGTGCTTTTCAGGTACAGCACGGTCTTACAGAGTGCTGAAAGCAAAACCAATCTTCACCAGCTCCCCGTGAGCAGTAGGAATTTTAAGAGTCTCCTAAAACTGGGTATTTTGCTTACAGCTTAGCTCTTTGACTGTGTGAACATGTGAAAGGAAGGAATTCCTAGCCCATGCGCTTGGCAGAGTCACCTTGAAATTTAAAGCTGGTCTCATGGCTTTTGAGCAGTCACTACCCGTGTTTGGAGGGGAACAACTGCTGATTGCCTTCAGTACACAAATTCGTAATTGTAAGCTGAGAATTTGAGATCAGAGGCTCAGACTATCTGGGAAAAAGTCAGGTTCAGAATTTAAACAGTTGCAAGTCCCTTTTTAAATGGCTGCTTGCTCAGCTCATGGTGTGCAGGAAAACCAGTCCTGGAGCTAGGAGTGTTAATGTGTTGGGTTTGGGCTTTTTTACAGTTGATTCGATGAATTCAAGCTCTAAGAAGGAAAAATTTCTAGAAAGGGCAGGGAGAAAGCCTGCAAAAATAACTCAGTATATGCTCCCTGTTGCTTAGCTCGGGTCGTCTTGCATAATAATGTTTTAACATTCTTGACATGTATTGGAACGTGGAGGAAATAAGAAAAATGACCCACCCTCCTCTCTCATCTTCCTGTTTTATTCTACTAGAAAGCCCAGTTACCCGTCCCTGCCCAGGCAAACGTCTCCAATAGGAATTGATAAATTCTTTGTTCATTTGTTTATTCAGAAGTAGCAAACCCGCAGTATGGAAGGTATTCTCACCTCTAGGTTACCAGAGATTTAGCTGTTAACCCAGAGAGCTATGAGTTTGTTTATGTGAGCTTTTATCTTTTCAGTTTCCTCTCTCTTAAAATAACAGAAAGTGTCTGTGCTAATGAGGTTGCTGGGCTTTCCGTTATGTTTAGGGGTATTTCTGAGAAAAAACAAGCCCCCCAAAAAGGCAGAAGGGAGGGAATCCAGCGAGGTGCGTTATGCTGTAATGTTACTCAGTTTTGATAAATAACTGGCATCTGCCTTGACTTTTCAGTAGCTGCCTGTAGCATCACACTCATTTTGGTGGCAGTACACGGCACGCAATCAACATTTATTTGCAAGCATGCTGGGGACTGGTGAGAGATCAGGGGACCAGAGGGATGTGTGTTCTACAGGCACGAAAAAGAGGCTTTTGTGTCATATTGGGGCAAAAGAAGTGCTACAGGAGCAAGTGTTGTGGGCACGGCTTCAGAGTCTGAGAAAATCTTCCTGGAGAAAGCTGGCACTCTGAATGATGGAATGATGAAACGGGGTCTGTTTCTGTTTTGCAACCAATTTAGTATCATTTTAACAGCTGCTTGGCCTCTACTGTGGCCAGACTATCAGATGTAAGAGAAACTCAGCTGTTTCAGGAGATATTTTTTGTGGAACGTATAAGCTTTTACTGTCCCCTCGGGAAAATCCATACATGTTTTGCTTTCAGTTGGATTTTATCATTTCCCACAACACTGTCTACCATAAAATATTTGGCAAGATTCATATAAAAATACTTTATTGGGGTTTTCAGAAGGTAGCAGACACAAGGAAAGGTACAGGCAGGCTCAACAGCACGTACTGTCAATTCTTAGTACACTTACTTCAAAGGATGTATTTCAACCCATATATAATGGTCTGACTGAACATGTCACAAGACTGAAATATTGTATACACAAAACAAGACATCATTTAAAACCTGACTTCAGGTGACAATACTGATCCTACTCAACAAATACCACTGGAATTAAAGTTGGATAGCATTTTCTGTTATTCCTAGCAGCAGCCAAAAAGCAGTTTTCTTACAACAGCGAAGTGTAACTGGCAATCACAACACCGTAAGCTTTTGGGTACTACTTTACAGCATTTGCGTTTCTATTTGTAATTGTAGTTTTCAGATTTATGATCTTGAACTTCCCTGTACAATACCATTAAATATGAGTGTTTGCCATGGCAACTAATTATGTATTTGCGTTACTGTATCACTGAGCAGTGCCAATGGAGATGGGCAGCTGAAGTCTTTCGCTTTATGGTCGTACTACATCTGTTCCCAAAGAGGTTAGAGAACAGGACAAGTATAGTGAAGCCCGAGATGTGAAGCAGAGATAAAATGCCCAAGATTTTCTGTTAAGACTGAGGCTAAAGCCCTGCTCTCTCTGTGCTGGTGCTCTATCTGTGGAAAGAGTTGACTGCTTTAAAAAATATAAAAATTAAAAAAAAATTATGCTGATGTCGCCTGGATCAGCTCAGCCCAGGTCTCTGTTCAAATTGCCTGTTTTAGAAGGAAGCATGCAAGAGTTCTGGGACTTGCTAAAATTAAGAGGTCTGAAAGAAACTTAAAAAAAAAAAAAAAAGGAACACAAGTTTCTCTTTTCCCAGTGCTTGTCGTTCTCTAGCACATTGCCAAAAGAGTATTTTTAAGATCCTGCAGGAGAGATTTTAAAACGTCTTTGGGCACGGTGAGGGAGGCTGTGGAGCAGCCGATGCCCCGCTGGCACCTTTCCCTCTCCGGGGGGCTGCCCGGGCTCCCGGCCCCGGCTGCTGCTGCTGTGGGAGCCCTGGTCCCGGGGGACCGGGCACAAAGAAACCGCTCGGTTTTGAAGCCGGGATCAGGGAATGCCAGCAGGGTGCTTCAGGATGCTCAACACCTCCTTTGGGCAGAGATGTGTCCCTTCTTGGGGGGTGGAAGGGACACGATTGCACCACATGCAGCGGGATGTAGACTGTGGCTGTAGCTGCTGGGGCAGTCATGAGAAATGAGCTGTTTCCCTTCTGGTTCGTTCTTTTCTTTCTGTATCATCACACATGTTTAATATCTTAAGTGTAATGAAAAAAACCCTCCCATTCATGGCAAAAATCAGGTTTGCAAGCAGGCGAAATGTACTTCAGTCCAGTGGTTTTAGGCTAGATAGTTATTTTTGTTGGCTTTTATTTTTCAGTTTTTATTTTAACGAAAAGCCGGTGCCACTCTGGCTGACTAGGTGGCAGCAGAGATCTTTTGTGGCACTGGCAAGTGGAGGACACGGATTTCACTGCCCGTGATTAATGTCAAAAAAATCCCTTACCCTTCTATTCCGCATGATTTTGTTGTTGATGGACTAGAATAAATGAACAGTGGTCTCCCTGCTGCCTTCCTCGCGTGCCCCAGCCCCGTGCTCCCAGGTTTCTCCAAGGAAGCAAGCTCCAGTACTTTTCCATAACACTGATGTATTAAAACAAGGCTCCTCTCGTCCCCACGCGGGGCTGGCTTCACTTCCAGCCGTTCTAAAGGGGATCGTGGGGTTGAATCTTCAGCTTCTTGGGACAGAGGAGTTTAATAAAAGCTCTTCTGAAGCTGTGGTGGCAGAGAGGGTAGAGGACGGGGTTGACAGCCGAGTTGATCCAGAGCAGCCAAAAGGAAGTCTCGTACCAGTAGTCAGAGATGCAGCGGCCGTGGCAGCCAGCGCGGATGATCATCAGGAGAGTGTACGGCGCCCAGCAAATCCCAAAAATGCCCACGATGATTGCCAGTGATTTAGCCACTTTCTTGTCTCTGGAGAGCCTGAAGCGTTGAGTCACGCTCTGGGACACTATCTTCATCCGTTTCTCTAAGGACAGAGCGGATGCGGAATTTTTACAGCTCTTTTTGTTGCAACACTTGGGTTTCCCGGAGCTCTCGGGGCCCGCTGAGAGCAGGTCTTTGGCAGCCAGGCTGGCCGGGGAGGCTGCTGCTTGAGCTTTGCTCTGAGGGAGGTCGAGGGTTTCGGCTGGCTCCTTCTGCTCCCCCTTACAGCACTTCAAAGAAAGCTTTGCTTCTGGGCTCGTTTCCTTCTCTTCGGCAAAGGACTGGTTGTGCACTTCGTGGAAAATATCCAGGCGTATTTTGGTCCGCTTCTGGATGTTCAGGTAAATGCTCAGGTTGAAAAACATGACGCTGATGAAAGGGGTGAAAAACTCCAGCGTAGAGGCTGTCATGAGGAAATACCAGTTGTAGAAAAACTCAGCGTAGCACTCCCCGGTGGGTATGATACTCCGGCCTGATACGTACTCCCAGCTGATAATGGCAGGCCCGTAGAGCAGGAACGCCAGCACCCACACCATCACCATCTTCAGCACCGCCCGCCTGGTGTTCCCCTGCTGGGCCCTGTAGGCGACCTGCAACGGGGAGACCTTTCCTGAGGTTTGGCCCCACGCCCCAACTGGCTGAGGCTCTTCACAAATGAACCGTTAGCGTTCCTGGCAAAGCTGCTAGGCACCATCCCAGCGGGCTAACAAGTTCGTGTGCCACAGGCGACAGGAGCAACTCCCAGATAAATCACACTCCTGACGGGAAGACTTAGAACCCTCATCTCGCATCCAAAAGCAGACGTAGCTTCTGCTTAGTGGAAATGTAGTGACTGGTTTGGAGCCCGGTACTCTGCCGCACCCCGCCACTTGCCCCGGTTGTCCCCGGCTACTCTGCAACCTCAGGGAGACGCACGCCTCCGACTCCTGGTCCAGCTCTGGCTCTCCCTGACCATGGACCTAATCCCTGTTGTATTTGGAGTCAGGGAAGATGCAAACAGCCATGGGTCTGATCCGCCTGCGAATTGCTCGTTACCTCCTTGCGAAAGGCCGAGCGTTTTCATCTCACCACGCACCCAGAGACCTTTGGCTGTGCCCTGCCAAAGCTGGTAGTGCAATCTCCTGCCTTGGTAGCCAGGGAGAAGCTGGGAGTCCGACTGCAATCCGCTTGTTTGTCCTGGAGATAGTAACAGGCCTGCTTGCCTCGCTTGTACAGCACTCTCCTGCCATCTGGGAAGGGAACACCTGCACAATGGGGTCTGGACCTTAAATGATTTAATTATGCCAGAAATACTGATCTGCAACCACAGCTGAATTATGTATTTGTAGGTAATTATTGCTTTCCCGCAGCAGGGTGAAAGATTCTTAATTTCTGGAGGATTCAAAGAGCTTTTAATTATTACCGGGAATCTGGAGAATAAAGCAGGAGGAGAGCTGTTCCCCTCTCCGCTGCCAGGACAGGACTCACCGCTCTTGTCACCGAGAGGAACCTGTCGTAGCTGATCAGCACGATGTTGAAGGCGGAGGAGGTGCAGAGCAGGTAATCCACTACCAGCCAGAGTTTGCAGAGGCTTCTCCCGAAGATCCACCTCCCCGTCAGCACATAGGGCACGTACAGGGGGATGCAGAAGGCGCCTGCAACCGGGGGGGTTCCCTTTGCACCGGGATACGGGACGCGCTCGGCGG
>VXBO01012245.1:164068-320537 GCA_013400135.1 Rhinoptilus africanus | reverse complement strand
CAAAGCATCCCTAAGTCCCCTCAGAGCAACCCTGCATTCCCTCAGAGCATCCCTGCATCACAGAGCATCCCTCAAAGCATCCCTAAGTCCCCTCAGAGCAACCCTGCATTCCCTCAGAGCATCCCTGCATCCCAGAGCATCCCTCAAAGCATCCCTAAGTCCCCTCAGAGCAACCCTGCATCCCCTCAGAGCATCCCTGCATCCCCGAGCATCCCTCAAACCATCCCTGAGTCTCCCAAAGCATCCCTGAGTCCCCCCAGAGCAACCCTGCATTCCCTGAGAGCATCCCTGCATCACAGAGCATCCCCCGAAACACCCCTGATTCTCCTCAGAGCACCCCTACATTCCCCCTCCCCTCTCAACCAGGAACATAGACTCATGTATTTGTCTGGGTCGGAATGGACCTTTCAGATCATCGAGTCCAACCACCAACCTAACCCTGACAAACACCATCACTAAACATCCTTGAGTCCTCCTAGAGGACCCTGCGCTCACCTACAGGAACATCCTTGTCCCTTCCCAAGCCACCACCCCCAACAGAGGCCACAGGGAGTATTTATGGTTCCTGCCTCCGGGTCTCTGCCTGGGTGGAGGGCGGTGGAGGTCAAGGCTCAGCTTCTCTTTCGCTTGGAGGGCAGCCAGGAGCTCTCCGCAGGCGGAGCGGGGAGGGTGAGGCTCTTGCCCCTGCCCCTCGCTGGAGGCAGGAGGAAGGGGTAAAGCTGCCTGGGAGCAGGCGATTCTTCACCAAGTGGCCATGCCACCTGGGCTGCTAGCCAAGGAGTCCTTGCCCACAGTCCCCAGCTCCACGGGGGGGGGTGATTAGGGCCTCCTCCTCCCTCCATTTGTTTAGCTTTCACATCTCAGGAGAGTCACTTTTGTCTGAATGCTACCTTCAGCTGGCGATGCTCCAGGATGGAGTTACCTGCCGCTGTCACACCCCTGTGTGCAGTGCCCGCTCCACACCGCGGGAGGGGAAACGTCTTCACGGGTGTCCCGTGGCCGGGGCAGGGTCAGCTCACCACAGCCACCCCCCTGGAGAACCGCATGGGGACGAGCGGGGCAGCGGCACTGGAAAGCAGGGAGGGACACTGGCTGGAGACGCTGGCAAAGTGCCTTTCTTCCTGAGGGACTCTGATAAGGTGTGTGCGTCTTTGAAGTACAGGGATTAAAAAAGCAAAGCAAGAAAATAGTGCAAACCCAGAACCACGCATGAGGCTAATGCCCAGGGGGTTTGGCGCCTTCTGATTACTCCAAAAAGCCATTTTCACATCAGGGACTATTACAGCCTCGCAGAATTCCTCTTCAAACCCACTACCTCGGCCACTATCTTGATGGCAGACACTGATCCTGCTGGGAGGAGGCTGAAAGGGCTCTTTTAAATCACGGTAAATCATTTCTAGCCAGCAAAGCCGGGAGGCGGGAGCACCCCTCCGCGCAGGCAGGGAGCTCGCCAAGCGCTCCCGCAGAGGTGGCCTTTGGTGGCACCCGCCGAAGGGTGGCCTCCAGCAAGGACCAGCCTCCTCCTGTCCCTTAACTTGCCCAGCACTGAGACGACCTGCTGGCTCCACGGTTCTTTCTTTTTCGCAGGGGCAGTGCGGGCAGGCTGTGCTTGACACGGGCGTCCCCATCCTCAGGGAGACAAGTGTCCCCAAGCCACTCCACTCCACGGAAGGCGCGGTCCCCGCTGGTGCCGCGTCCTGACGGAGGATGTCACTGTGGGCTCGTGGGAGCCGCGGGTGGCAGAGCAGAGGATGCTGCGGGTGGGAGAAGCTCCCGCTCGGTGGGATCAGGGCTGGGGGGAGCGCTGCGCCCGTGGGAGGCTTCCAGGGACTTCATGCATGGGTTCAGCGCTGGAGAAAGATCCGTTTTAACACCAGACCCGAGCGAATTCCCGGCGGGGCGGTGAGCAGCCCGGCTGTGCAGCTGCAGCACGGCCGCAGCCGAGAGCACCTGAATTTTGTGCCATATCATCTCAGATGTGAGGGAGAGAGGGTTTCTGTGTTTTCCCCCTGTTTAAGAACCCACAGACCACATTCATTCTGCGACTCTTTGTGATCTGGAGCTATTTGTAATCTCCAGCTATTCAGACAATCATTAGTATTCACCAAAATGTTTACAAATTCCAAATTATTGTGTGCATGTTGCAGCATTATCGCTAGGAGCTGTTTGCTGTTTGTTAGCTGTCATTCATTATTGAGAGTTCTCACTGTCCAGATAGAGAGCAGAAGGCGTACTTTGTACCTAAGGTGATTTATAAAGGGATTTGCGAAATGTAACGTGGACAAATATAAATTATTGTTTATCCAGAGTAATTTGCCAGGAGCGTTAGATAAATAAGAGATGATAGAGCTCAGCAGACTATAGGTTTCCTGGTCCTGACGTTTCCCTCTTGCTTCAGCAGAAGGACAAATACATTTCTAACATATTTCAGGAAACATGCTGTCTTGGTAATAGACAAAGGGAATCGCCCAACCTCCAAGGGGCAGGTGAAGCAGACTGCATACAGACACGCGAGCGGATGGTATGATCGCTAAGGTTTTGGCCTGGCTTACGCAGTACCTTTGCCACGTGTAGCTGCCCCTGTGCTCCCAAGTGCTTGTGTGTGCTCCGAAGGGTGTATTGCTCCCCCGCGGTCAGCCCCTGGGCTCCTCTCCTGCAGCCCCACCGCCCAGCACTGCTCAGTCCTTGCGCAGGGGCCAAACCGGGACCTTTCCTGAGGCTCGGAGCTACAGCTCAGCCACAACCTCTCCTGAGTTTCTCTTTAAGGTTGTGGCTGAGAAGCAGGGCCTGGGGACGGTCCCAGCCCGGGGCTCCCCCCGAGCCCGCTCTCGATGGCTTCTCCCCTGCCGCGGGGACGTCCCAGCCGGCGGCAGCGAGGCGCTGGAAGAGCCACAGCTCACGGCCTGGGCACTGGGGTAATTCAGCAGTTCCTGAACACACGCTCGCGGGGCTCAGCTCCAGCGGCAGAGAAGCCCTAGAAGCCCTCAGGAAGGGTGAGGAGCGGGGGCATCCTCTCCTGGCGTATCCCGAGCAGGGGGCTGGGAGCTCTCCTCCCCTCTCTGCTTCCTCCCCTACATTACTTTTAGAAGCATTTAGCTTGAGCATGAATTCTGCAGCCATTCTATGCCTATAAAAAGAGGCAAGGGTAATACGTGGCTTTCTAAGGCTGCTTTGTACTGGAAGAGAAGTCTCCACTTGGAAGTTGTTTGGCATTCGAGCAGAGAGTGCGTAAGAAGTGAATCACCCTCCTGTACGATGGCTGTTCTGGGGGGTTCTCTGTGGTGTGAAGCCTCCGGGCTAAGAGACAATCAGCTTCTGCGGCCTCCTGGTGTTTAAGGAAGTGGGGTTTTGGATGTAATTTAGCAGTTGGCCCTATCCTGGGGCTGGGGCACTGCAAAGCCCGTGTAGCGCCGCAGCACAGAGCGGTGCCCGAGGACCGTCAGCTGCTGCCGGCTTTGCCGGTGAGCATCGCTCCCCGCTGGGTACCGGCTACTGTGGGAAACAGGCCACCGTCTGACTCTCGGGGTGCTTCGTACAGGCTCTGTGTGCATGTGGCTCACTGCCACTTGCTTCTGTTTCTGCCGGTTATTATTTTAGCTTGAAGGTCCTAGAGGGACCAATTTGGAGCTTCCTTTGCTCAGATATATTTCCTCTGTTCAGCATCTCATTTATGTTTTCTCCTGTGACTTGCAGAATCGCGCACAGATTTACAAGCTGGACGGAGGAGGTACGGAGTTCTCTCTTCTCCAAGAACTCTTGTCCAAATAAATAAAGTTTCCGTGCGGACTGATTATGCTGGCCACCGAAGACACAGCGCTGGGATCCGCTCTTCCCAGTGGGGCACCTTCTTCTACAGACCAGGTTTAATTCTCCTTCTGCCTAAAATTTAGCATGCCGTGGTTTTATTAAATCCCCATAATTCCCATATTATAAAAACACCATGGTTTTATTAAACACCCAGTTCAAGATGTTTCCACTGTAACCCTCGAGGGGTCCCTTGAGCTACAAGGCGTATGCTGTGGTCCACGCCAAATCAGCGCCTATTATACATGCATCTGCTTTGTCTTGGACCACTGTCACTCGTTACCTCATGCATTTATTTGCAATTCATGAAAATCTCAAGACAACACAAGCCAAAACACTGGATGTGGAGAACCATGCTACAAACCCAGTTTTCAGCTTCTTAGGAGTGCTGTAGAGGTGCTGAGATTTCGTTAGACGACTGTTTAGGTTCCTAGATTTTGTTAGATGCTCCTTATCCTTAATGAACCAAGAAATCCAGATGCAAGGCCTTGGATCGCTCCCCGCTCTGGGAGGCACGTCGGTGTGTCTGTGATGGGAGAACTTTGTTGGCTTGCTTTGTTATTTTTATCTGATCCACTTAAGTTTTATTCCATGAAATGTCTTTTTATCTCTGACGAGTACATTAAAGAGTTTCTTAAAGACGGCACTTCTTGCACGCGGGTAGCTCTTCTATACAGTATCTTCGGAGCTAGGAGCTAGGAGCTAGGAGGTCTTCAGTCTCGTACAAGCTGGAGGGTCCCTCGGGCGCAATATTTGAGGGGTTTTTCTGTAAATCAAAGCTTGGACTCACTGTCTGGTACTTACTCCCCACGTGTATGAGGTGGTAAAAGCAACACAGCGCAGAAGGAAAGGTATTTCTCTGAAGAGCAGAAGGCAAACAAGATCTTTGTTGCTGAGATTAGGAAAACCAGCAGTCTAGCTAGCTTTAGCTTGTTTATTTGACCATTTGACTTCTGCAAAACCCCCGACAATGAAGTCTGGTGTCTCCAGGCTGCTGGAAAGTGTCTAGCCAGGAGGGACTGAAGCTTCCTGTTATTCTCTCCCTGCTCGCCCGCGCTCTCCAGACCCCTCTCGTTTAGAAAGACCTTCATCTGCACAAGGATTTTCCCTGACTCCTGGCTTTTCTCACAACCCCCCCTGTCTCAGCCCCATCTCTTGCTGCTTGTGGCAATGCCAAGCCTGCCCTCAGATCTGTCTAACAAAGGCAGCTGGAAAATGTATTTCATATTGCGCCTTGGTGTGCCTAATGTATTCTCTTCTATTAGCTATTGCTCTGGGTCCTGATCTCTGATTCCTCATCTTTTCAGGCTCCCTTTTGATGTTCGTTATAAGGCAGCAGAGACTAATAGAGAGTATGTCAGGCATCCGACTACAAAAGCATGGGGAAGAGGGATTAAAAGGGACATGGTGACAGGAGGAAGACAAAGCATTTAGGAAGCATCAGCTCTCTGCAGGGGAAGCTGCAACGATGCTCGGGATGTTTTTGCCTCTGCTGCTCTCTAATGTCCTCCCTTTCCAAGCCCAAACCTACATTCCTGGAGCTGCCTTGGCCTCGAGACAAGCTGCTCATTTGGAGTCAGATTTGGGCAGAGAGAAAGAGGACGGGGCAGAGGAGCCAGAGCCCTCCTGGCTGTGGAGAGGAGCTGAACCCCCGGCAGGTCTGATTATTGGGCTTTTAACAGTTATTAACACAGCAAACAGTGTTTTAGCAACAAAATCCATCCCACAGCAGCCTGGTGTTTGCTGAGGCTTCTGGGCTGTTCCTCTGTAGAGAGAGGAACATTTTCCTGCCGGCATTTCTGACACTCCTGGTGCAGCCGCCAAGCTAAGCCGTCGCGGGAGACTCCCGGTGCCACACAGCTGCCACCGAATGTAACAGTCGCTGTGATCTTACCCCAGTTCAGAACATCCTGGAACAAGTAACAGGGGAAAAAAAGGAAAACTGAAAGTCCTCCTTTCTGCAAGAATAACCACGTCCTGCCAGCGCTGACCTCTGCCGAGCCAGGGCGCAGCCGTGCCGGAGGTGGGAGAAGCCGAGGCCGAGGAGCAATGTCAAACGCCTCGGGTGTGAATCAAGGGACGGAATCACACAAGAGCTGCAGGAAAACAAGTTGTGCAGGAGCCAGGTCTCCCTTCTGGGGGCGTTTGCTGTCAGCCCCCGGCCGTTGGCTGGTAACGCACAGGGCGGCTGGTCGGATCCTGCACCGCCAGGGGATGATGGTCAGCCAGCAATTTTCCTGCAGGACTGCACGTTATAGGAGTGGGAATTTGGGGGATACCAGGAGCCAGGTCTCCTTTTAGCCTGCATGACAAACCCTAACCTGCTTATCCCAAAACCAGCAGACACAGAAACTCCTCTTCCCCTGTCTCTTCCCACGTCTCTCCATCATGGAGGCTGTGAATCGTCGCCTGTTAGGAGGGAAGGGAAGGCGAGAAATAATTCCCCACCTGTCTCTTTTGTTCTTCTTTCCTTTCTTTCACAGGGCCTACGAGACACGGGGAAGCTTGAAAGCGAATGTCAACCAGACACGAAACTCTGCCGTGCAATTTCTGGAGGTGGTATTGGCTGGCGGAGGCTGGATCAGTGCTGGGTGGGTGGAGGATTCCTCAATAATTTGCCTGGAAAAGAGAGGAGAGCAGCAAAAATAGGAAGGAGATGCAGATCTGCATCTGGTGTGAGGGCACGGAGCATCTCTGCAGGTACCGGTTCCCACAGGGTCTCTCCCGGCCCACTCTGTTGTTTCCTGTTTCCCAGTGGATGCTGAAGGAGAGAAAAAGCAGCGATTCCCGGCAGGCAGAGGGAGCTCCCCGGAGCTGCCGCCGGCCCTGGGGCTGGCTGGGAAGCACCGTCAGGGCAACTGGGAACGCAGGAGGGCACCAAACTGGTGCCGTGTCCTTTAGCATTTCCCTGGTGGCTAAAAGCTTTGGCAGAAGGCGAGGAGCTGGGTTATTCCCTTCCCCACCTCTCCCAGTCCTGCCATCCCACTGCCACCCCCAGCCAGGACCCCAGCACACTTTCTCTTTTAACTTCCCCTTGTCTTGCCCCACTTTCACTCCACCAGTTGGGTGGCTTGCGGCTCTGCCCGGCCCTTCGGATGCTTTGTCCCCTTCTCTTCCCCTTCTGCCGCCCGCCAGCGCTGCCTGCCAGAAAGGGAGGGATCGCAGAGCACGGCCATAAATTAATTGCATTTGCTCAGGTACAAGATGAATTGTCCAAATCATTTCGCAAACAATTGTGTGCAGAGGCACAGAACGGTTTCCTGAAACAGAGTTAATAATTCCAGGTGTTAATAATGCATCGCACGCAGCTGATGCTGCTCCCAGCGCCCACAGCCGGGCTTTGTGGGTCCCGCTGGTTTGCAGGCAGGCTGGGAAGGAGAGGGAATTGATTCCGAATAGCATTTTGTGAGACACTTGGCGTTTAAGAACATTATGGCATTGTTTTAAAGCACCTCACCAGTTTCAAAGCGACCCCATCCGAGCTTGCATGTATAAAAATGTGCTTATTTGTTTGTGCACGTCGACATTTTGCGTGTGATCTCCCCAGGCTGTCACAGCCCTCTTTTGAGCACCAGCACACACTGGCAGGCCTTCACATCCAAAGTAATTGTGCAAAGTGCACACTATTTTGAAAAACAGTTCCTAAATAGATACTTGGTCTTGAGCAAGAAATGAAAGCGATTGGGAAAGCAGGTGGGTTGCTATTCGCAGCAGCTGGACTGCACAAAGGTTTAGCAAGTTAGAGGCTGTCTTGAAAGCAAGCTTGAAATATTCTATAATATTCCTTTAACTCAATTATCATGATTAAGGTTTGGTTGTTTTTTTTTTAATGATGATACTAATTTTAGCAGCTCAGCCCAGCTGAAGTGAACCTCCCCTCCCTGCCCCGGCCACGCAGCCCCGGAGAAACACGGTGTGAAGCGACCGTCAGGGCTGACACAGCTTCAGGGGATGTGTTTCAAAGAGCTTTTCTGTTGCTCTGCTCCTCGTCTTCACAGCTCCGGTCCCTGCGTCAGGCTCCTGGTAAGTGTGGAGCAGCGGAAAAAGCAGCACGAGGACAAGGAGGAGAGAGGATTGTGTGGGTAATTGCTGGCCTGTAATTATCAGCCATTGTGCATGCCGTTAGCTCTTCCCGCTTCTCATTAGCATAGAGCAGGGAAAACATTTAATTGCCACACGGCTGTGTCTATGGCGTTATCTGCAAGGCGAGCAGATCGAATCAGCCTGCCTTGTGGGGACGAGGGAGCGATGAGCTTCCGCGGGGCGGCGGGTGCAGCTGGTGAAGATCAAGAGGCAGAATACCAAGGGCAGGGTGCTGGGCACCAGCCCGCGCTTACACAAGTGCCGCCGGGAGCAGGCTCCTCTCTCCTCTTCTTTCTGCCCATCACTCGGTGGAGGCAGAGTCCCACCTCCCAGCCAAGGTCCCAAAGCGTTTTACTGATTTTCCAAAGCAGCCGCTCCAGCTTTCACACCCCGCCGGACGCGGGCAGCGGGGACAGGGAGCTGCGGCGTGGTGGCTGCTGGAAAGCTGGGGTTGAGGGGGGGTCAGGGCCGTGCGGTGCCTCGTCACCGCGTCCCATGCACGGTCATTGCACGCTGGCACGAAAGCGCGGCCGCGGGGTTGCACAACGGCAGGGGCCGGGGGGAACAGGGCTCTCCTCCCGGGAGGCAGCGCCAGGAGCAGGGGGGTGGAAGAAAGCACCAAAGTAAAGTCGCACTTTGCAAGTAAGAGGGTCCGGAACAGCGAAACGCAGCTGGTCACGGACTAATTTTAACAACGTGCGTGTGATACAGCGTCAGCCTGAGCTGCTGCACGTGCAGCGACCAGAAGTGGAGGCAAAACTACCTGCTTTTCACCTAAGATCTGGTTTCCAGCGCAGTGAGAGATGCTAAAGCTGCCCCTTCCTCACCCCTGCTCCTCTCGCCCGAGCTGGGAGCTCAGCTCCGGCCCCGTTTGACCGGGAGGGACCAGTGGGAGCCCCACGGCGTGGGTTGCAGTGTGCAGGGGTGGAGGTAAGTGCCGCTTCGCGCCTGCTGAGCCGCCTTCCCAGCACCGTGGTACCCGGGGACCTGAGAGAGGGCTCTGCCAGCATTTTCCCCCGCAGTTTGTGCCGTGAAGTGAGGAGCTGGGTCTCAAACTGATGCTCTGTGCTCCCCACCACCCCCTTCCCTGCAAGCAAAGGTGTTTCTCCATGCCCTGGCCGGATCTGGGCTCACCAGTCGATCTGATGGGCGAGGGTGGTAATACTGACACCGTGACTCTGGAATATGAGCCCAAACGTCTAAGTCATCACCTGGCTCCGCAGCCACCTGATCTCCAGTGCCAATTCCCACAGCCTCCGCGCTGCCGCCCTGAAACGCCGCCACCAGCGTGAGACATAACAGCAGACTTAATTAAAGGGTGGCAGCCCGCCAGCATCCAAGAGGCAGAGCCACTTTCAAAGGGGCATTTAAAAAAAACCCTTGGGAAATAGCAGGGCAATGCCTGCCGTGCCGGTGTTAGCGTGGGTCAAGCACCTTTTCTGCCTTGGGTCCATCCGCTCAGGGAGAGATGCCGTGTGGGGTCTCAGCCGGTCCCCGATCCTGTGGCTGACCCTGCTCCAGGGATGCTCATGGGGACCCTGCCCAGGGGGGTGTCAAGTCTCATCCCTGTCCCACCCCGCCGGAGAGGGTGATGGAAAAGTGGGGCCCCCACACTCCTGTGGGCCGGGGTGGAGGTGGTGGGAGCTCTGGGCTTTTCCCCTGCACCGCTCTGCCTGCGACAAGGGGCTGCGGGCGCTGGGTTACGGCCTCGTACTCCAGACGTGTAGAGAACCAAACACACTGAGCCTGCCCCGCTCGCCTGCGCCAGCCCCGGGGCAGCCTCGAGCTTATTCACTTCTGTGACAACACCGAGATGAAGCCACGTTATGTCTATGGCTATGGGGGATCTAAACACCCCCTCCCCAGAGACCCCAGCAGGAGCGAAGGGTGCCGAGCAGCTGACGGAGGTCCCAGCCCTGCTCTGGAGTTGTCATGGCATCTGCCCCCCCGGCCCTTCCCGGGGCCACGCGATGCTGGTGGTGTCAGCACGATCTTGATGCCGGCGGATCTCCAGGGGTGGGTACGCGCTGCCCCTCCGCAGAGGACAGCAGCATCTCTGCATCTGGAACGGAGCGCGAGCAGCCGCACAAAAGCGGGACGGGGACGAAGCAGCTGCGGGAGCAGGAAGGTAAAATCCTCCGGTAGCACTTTGCAGCAGGCAGATCCCCCTGGCACATGTGCTTCGCAGCTCTCGGCGGATAACAGACAATACCCTGATTATGGGAATGCATTTAGCATTGTGCACCAAATTGTGTGAACGCCTAGTTAAAGAATAGCTATTGCAACCAAAAAAGAAGACCAGAGAAAAAGAAATCAGCCTTTGGTTTCTGAGTCATCACTCAGGATTTGGCCCACTCTGTGTCCAGAATAACTGTTAAGCAAGTTCTAATGGAAGAATTTTATTTATCCAGCCTCAAAAAGGGAAGAAAAGAATCCTTAATAGTTGATGAGATCAAACAAAGCATAATTTGTTTTTCAATAAGTGCTTTAGATGTAAGATCAATGGCTCGAGGTTGACTGATAGGAGCTGTTTGCAAAGACCTTAGATCTAGTTGTACTCAGGCAATCATATGGACTCTTTTTGGCTAACACTAGACACCATCCCTCTTGTGCAGATGGGGGAGGTACCAGAAAATAGCAAGACTTTGCATCGGAGAGTTGCTCAGCAACTGCCCTATATTATTTTTGAGTTGTCCCTGAGTACAGCCTCCTTTTCTTTGATCTTTGCGTAATTTTTGTTGCTGCTACTTCTCAAAAAATATGACATTTTAAAAGAATTGCATCTCTGCCACAATCTCTCTCCTTTTTTTTTTTTTTTCCCCAAACACAACGGAGCCTGATGACATCAGGGAAAGCAGTGCATTTCTTTGCAGGGGGGAGGAAATGAAGGTCCATCTACTCTGCTGGAGCCTTTCATGGCTCCTACAGGGGCTCCTACAGAGATTTCCCATCTCTTTCTGTCCACGGTCCATATATGATATCCAGAGGCAGAATAACGGTGCTTAGCTCTTGGCACCAGGCGGCCACACAGCTGGGTTTGGGCAGAGGAGCTGGTACTAAACTCCCATTTTGGCAGCGTCTGATTAAGAAATGGCAACGGGGTGATATGTCTGGAGAAGCGAGCGCCAGGGCTGGGATTTCTCACCCCGCTGTAATCCCAGACGGAGCTTGGCATGGAAGGCATTCCTCTCCGGTTCTGGTTTGGAAGGAGCATCACATCTCACCAGCCAGTTGTGATCAGCCCTGCTGATAAATGCCTTTACGTGATGCAGAGAGTGACCAGCCCCTGCGCTGCTCATCCCGACCCAGTGCTTCGCCCGTGCTCCAGGTGACACAGCCCCTCGCTGGGCCCAGCAGAAAGGAGCTGATGGTTATTGTGGGGTATCCGATCCATTTCTCTAATTTATTTTCCATCACTGCCATGTAACGCGAGGCTTGCACTGTGTTTTGGTCTCTCCTGGGTACCACACGCAGAAGAAGAGCAAGTAAAACACCGAGTCCCTGCAACATGAAAAGAACCTCAAAAAAGTTAGAGAGGAAAATAACCCATGAATTTAAATGGCATTTGCAAATATGAGTCAGGATTAGCTTTCCCGAAATCTCTAGACAGCAGCGGTGTACAACTGCCGCCGGGGAGGGTTAGCACAGCCCCTGGGCGAGGAGGACACACAGCCCCCGAGCCAGGCTGTGTCCCAGCCAGAGGATGTCCTCAAGGGAAGCAACCGATTTCATCATTCCTCTGCGGTCTCAGAGTAACCCTGTTAGGCAATCAGTCCCCCGGGCAGGGCTGCAGAGCCCCCCGGGGGGTTCCTTCTTCCACTCCTGCCCCAGAGGTGGGTGGCAGAAAGTAGCCGGTTTGTTTTGCTGGTGTTTGACCAGGCACACCACCCAAAAGTCTGAAAAACAAAACCCTGAAACTTTTAATGCAGATTAACACCCGAGGCAGCAGAAGGAAGCAAATCTCTACATCTAGTAAAAATTTCAGCTTGAAAGGTCTAAAAATAGACTTTTCTTGCCTTGGGAATTCTAGTCTTGCTGTGTACCTCGTGGTGCCGCGGATTATTGCATTCATAATTTAAATGTTGGATGGGTATAAAATTACTCGCTTGGGACTTATTCAATTTCTGGTAAGTACATTTACATTAAATAGCGCCTGCACATACAAAAGATAGGAAAAAGCCCGTCCACTTTGGTTTGCCTGAAGCGGTGAGAACATGTGCAGTCTCACAAGGCTGCTGTTGTGAGCAGATAATCTTTTTTTTCCTACTGAAAACCTGATAAAGTTCACCATGGCTGAAAGGGCACCCGTGTCTCCTCGCTGACACTTGGCACGGGGCCGCTCTGGGCTAATCCCTCTCCGGGTGAGAAGAACACGCCGCGCTGCTCTGAGCGTGGCCAGCGAGGGCTGGTTGTCTGGTTTCCAACCATAGCATTCTGTCACCTCGGTGCCTGCGAATCTGGAGAGCCCGATTTCACAACGTCCCTCTCCCGGGAGTGTATCTGTTCCCCTCTCCAACCGGGCAGAGCGTTGGGCTTGCTGGGCATCATTGGGTGGGCTACTGTTGCTTCAATAAATCATTTGTCATTTCGACTTTGCGAAACTGTCTCCGTGGAAGTCCTTTGCAGGGCTCCGCAACAGGCGAACGCTGAACCGTCAGTTCAAGCCAAGCGAGGGCTGAGCGGCCTCTCCCGTGCTCACACTTGGTGGGCTGAAACCTCTTCCCTGGCTGTCCCCGTCGCTTGCCTGCCTTTCCTGGCCTCTGCGTGCCTGGTTTCGCCTGTGCTCAGGCAGAGGTGTGCAGGAGACACAGGAAGGAATTTTATATGCTGAGGGTGGTGAGACCCTGGCCCAGGTTGCTCAGAGAGGTGGGAGATGCCCATCCCTGGGAACGCTCCAGGCCAGGCTGGACGGGGCTCTGAGCAACGTGCTGTAGCTGAAGATTTCCCTGCTCGTGGCAGGGGCTTGGACTAGGTGGCCTTTAAAGGTCCCTTCCTACCCAACCCATTCTGTGATTCTATTATCAATTTGAGGAAATTGGAGACTCATTGGTCCTTCCTCACCGCCCTCCTTCCTGCCCCAGGCTTCATTCCCTCTGCCTCCACGCTCCCAGAGAAGGGCTGTTTCTGGTCTGCTCAAAGCTACTGCTGAAAAACAAGCGGCTGCATCTGGAGAGCCATCGAGAGAGGATCATTGAGCTGGCCCCAGCTTGAGCTGCATCATCGGCGGCAGCTCTGTCACCGCAGCAGCCTGCGAGAAGCCCTGGCCATCCCCACCAGCACGGCAGGGTTACTGGGGCACTTGCTTGCCAGACAGCCTGGGGCTTTCAGTGATTTTTTTTTTTTTTGTGATGCTGTTTTAATTCAGCCAGTGCAAGCCTTCTAATGAATCACATCTTGGTCAATTAGAAGCTTCCCGTGAGTCGTGCCTTCTTGGACATTATTCACACTGGTGTAAATGCCATGCTCGGAGCTCTGGCTGAGCTCCGTCAGCCAGAGAGAAACCCTCCCTACGTGCAAATGAGGAGAAAGTACCTGCAAAATCTGCTTCCTAATGACAGGGATTGGAAAATGCAAGTGTGTTTTGCATCCAGAGTGGCCGAGCACAGGTAAAGCGGCTTCTCCTCCTCCCTTTCCCAGCTGGGTCCTTGTCCCCGGTGATGAGGAATAAATGGGAATGTGAAAGGGGCGCTGGGCAGCGATGCCGGTGGAGCGGGTTCTCACTGCTGGAATCCCTTAGCAGGCAGCCAGCTGGCAGAGATCCTGCCTGCCTGCCTGCGAGCTCTGGGACGGACAGACGGATGGACGGACGGACGGACGGACGGATGGATGGATGGATGGATAGATGGATGGATGGAGATGCAGGCGTTCCTGCTTGGTGCTTGGGAAACACCACCAACCCAGCCAGGCAGACCCCCGGGGGTGATTTCCCTCCTTACAAAGCTCAGCGATTGGATTTCCCCCCACCGTGAACACCTTCGCCTCAGCACAGCTCCCCAGGCTGCTTTGGGTCCAGGACATCATTTCTTCTGCATGGAACTGGGCACAAGGAGGGATTTTATCCTCCTTTCACTGCCAGGGTGAGGGAACGGCCACTTGCCTTCATCATTAGAGACTTCTAATCTGGCACTTAACTTAGTTAAAAGGTAACAAACCCTGTTTTTTCACAGTGGCCAGGCTGAGTCCACCTTACTTTTCTCTTACCAAATATACACCCAGTAATCAAAATGATTCATGGTACTTTAATAGACAGAGTGACACAGCCCCTTCCTCCACAACAGGGTCCTTTCTTCACTCCTGACAGCCATTCTTCCACCTAATCACTTGTTTTCTCCCCTTTTCTGAAGGAGCTCCCTTGGACAAAAATAACGCTGGACATGTAAGACATCATTGTGAATATCAATGAAGGGTTTTTTTTCTTTTCCTTCTGCTCCCAGTTCCTCCTCTGGGCTAAAAGCAAACAGTCAGCTGTAGCTGACACAGAAGCTGATGAGGGAGGCACATTAGTTTGTTGGCCTGTCGGGGATTGCTTGTATAGCAGACATCAGATCCAGAGCCAAACTTCCCAGCTCCCAGGGACAGGATCTGGGACAGGATCTGATTTTGTTTTGTTGCTCATGCTCAAACATCCTACTTATTTTATTCCTTTTTTTTTTTTCTATTGGTGGAATTTCATTATAAGGCCCTTTTTTGTACTTATCTTTGAAACTAATCTGAAAGTTGGTATCATTTGTTTCCAGAAAGCTTAGCTGCTGATTTTCAAGCACAGAAGATACTGAACTGAGGCAACATAAAATGAACCTGGATCTTATTTTGATGGATGTGTGTGAATCTGTAGTTACTACTTAGTTTGTTCTAGTGGTTGCCTAGGGACAAGTGCCCAGGACTTTGTTCCGTTCAGTACAGGAGACTGTCCCAGCAAGTAATATGTGCATAGAAATATTTGCTGGATCAAAGGTGCTAATTCTACAAGGCTAAAGAAAATTACATGCTGAATTGATTTGGAACAGTCTCTAGTGTATCAGTAAAAACCCCTTACATCTGCAATACCCAGTGTTTTGGGGTTTTTTTGCGGGCTTTACTGGCAACTACAAACCGTAGGGTTAAAATCCAGGGATTTTTTTATAAAATCGCAGCGCTGAGGTGGCCTGAGTCCATTCCCAGGTTTGGCAGATGCCTGAGCTCCGTGCTGCGGTGTGAGGAGGTGACACGCCGGCTGTGGGGGCCGTTGTCCTCGTGCTGTCACCTCTGCCAGCCCCATGCTGTGGGGCACACCGCAGACGGTCATCAGGAACACGCAAAAAATACGTGTGGCCGGCACAAGAAACAGCCCTCTGCTGCCTGTTCATCCACAAAGCCAGCGACACGGAGAGGGAACCGCTGCTGACGTGGGGAAACACCGCGCTTCTGAATTAATAGCATCTAATTCACTGAATAACTTAATGAAATGAATTTACCTGACATCAGCAACCCCACCATAGTACCTGGGCAGGGGAAATGAAATCTGTTTGACTTTCTGACTTGGCATGGGCAGCATCTGAAGGAAAATATCCCACCTGCCGTGGGCTGAGAGGAGCATCCCTTCACCCTGCCTCGTGCAGACCCATCCCGTGCAGCCGCTCGTGACCAGCGAGATCCTGGAGACAGAGAGAAGTTTCCAAGGAAGCACTCAGACAGGTTAAACCTTGCTCGCACGCCAATTCTGATCTTGCATCAATAAATATAATTAGCTTCTCTTGACTTCAATTTCCAGAGAGAAAGCATCACACGAGCCATTGAATTAATCTCTGATGTAAGCACTGCCATCCATAGATAGAAATTCAGTCCAAAGAGGATGAGGGTAACTCGCCATGCTGCTGTACACGTAGCTAAAATCAGACATTGTAATTAATTCTAAATAAGATGCTCTTGTGCCCAAGTTTGACAAATAAACCTCTATTAGGCTATAAAGCACCATTGATCGTTGTCAGATGAACTGGCGGCAGCACGATGGCGCTTGGGCACTGGGAAAACAGAGCATCTTCAGATCCGTTCCTCAAACAGAGACAGCCCAAGCTCCTTGGATCCCAGCAGGAGCGGGTCCCTAATGTCATGCTCCGCAGGGGCTCTGGTGTCCCCCCATGGTGCCTCCCAAACCCTATATAAGCACAGGGGGGATGGGAGCTGTGAGTCAGACCTGATCCATCCCCATCATCCCCGCTCTGGAGATGCAAAAAACCCATGGACTTTCATCCCAGGGAAGATGGGACGGGATATGGAAGTGACCTAGTTTTGGCCGACTATTTTTATCCCGAGCACAACATCCCGCTCATCTCTGCTCGGCTCCAGGAGCTGGAGCTTGCAGTGCCAAGAGTCATATCTGGAATTAGAAGAATTCAGGATTCAGCAGAGAGTAACATCTAGACTTTGAGAGAAAGCACGGTTTTTCAGCACCTTTCCGGCTTACTGCGGAAAGCCCCTTGTACGCTCAGCACTTGCCTTTTAAGCTTTCACAACTCTGACCACGGAGATTTTCAAACCTTTATTTTACATCGAAGAGAAGTGGCTCAGCCCCGAGCTGCCCTCGGCTGACTGGGTGCAGCTCCCAGGGAAGCTGTCGCTGAAGTGGAGGACACAGGCTGTTGTGTCTTTTCCTTTCCATGCCGCTACAAAGAACATGCTTATTCAGCCTTTTAACAGACTGGCTATTTCTACTTATTCAGCTTTTGCCATGTTCCTCATTATTTACGGATTCCTTTTTCTCTTGAATTGCTTTTCTTCAAGATTCTGGTTAAAATTCATGTGGTTTCAGCATTACTGTGTTTTTCACTAAAGCCTTATCGGTGTTAGCAATGTTTGCTTTTTTAATGTCTTTTTTGTATTAAATAAATTTATGTGACACTTGCTCTCTCGCAGTCTCTTCCCTTTTTCAGCGCCAGCAACTCAAAATACACTATTATCGTCAATAGAACTCAGGTCTATCTTGCGAGATGGGACAGGCTACAGGAGGAAACCTTTATTATTCAAACTGCGGAAGAGTTGAATGTTTCCCAGTTTGCAGAGTGGTGTCTGGCTGGCTTGTAACTGGATACAGCATCCTCTCACGTGGGAAGAGGGAGACTCTGCCACCCCAAGTTCTCTGAGGCAGAAAGTTTCTTTCCATTCCCTGTTTGTCCAGCCTCCGGCACGGCATGGCAGGGGCGTGCTGTCTTATAATAATCACAAATAATATTTAACACAAAACCTGCGGGGAATGGGATGTGAAAANGGGGGGGGGGGGCTGGTCCTGCCCCGGGCTGTGAGCTCCTGCCCCGTCCCCACGACCTTTTTCTCTCTTGAACACGATTATTTCCCTTCTCCACCGATTTTGCAATTAATGACGTTACGTTTAATCAATTGTTTTGATTCCTCGGGGCTTATCTACCCAGAGATATTTTGGGATTGCTCCTGTGCTTTTAATTCGCACCCTTCCTTAATCCAAGTTAACTTTCAAGTGTGGACAAGCCACGTACTCCTCTGAGAAGAGGCTTTTGTCTCTGCTCACACGCAGCTGGTGAAAGGCGATCAGTATTTTTGCTGTATAGCGCCACATTGCCCTGCATTAGTGCCAGATCACAGGCTCAATGTGTTTTGTTTTTCCATTTTGCCCTTCCTCATTCCGTCGCGATTCAGGTTTGGTAAATCTGCCCCAGTGACAAGGTTTGCCTGGATGAGTTTTTCTAAGCGGATTGTGTTGATCTGCAGGAGGGGAACAGTTGGGCTTATTACAGGTGGGGCTGAGGGTTACACCTATGCCTCAGACAGTTGCTCAATATTTTCCACTGTAAACCCCCGTTTTAATTAACGTTGCAAAACATTTGCCAGCAAGGCAAAATTTTCCATGCCCTCTCCTTTAAAAGGTAACTGCTCTCTCCCCTCATTGCCAACACAGGAGGGAGACAAACAGGGAGCTAGATTCTTCTCCCTGTCCAGTTTTGGGGATTTTAGGTTACTAGAGAGAAGCCTCTGAATATTTTAAAAAGGAAGAAATGGTCATTAGCCTCGTTTTTGCTAAGCACGGGCATTGGGCTCAAATGCCCACAGAATGCTGGGGAGGAGGATTTTTGTGGCAGGCTTGGAAGGTTCACGCCTTCAACGAAGACATGAAAAAACTACACAAATTCAGTATTCCTTGGTCATCGAACCTGTGTATTTCTCTTTCCCTGATGCTTTTGGAGAACTCTACCAGCCAAGCTGCCTCCTCATGACAAAGGCCTGTTCAGGCAGCAAACCATTGGGACTGACGCGTACTTTCTGTTGCGGGTCTTTGCTTAAAAGCAAAGTGGCTCATCTCCTGAGGCACCTCGCCCGGCACATAGAGTCACAGAACCGCTGTGGTTGGAAAAGACCTCTAAGATCATCGAGTCCAGCCGTTAACCAGCGCTGCCAAGTTACCGCTGACCCCTGTCCCTCAGCAGCCCGTCTGCCCGGCTTTTGAACACCTCCAGGGACGGCGACTCCACCACTGCCCCGGGCAGCCTCTTCCAATGCTTGCAGGCTTTGCAATCTTTCTAATTTTTTTCCTTTTAAAGTCGTGGTTGCTAGTTCCAATGAGATTTCATTCCATCCTTAGCTTTCAGGTATGAAAAGGGAGGGAGGCAGGCATTTCAGTGGTAAAGAGTCTCAAATCTGTGACCGTGGAAGAAGTCTAAGCGTACCTGAGGGAAAACACCTTGCAGGCTCAGAAACGAGGAGGTAAATAAAAAGAGCAGAACAGGTGTTATCCCAGGGAAATGTTATGAGTCAAATTAATTTCAAACTCTTGACTCACAGTTTTGACACTTGCATCAATAAATAGTCTCAATTGCTTTAGCACGGCAGTAATTACTCTGATGGGAGGGGGATTATTGCGAACTGGTGGTGTATGAGCCAGTTCAGGGCTGCAGGAAGACGGGCACCCGCCAGCTCCTCTCCTGGTAGGGAGCCACCTGCCCACGGCCTGGCTGGCCATTTCTCTGGGCTTCCCAGGTGGCCGTCTGTCCGCTCACAGCAGCTGGATGGACAGACAGGGGTACCCCAGGCACAGCAGCAGGACACGGAGGATGGGGAACCTCAGACACAGACTGTGCTGGAGTTCAATTAGATGAAGGAATACCCTAAAATTCAGAACGTTGTATCCTGCAGGCTCCAGGTGACACAACCGACGCCCCTCAGCAGGCTAAACAGGGGACAACACCCCAAAACTTCGTGAAATCTGCCCCTACACATAAAACTAACCATTAGGTAACTCTGCATTACCTCCCACACCACTCCTTTCACCATAAGTCAAATAACCAATAGCTTCTCCCCACCCCTCACTAAGGAGGAGACCTTGTCGTACATAGAGTATGGTGAGCGGAGCTCTCACTCCACAGCTGTCTGTAACACAAGCGCCCCACGAAGCAGACGGCGGCCATCCCGGTACCACACCACCGTGTGCGTTTACCGGAGGCGGCACCACCTTCCCCGGAACGCGCCCGCCGAGGCCTCCCGCGCAGCGGGGGATGCCGGTGCCTCCTTCATCTGCATATGCCCGCCCCTCCGCCGCGCCATTGGCCAGCAGTCTCCCCAGCGGTGGTGCGGCCCGCGGCGGTGAGGCTCGGCGCCTGATTAGCATTCTCCCCGCCCCTGGGCGTCCGGGCGGGGAAGCTGGTTGGTCTCTCTGGCGACGGCGGGGCGCGGCCGCCCTCTAGATTGGCGGAGCGGCGCGTCACTCGGCCGCCGCGAGGGCCGCACTTCCGCCTGGGTGTCANGCAGGCCGGTGCAGGCGGGTCGGTGGCCCTCCCGAGCCTCAGCGGGGGCGGCGGGGCCCGGGCTGGCGGCGGGAGCGTTCCCGGGGGCGGTGGCGGGGCTGAAGGACGTTGCTGCGCAGGGCGCGGGTTGCAGGTCGGTGGAGCTCCGTCAGTCCCAGCGTAGGGATTTCTCTAGGTTTTTTTTTATTTTGTTTTGTTTTCCTGCTTGCTCTTGGAGCTGGGCAGTTGAGCGAGGGAGTCTGCGGCACCCCGTTCCCGAGATGAACGTGTTGAGCTCAGCTCCAGCACGGCACGGGAGCCTCAAGGGGCCTTTTAGGCCACAGCTGGAGCTCAGCAAGCAGTTAGGATTTATTTGAGTTGCTTTATTTTTTTTTTCTTCTTCTTCAGTTACCTACTCAATGTTTCTCTTACAGAGCTCCTGAAAGGGAGACAAGCAAGATGGGAAAAATAGCAGGAAAACAGGCTTTTTTTTAAATAACATGCCACCAGAACTTCTGCATGGTAACAAAGGTATAAATTATGTTCCCATTTATTAATGGATATTAATCCTGTTTTGCTATCTGTGCCTTTGGATTCAGGACTCCTTTTGGAAACGGTTTGTTACTCTGCAGCACTTGCAGGACAGAATTTCAGATGTGGGTCTGAAATCGCCTTCTGATTTTTAAGTCTGCCATAGNACGGCGGGGCGCGGCCGCCCTCTAGATTGGCGGAGCGGCGCGTCCCGCGGCCGCCGCGAGGGCCGCACTTCCGCCTGGGTGTCAGCGGTGCCGGGGCGGGAGGGGCGGGGGGTGTCGCGGCGGGACCGTCGCGGGAGCGCGGTGCCAGGTAATGCCGCCGGGCCTGCCCGGGCCCTGCCCGCCCCCCGGGCCGTGCCGCCCGCCTGAGGGGAGGGCGGGAGCGCCNTTTTTATTTTGTTTTGTTTTCCTGCTTGCTCTTGGAGCTGGGCAGTTGAGCGAGGGAGTCTGCGGCACCCCGTTCCCGAGATGAACGTGTTGAGCTCAGCTCCAGCACGGCACGGGAGCCTCAAGGGGCCTTTTAGGCCACAGCTGGAGCTCAGCAAGCAGTTAGGATTTATTTGAGTTGCTTTATATTTTTTCTTCTTCAGTTACCTACTCAATGTTTCTCTTACAGAGCTCCTGAAAGGGAGACAAGCAAGATGGGAAAAATAGCAGGAAAACAGGCTTTTTTTTAAATAACATGCCACCAGAACTTCTGCATGGTAACAAAGGTATAAATTATGTTCCCATTTATTAATGGATATTAATCCTGTTTTGCTATCTGTGCCTTTGGATTCAGGACTCCTTTTGGAAACGGTTTGTTACTCTGCAGCACTTGCAGGACAGAATTTCAGATGTGGGTCTGAAATCGCCTTCTGATTTTTAAGTCTGCCATAGCCTTGTGTTTCCCCTCAGAAGTATCTGCCAAAGCATGTTTCATGCAAGCAGATACTGCTTTCATTTACTGTGAATTTTCCCAATTAAAATGCATAGTCTTCATTTAAGCTTTCAAAAAGGGAAAAGGAGATGCAGATCTGCAGCGTAGATCAGCATTTCTGTACCACTCCTCTCATAGTGTTTCCTTTTTCCAAGCTTACGCCTGCAAGAAAAAAATAAATTGTCTCATTCCAACTTAACCTTCCAAAGTTCAGTAACTCCACATTCACATGACATCTGGGGGCAACCCCATATATATCATCTTACAAACTTTATACCAGTATGCTCTGGGACTTCTGAAACCTCAGGGCAATTTCTGGAAGCAGTGACTTGGGTAGCTTCCAAACATAAAGCACTGTGCTGTGGGATGGAAGTAGGAGAACTGGCTAAACTAGCAGGGAAGCAAGAAATTCTGAGCAGTGATTTTCCCCTAAGTAATCCCCTGGGTTTTCAGTTACTGTAAACATAGCTTTTCTTAAAATAGTTGCCAAGTCATACAAATGTTTGACCACGTGACAGAAAGTTGAGGGCAATCTAGGATAAGTTCGGGAGTGATTCCTAATGTTGTTGTCCTGAACCAACAGCACCTCATAATGAACCTGTAACTTCAGGGACTGCTTGACAGGAAACACTGAGACATCTGCTGTCCAGGAATAAATATGTCATTTTTTTCCAAAACTAGCTCTTCAGCCATGCCAATATAATATAAACAGAAGACAAAAGTTCAAGATAGAAATTATGATTAGACAACAAACTCTATGCCTGCAACTAGTTGAAACTAGATAGGTTAAAAGTTTCAGTTGATGCAATACTGAAAAGAAGTGCGGTGCATGCTAACATTTATGCAGACGTACTTGATTTGGTAACTGATCACGGAGGGTGATTTTCACTCTTGGATGGTTTCTTTAAATCAGTTTTAATACTGCTGCTGCTTTTTATGATATGAGGTTGCTTAAGCCGACAGGTCTTATGATTCAAACTGGAAAGACTTTCAGTCTTTCTTATTGTGAATTCTGCTGTGTGAAGTTCACACATGCTGACCTAGAACAAAGGTGGAGAGCTTAGCTTTCTGTTAGTTTAGTGTTGGCTGGAGAACATACCAGTCAGGTTTTTTTTGCTTTGATAAGGCTATATTTTTAAATCAGTGTTTGTAGTGCCAGTCAGATGATTTTTTTTTTTTTGGTGTTTGAAAGCAAGATTCACATGCAAGTACACTGGATTTTTAAGCAGATAATTCATTAGCTTTGGTATTTGAAGTAACTTGTCCTTGAACAAGGCAGTGTTACTCTGTGCTACCTGATAACTAGAACTTCCCTTTACAAGTTGGCTTTTTTTTTAGCCCTTCACTCAGTATCAGTTTTGTTGCCTGAGTCATGAAGATATCTGATAAGAAATGTCTGTATTTGACACTGATATGATGTTTTGAAATGCTTAGCGTTTAATCTGTTCTCTGAAATAACTAAAATATTTGGTTATCTTAAGTTTTTTGGAAGAAATGCACAAAATCAGGTGTGCAAAGAATATGCGTTAAATATGGAGTGCTCTACATCTTGAATGTTTTTGCTGAGTTTGAAGATGTAACTGATCACAGAGGTATCTTCACCTCGTTGAATACATTGGAAAGTGATAGCAATGGAAAAGAAGGTCACCCTCCATCTGTCGCTTTGGGAGATACAGGACTTTGATATGTTTCCTGTTGCAAAAAAAAAAAATACAGGTTCCGTGTTATAGCAGTTCTTTTATGGCTTTTATTTTTTTATGGAATAGACTACTATAGAACTTGGAATTAGAGAATACATTATCTTCACCCTAGAATTCTTAATAATTACTTTGCAGAAGAACATATGATGATGTAATTATTTACTTTGTATTCTTAAAGGCTGGTAATAGCAAGTTGCGTGAGAGCAGTAAGCAATTAGAATGTGTCAAATGTGGCTTACCATTACTTTCAGTTAGACTCTTCAATAATTTATTGTTGTTTCAGTGCACAAAGATAATGTCTTAATTTTCAAGATCAATAAGTTACAAGAATAGACTAAGCTTAACTTAAACTTGATTTTTTTTTTAATAGTTACAATTGAAAATTCCTTTGCTGGTCTAGACAGATCCTTTAGGTTATTACAGTATATTTTATTATGCACATAATTTAATGAGACAGTTTTCTAGTAAATTACAGCAGCCCTCCATTCAGAAAATGCAGGAGGCTGGCTAGTGTGGTCTTCCTGTGGTTGTTTATAACTCCGGGGGGAGCGTGCACAAAAGGTGAATTGTGCCTGCAGCTACAGAAACACAGCTGGACCCTTTAATCTTGGCCCTCTTGGTTTTACGGTCCAAAACTTAAACCGCATATTGTTCTGTTGGGCACGTAACGTCTGTGCTGGCATTAGACAGAGTGGAAATTTTGATCTGTGGCATTCCTGTTTGGGTTCAATTCCTTTGCTGTGCTGTGCAGAGTATTAGATGAGATACGGGTTGTGGCTGTTGGGGTGCTGTGAACCTTTGGGATGTTACGAAGAAGTTTGCAAGCTTACGATATTGGTCAAAAACTGTGTTTTCAGAAATGGATAACTTTGTTATATTTTTACTTTTGTTATTTTTACTCTTCTGAGTCAGTTTTTTTAGTGCTCCTAAAATAATCTATTAATATATCTCATTAGGTTTTGATTATGGTGGTCATTCAAAAGCAATGGTGGAATGGAGAGTTGGAAGGTGGTGGGGAGGCTTTTGAATTCTGAGGTGTCCGTGGTTCACATCGCTCCCTTCAGACCTAACCAGCTCCGGCTGCTGAGGTGGCAGAGGCCGGTGTAGACTCTGTTCCCTACGATGTGTCAGTGCGATCAAGTGAGAACAAGAATCCTTTTAATAATGCCCAATTATAAAACTGGTACATGCGAAGGCTATGGAGAAGTTAGCTCACCAGCCTATTTGTAACGGGCCATTTAGCACCATGTTTGTTTACTGGGCGAAATGAGAACTTTGTCAGAACAGAACTTCTCCCCCGTGCACGCGTTCTTTCTGGGTTTTGCACAACGCCCATGAAACTGTTGAACAGTTGTTTAATAGTGAAACAAAAATGCTATCTATATTTAGAGATGCAAATAACTTTATTTATATGGCCTTATTTTATCTTAAATGTAGTCCTAAGGGCTGTGCAACTGTTTTATTGTCCAAGTGGGTTAATGTTACTGAGCAGATAACTAGGTGGATTCTTTACTAAAACTGAACTTTCTTTAGAGATATTTGTCCTGTCTTGGGAAGTCAAAGTTTGTTTTGTTTTGCTCTAATCTCTTGACAAGAGCAAACATAGTAACACCCTTATACTGGAATCCATTAAGTATCTACTATAAATGTAGCTTTAAAGGAAGTTCAACCAGAGCAGAAACTCTGACTTTCTAAAGCTTTTGCAAATCTGTGATATCATCTAAAAACTCTTTAGCAAATAGTCTGCTAGCTGTGTGCATGAGCTCGTGCTGCAGAATCTCAGTGTGTGAGGAATTGCTGCTAGGCAGAAAAATACGGTTTCTTATGCTGTCGGGTTTTGCTCTAGATTAGTCAGCTGTTCTGTGTTATTTGCAATATGATTGCTATCATAATTGTTTGAGAGTCTCCATGAAAATGATTTGTAAGATACCGTTTACTGTATAAATGTAAAACTACACCCACCCGGAGAGAATGGGTCCACAGAGACAAGGCTTAAAAAGTGCCTTTTACTGGGAAGATCTATAAACTAAACCTGTAACTATTTTTACCGTTCTAGGGGGTTTCTCCAGTGATATCATATGCTGTAATTGTCTTCACATTCTTAAACTGCAGTGATCAGTTTGTAGGGGTGGTTACATTACGATGAGATATATTCAAGCATATTTAATTTTATCTTCAAAGTAATTTTTGGTTCAAAGACAAGTGCTCATAAATGATTAATTATATATCAATTGGCACTTGTGTCCAAAGCCACTCTGCTTGGAGTTATTGATTACTTCCCACCTTGTCCCTCTTACAAATAAGATAAAACAGATCCTTCAGGGAACTAGGAAGAAGCAATTAATTTTACAAGACAGTATTGAATTACTGTGTGTTTTGGGTTTTTTTTTAACAGTGTGGCTAGAAATGAGCTGGTGTATCAGCAGTGAGCAAGCCTAGCATTATGCGTCATTGGTAGGGAAGGCACGTAAACCAGTATTTTGTGATCTTTTATGGTTGCGGACAATAAAGTAGCTTCCAAGGGAAGGCTACGAAGTGCGAAGAAAGCTGTACCAGATGTTCTCAGGTGGAAAAGTGTCTTAAATTTTGATGTAAGGTTAAAAAAAGAACTCTTACAGAATTCTGTGTGAATTTCAGTGAAGTGTTTTGCGTCAGAAAATGTTAATCTGCCGGAATCAAGTTTCCTTGGTCTTTGTTCAGTGTGGTAGAAGTTCTATGAGCCAGTATCCTTAGCCACAGAACACAATTTTTTGGCTGAAGTGAAACTGGGGATAGCCATTGGTTCCTGTAGGTATTTGATCACTATCCTGCTGGGGTATTTTCTGTCCAGCTTCATCTTTACAATTTTTACGTTCAATAAATAATGGTTCTGATAGCAGTGCTTTAGCTTTGTGCTGGGGACAGCACTCAGTGCATGGGACAATTATTGTGGTTTGTTCTGATGCAGAAACAAGTTTTATAGCCTGAACTCAGTTGCAAACCAGACTCGTAGTGTTTCAGTTGGCTCTGATTCTTGTGAGGTACCACCAAAAATCTGTATTCCTGAGAGAACAAAATGTGATATGCTCTGCCATAAATCTGTTTGTCTCGTGTTCAAAGCTAAATTTTCAGATGTTCAGTTTGCCACTGCCATTGTATCAAGTGCTTTAAAAATAAGTTCAGGTAAACGATCCGCTTTGGATGCTCTGCTCTTCACTCACCCTCTCTGCACTTTGTTTAACAGCCTGGAGAAGGAAGCTGCCCTTCTCTTACTGTGGGTGCGGAGGGAGTTTCACCTTGCCAAGGCATTTTGGTGGAAGACGCTATTACAAACTTTGGAGTAAGAAACAAATCTAACTTGGTAAATAAAATCCTCTTCTGGATTCTGCCGTCTGTGTAGCTGTTCTCTGGTTGAAGAGATTAAGTGCATAATAATTACAGTAGATATCTAAATTGCCAATTAAATTGACTTCTTGGCTAATTTTTATAGATGTTTTAGATCCAGTCCTGTTGGTAACCTAATTTCACGAGTCAATTAAGATTCATTCTTGCTGAAGCTTTCATTCAGAGATGAAACACTGCAGTTTGATGCTTTCAGGAGATGTATATGAAGCAAAACCACATGAATATTTATCTTCTAGTTCAAGCTATTTATTTCTGTCCCTTGAAGTACTACAGATATGTTTCATTTCAGCTGGCAACTCAAGAGAAGGTGGGGCTGGCTCTTAGTCACCAGTCATGTTGTAGGACTGTTGGGCTTTTTGTTCTCCTTTTTTAAAAATTTATTATTTTTAGTATTGGTATGAAGGGTGTGTGTATTAGATCTTCTGCTGGCTCTTTTGGCATCTTTTTCTGGACAGAAGATTCATCCTGAACCCAGGGTACCAGACTAATGAAAATGTTGCTCTTTATTAATATACGCTCTTAGGTGGATTAAATAGGGCATGGGATGAGCTTTCCTTTGTATCAAGCTAATTGCAAATTCTGTCCATACTATTTCTATTAAATTGAGCTTTTTCCCTTTTGACCCATTAAAGAAAAGCAAAAACCTGAAAATTGAGTGTCTTTTCGGAGTTCATGGGATATGTCCCTTCTCCCCACTCACGGTAATACTTGTGAAGTATTTTTATTGTATGAGATTTGACAGAAAGTTTGTTGTTGGTTTTTTTTCTTTTCGTGAGAAAAACCTCACTTGACTTTCTTTTTTCCTCCTTTTTTTTTGTGAGGGGCGGCTGTGATTTTTTTCATTTCTTGCAAGTATTCTACTTTCAAGTTAATAAATAAACTTAATTTGTTTTCAAATTTGCTGTGGCAGCGCACATCCAGCAAAACCTTGCTAGGCATGTGAAAAAGCTGACGAGTGTGCTAGTTCATTAATTCTTTGGTAGCACTTTAATTCCAGTGTACTGAACTTCTAACACCCTACCTGCTCACGCTGGGGAACCTCTGGTGTCACAAAGCAGTGTTTTTCCGGAATTGCTGCATGATACGAAATTTCCAGGTCAGGTCTGGAGGAATAAGGCTGCAGCTGTAGCCAGCCAGGCAGGCTTCAGATCCCATCTGGCTGAACCGCATTCCAGTCAAATTAGCTACTCCAGCTGTAAATGCTTACCTGTCTATAGAAATGTAAATGTTTCTTTAAGGAGGAGTAACTTTTGGTTAACCAGCTGGGTCTTTGTTGAGTATTAACATAGAAGAACAAGTTAGTATGGAGTAACTAGTTATGTTGAATTAACTAAGTCATAGTAATTGCATGTTTAAACTCTTACAGGTTGTTCTGAACAGGTACTAGTGTTTGGGTTTTTTTAATTGATGTGTAAGTTGTGAGGACCTAGGATCTTAGTGATACAAACATAAGGTGTTTTGTTTGGATTTTTTCCTTTTTTTTTCCCCCCTCCTGTTTTTCTGTTGAGGAATGAAATTTGCGAAGGAGCAAGCATACATGATGGATTACTACCCTATCCAGATAAATGGCATAGCATATTTCAACTTTCAGTACTTGGTAGAGCTGTAAGCAAATGAAATAATGTTACGGGCAACTATTAGAGGTCATTTCCACAGCCTGATCTGCATTTAGGTGTGGAGAGTCCAGGTGCAGCCTTCCACTGCTCAGCTGGGAGTGCATCTCTACACCTTGGGTTTCGGAGAGAAGCTGTGAAGGTGGAACTTTACAAGGAGTGCCTGCATCTCTCCTCATACAGATGCCACAGAAAGCAGTGAGCAAACTAGATACGTTATAAAGTGATTTGCAAAGTCGTGCATTTTTATTGCCCTAGCTTTGAAAATATATTCAAGTGGGAGGAAGTGGTTTAAAATAGGGGGGAAGTGTGTGAAGTCTGGGGCTGATCTTATTGATGCTGTACCTCTGGAAAAGAGTTCCCTGTACCTTCTGCTGCTGGGCACTGTGAGCGTGTACGGGATGCTCCGATCCACAGAATTAAGCTTGTGAAAGCAGAATGTGTTACCAGGAGCCCTATCACCTGCTACGAGTCACTGTGGAGTTGCAGGTTCAGCGCGGTGCTTTGTTTGACATTATTCATAGGCAGCTGATTGACGAGTATGGTATGACTTTGTTCCTTGCTTCGTCATGGGACCGTGGCTGTCACGGTAGTGTAGGTGGTATGAATAGTTATATTCTCTGCATCCAGGGTGTGAAGATTCCGGAGAGAAGCGTGTTTTCTCCTGAGAGTGAGCCTCTCGGGATCTGTCTTAGTGTTGTGACCGTTGGTGTGCCATGCGTGGTGAGGAACAGCCCTTCCTGTTTGTTCTCTCCGTCTGTGACAGATGGAAAGCGGTATGTCAATCCTAGTCGTTCCCTCCTCTCTGTAGAACCTGCTTCAAGGTGTGCTACGGATGCAGTGCAGGTATTTTCTTCTGTTTCCACAATACTTATTGCAACTGGCTGCTTTGTTTCATCCCTTGCCTTTGCAAAACATCCTTAGGAAAAGGACTGTCCATTGTCATCTGTCATACAGGAATGTGTGAACCTTTTCTGACAAATGGTGATAATTTAAAGGACTTTTAATGAGTCACCTGCTTTTGTCTAGTTGTGCAGCACCAATGAGACCTTTTGATAACAAAAGTACAAACCAGACCCTGTGTCTATGTGAGTAGCACTTAGTTATAGTTCTGTCCCTTACCTGTTCAGTTTTTGGGGTTACTTGCGTGGCACCAATGTGGCATTCTTATTTCAGCATTGGTGTTTGCATTTCTAAATTATGTTATTGGACAGCATAATATCTTGTTTAACCTGTTTGTGGATGGCTTTACAACATCACTAAGGCGCAAAGCTTATTTCAGAGGAACCAAAATGTCCTTTGATTAGAAGATACCAGAAGCACTTATAAGTTTTTGACTTGCTATGCGTAGCTTAACTCTTGCTGGTTTGGTTTTGTATATTGTAGGCATTGGCATGCAAATAAGCAAAATGACTAGAAAAACTAGGTTCTGCCCAAATAATTTGTTCAAGACTTGCTTCAGTAAATTATGTTAAACTGTGATGTTTTCTGTTAATTGCTTTGGCACTGACTTTCAATGTGATTTCAAAGAGTAAAATTGTATTGTGAATAATCTAGAAAACCTAGTACAGAGAATTTCTCAGAACAAAATATCAGATAACACAGCCTGCAGTACAGATTTACCAGCCAGTTATGAAGTTGTTCTGTTGTGATGGGTATTATACTTTTTTCAATGTTTTTATCTGTTGTTTTTCAGTTTGAGCTTCAAAAACAGCATCTCGCTTGTAGGGAAATCAATCTATTAGAAAAATAAAAATAAATGTGGCAGTTTTCATTCATGCACACAAATTCCATAGTAAATCCAATTAATATTATACAAATCCATAGCCTTAAAATATGAGGAAATAAATGAGCTTTGACGCTTATCTTGTAAACCACATAATCTGGGCTGCCTGTGGTCAGGGCTGTGTTGTCATATCTAAATTATGAATTTCCAGTTATCTTAAGATGCCTCTACTTGCAGCTTTTTCCTATTATTTATAAAATGATTTATATACAATCTCTCTTTGGTCATAAATGTGGCATCGCAGCTGGGCTGCAAACCTCAGGCCAAAGCACCTTTCTGAGTGTCTGGGCCTTGAGGACCCTCGCCCAGCCCAGTGCCACGAGCTGGTAAAGTGAAGCCCACCGAGATCATTTTAACCTTTAACACAGCAAACCCTTATTGCCAAAATAGTATTTTCTACAGCCAAGAGTGAGTGAAGCCCTGGATGGAAAACTCTTTGTTACATTCATGATGATCGCTATGTATGTAAGAAAATACTAAATATACTTTGTATTTATTCTACACTGTAGGACTAAAAGATATGAACGTGATATGATGTTTATGCTTTAGGAAAGGTTTTCCAGTATGGCAGTTGGGCCTAACCTCTAAAGGTCTGCGTGCTGCAGGCGTATTGCACCCTTCCTTGAATGGCAATATTGCTAAAAGCTGTTAACTACGCTTGCTAGTGTGTAAGTGAATTCTTTTGGGTGCATGATGGACATGGAGGAGGAAACACAGATTACAGATGCTGAATATGAAGCAAACAGGATGTTTTTGTCTTCTGGCATTTCAGCCTAGTTGAAAGTAACTTTTTGCTGTTGCTTTTAGTAAGAGAAAAGGACTTAATCCTACCTTTCTGGCTCATGAAAGCTAAACGTTGTTCTCATTTTGTGTTCAGCTACATGCAAATTTACATTAATCTCTGATAGATAAAAGAACTGAATATAAAAGAAGTGATATCAGCATTAAGTTATTCCTAGTGTAACTGCAAAATATATTACTTTATCCTTTTAAAAATGCTCCTAGCACTTTAGGAGAATTTGCAACTATTACTTAACGTGACTTCCATTAGTAGTTTGTTCTTTGGATAATAGTTACAAACCTTGTGTATAATTTACAGGGATATGACTGAACCTTCATTTTCAAATAACAGTGAGCTTAAGATGTGGCATGAGGTGCATATCAGAAGGAGAGCGCAGCATAACTCTTGCTTTCAGTTAACTCAAGTCGTTGATTCTGGTTACTTTACTTGGTGCGTGTTTTTATAGCAAAGCCTCCTTGTCTTTGTAGTGAAACTGCATGCTGTGTGATGGAGTTCCACTTCACCAGGCCTTTTGTAATGCAATTATTGTTGTGCAGGAGGGGGGAGAGGAGAAACTGGCATTAGTCTCTGTGACCTTGTTTACTCTAAGGCTCTTAAGGCTAAGATAACTGACAGTTTTTTAAGTCATAATTTTTATTCCTTGGTGCCTTCTATACAAGACCATAGCATACGGAGTTGCCATTATGAAGCATCTCTGGAGCTTGCAAGCTGATCCGTAAGGTGGCTGTGTTTGGGTAGGAACCCTGAGGAAGTGTGCTGTTTGCATTTGAACTGAACGGGGGTGAGTGTTCAAGCAGCTCTTTTTTTCCTTTTTACGTGTGTCAGCTAGATATAAGGTTGTTTCAGAACAGCATCCCACCACAGGAGCTGGATGCAAAAATTCCCATCCCTGGAAGTTTTTAAGGCCAGGCTGGATGGGGTTCTGAGGAACCTGATCTAGAGGGAGACGTCCCTGCCCATGACAGGGGGGTTGGAACTAGATGATCTGTAAGGTCCCTTCCAACCCTGACAATTCTATGATCAGGATAGTCCTGCTGCAAGAGCTTAAATACAAAATGGAGACTAAGCGTAAAAAGGGAAGATGAAGAAAAAAATGGAGAAAACGAGGGAACTGTAGTGCTGATCATGAGAGGGATGTATCTTGTGCACAGACAAGCTTCCTTCTGGAAGTACCGGCTGCTGTTTTGCTAGAAGGATGCAATACTTGCAGACAATTGGAACCAAGAATGTCTTGTATCTTCAAGGATACAGTAGCTTGGAGGGTTAAAGATGTAACTTCTTTTTTGGCAAACTAGTGGAATCATTCCAGCGTGGTGATAATGGCTTCTGGGGTGAACAGTTGTCCTGAGATGTCCAGTTCCTGTTTTCTGTAGCAATAGTTTTCTTTGGATTCCCTCTTTCCGTTCGTTTCTGTTTAAAGGTTTACATAGTTGCATCCTCAAGGACAGATTTCCGCAAAGATATGGAAAGTTTGAAGACCTTGGAAGAGATACTTCTAGATATATTGCTGGTAGGGCTGGAAAGTCCTGACTTCCACTGGGCAAGATAACACGGGGCTAGCTACGCTGATTTGTACTTACAGTGCAGATTTAGAACAACGTGATCAGTTCTGCTGTTCAGTTCACGCAGGAGTCTGAGCTAGCTGTTCCTCTTGAAGCAACTGTTGGTTAAGAGAGTTTCTCCCTTTCTTTGCTTCTGTGGCAGCGTGCTTCCTAGGGGCCTGAACGGCCTGTGTCTTTTTGAAGTGAAGTTGCTGCTCCTTTGCCTTATGCAGGCAGAGTGCTGGCTGACAGCCTTGCACTGCAAGTCTGCTGACAGACATGTATCGGGCTTGTTAATGTTTTGAGCTGTTGCATCCTTGCTTAGGAGAGTGCAGCACTTCGATAAAAGTAAGTCAGAAACTTGTTGTTGATGAGCAAGAAAGCTGAAGAAAGTTAAAAGGTCTGTGACTGGAGAACAGCATGGGGAAAAAGGGAAGGAAACTCTTGTCCATCTGAGAACAATTGCAACAGCACTGTAGCAACAGTCAAGAGAAGCAACTGCGTAAAGTTTTGTCCTTGTGGAGATGAGGACTTGTAAATAAGAAATTGCTGAAGTGGAAACTCAAATATGCACCATGGTGCAGAGATTGATATAAAATCCTATAATGGCAAGCAAAATTGGGAGTTCCTAAGGGAAAAGTGATAAATTGAGATACCTGACCTTGACAGACATAACACTTCAACGCAAACTCTACATTCATTAACTTAGGTGAGTTCCAAAAAGGCTATTTTAGCTCCTCCTTCTGAATGGCAAATTGGAAGAACTTTATGTGTGCGAGACATTGAAATAGCTTTTGTCCTGCGCAATGAGGTAAAAAGACTTGAAATAAAGAGGAATCGTGCAGTTTAATTTCTTGCGGAGAGGAAGAGAGAAGGAGTTGGCTTTAAACATGCAGGCTCTTCTGCTAGAAGTTGAGTGTGCTTCTGGCTTTGTTTCTCTTAATTGGAATGGAATTGTGCAAGTTGTAATTACCCTGGAAAAAAACTACTGTCCCAAAAGCAGTGCAATCTTCAAGGATCATAAAAAATTGAGACTGACAGATTGAGGTTGTTTTGGAGGAGATATTGATAGCATTGCCATGCTGTTGTTTATCATGGTGTACTTGGCTCATCATTGGTACCTGATGAATGTTTGTAGGAGTTCAAACTAAATTTTCTCATTATTCTCCTTTGACTAACAATTGGGTGAAGTAAAAATGTTTACGTTAGACTATTTCCAACCATCTGGAAAAAATCTAATTTAGTCTATCCATAAAGTAGAGCTGCAATGCTTCATAAATCTCAAAGTTATTTGTGGTGTGCTTGGCTTTACTGAGAATGAGTTTGTTGGTTTTTTACACTCTCCCTCTAGAGGGAAAACTCTCCAGTTGTCTCTTCAAGAGTTCATAGCAGCAGCCTGATAAAACTTCCCTAATGGTCACTAGACGGTGACTGCATGATGTACAATGAAGCCCAACACTTTATGCAACAGTGAGATTTGAGATATAAGGCTCTCTTTCTTGTTCCCAGCTCTCTTGGTTAAGGATGCGATAAGGCTTATCCTCTTGCTGAAGAGGAGAATTTTTGTTTTGCCAGCTGTCTTTTTTTCTTCCTTCAGTTCTCTGATCCTTCTAGTTGTACTTGCCTGAAATGTAATGTGCAGTAAATAAGGTCCGTTTTACAGTAACGTATCTGATGTATTCATGTAGAGAGAAGAGCGGCATAGTACATCAGCTGTTCCCGTGGTAGGTAGTATTCATCTTCCAAATGACTTTGATATGAAAGAAAGCTGTTTACTTACAGATTCTTGCATTCATCTTTTGCCATGGTAAGAAATAGGAAAATCAGTATTTGTCAGGTGTGTGTGTTTGTGCATATAGGAAATGCGGAATTTGCTAATCCTGTTTCCCTCTCTTGTCAAATAGATCATCTAAAGCAGCTGGGTATTTGCAAAAGAAGACTTTGACAGCACACAGATACTTAATCTCTAAATCAAGTTCAACGATGCGTTAGAGGAAGCTGGATTGGCTGCACAGAGATTTCACACTGAAGGATGAATAGTGAAGAAGAGTTTTATGATGCCGTTACGGGTGAGTGATGGGCACAGTGCCAAAAAAACAAAGCTATAAACCGCACTGTATGCGTAGTGAGAGGCTAGTAATATATTGCTGTTAAGAAATCAGTAAGTAAACCGCTGTTGGTAAAACTTGTAGTGCTATCTTCTGAAAAGAAGAAAGGAAGAATTGTAATTCAGGTTCATACTTGGAAACAAGTTTTTTTTAATTAAAGTTTAATGCTGGCTATCATTTTATCACGATAAGTCCTTTAGTGGCAGAGTCTTGCTTTTATTTTTAGTGAAATGCAGGTAATTTAATGGCAGCTTGAGAAGTAATGCTTTCAACACCCTTTGCAAGGTGAAATATCTTCTGTGGATTATTTTTATTGTTATTTTATTTGCTTTAATGGAAAACTTATCCCGAAGAATTGAAGTAGAAAATGTTTTTCTAGTCAGAAACAAATTACTGTAAAAGTATGCTTTCAAGATAGAGAGCCAAAAGTCTTTGCAATCCAGTGTTGTTTTAGGAAAGCAAACATGAATCACTTGACACTCAAGCATTGTATCAAGTAGTACTTTTCTTTGAACTAATAAGGATGAATGGTTACTTATAAGAGCCTTACATGGTGTTAGTGGTGAAATAAAATGCTTTCAAAGATCTCAAACAAATTTAAAGTCTGCCACTCCTCAGAAATGCTGTAATAGAGGTGACATGAGAAATGCTGGCAATAGTGAGTGCAGAGTGCTTAATGTAGAATCACAGGAATGAAGAGAGGGGAAGGATGAAAGCTGAAGGAATGGAAGTGGCATGGTGGATACAAGTGGGTAACGTAGACTTAGACATGGTTGGTTGGAAATTCATATGAGGAGTAAACAGAGGGGGCTGGATGAAGCAATGTGACTGACAGCGGGCTGTATAGGACTTGTCATGATTATGTCATAGAGAAGAGAAGGAAATTTGGAGTGCATTCATGCTAGCTTGGAGCGATAGTGGCTAGTACTCCAAATTTGCCTGTAAAATCGAATGGTACTGTAAAAATCTTGAAAGCACAGTGGATTGTTCCTGTATGTCTTTAGGAATCTTTCAATTCCAAGAACTCAGGACCACAGACATAAATGAACTAATTTTTTTTTCCACTGAAAAAGGTGAACAGAAATGTGCCCCTAAGCATGAGGTCTGTGTCAGCTTTGGTATTGATGCATTCCTTTGTCTCTTGCTGCAGAAATACACAGCCCTTGGTTCGGTGTTTGAGTCATTTGCGTGTGAACAGTCGGGTGTCCTCTTTTGTCGGCTTTTCCCCCTTTCCTCACCCTCAAAAGGTTGCTTCTCCCTGCAAGTGCTCGAAGTTGTAATGGCTTCTGAGTGATTATGGATACCTTGCAGTCTTGGCTGGCTCTGCTCAGAGGTGGGATGTTGTGCATCAGTTCTGTGAGCACTCCTTGTCCTGTCCTAATCTTACTCTTCCACAGGGAGGAATGTGATGGCAGGAGAGAAGCTTCTAAGCAAAAGAAGATCTGGTCGGTGTCTTTATAGGCTTTCAGCACATCCCTCTTCTGATAGAGGGTGTTTGGTCTGCAGCAGCCACTACAGGAACTAAATGAGGTTGAACTTTTCTCCCTTACATATGTTGCCCTGGTGGGTGCCCCACAGATACTCGTTTTAAGAGAAGTGCTAAGTTTGGAATAGTTTTTCGAATTCTTTCTCCCTCAGGATTGTCTTTAAAGACAGATGCTCAAGCTCTTTCTCCAGCTAGATGCTTTAGAAGATGGTGACAGTTTGATGGATTACTTGCACACACCCAGTGAAATCCCGACCTACTTCTTTGTAGCTGTGTCTTCTCCAAGTCATATATAAATGTGATGCTAAGGACAACTGTAAATAGGGCTTTCTGCATTCAGGTTGTCCAACTGCTGATGCCTGTATCAGCTCTTTGCTCTTGTTAGCACCCTGGACTTTCAGATGATGCTTTGCTGAATTTTTTAGGTTGTAATGGGTCCTGATGGTGCCTGCCTGTCTCAGTTTTTGGGTGGTCTGGACATCGTAGGTGTAGAGCCAGTAATCCTAGGAGATCAAGTTCATAATCGAGTTCCTTTCTGAGCCAAGGTGAACTTTCAGGTTCCACAGTGAAAACTTCCTTGGCAGACTCCTCAGTCTCTTCTTTCCAAGGATACTCTCCTTGCTTTAGGTCAGACCAGTAGATGGGCAGAAGCCACCTTTAAACATGTGCTTGTTCTGCTCTAAGTCTAGGATTGGAACATGGCTACCAGGAACAAGCACATTCTCCAGCTGCGTCTTGGCTCCATATTGACATGAAAACAGCATGTACATCATACTCTTGTCCTCTTGCTCCCCCAGAGTCCTGGGCCCTGGTTTCCTCAGAGGGAGCTGGAGTGTGTTCCCACAAGTTCACTGATTGTAGTAATTGGGTACTGTGGTTTGTGGTCTGTAAGTAGCAAACCGGGGTTAGTAGAGCACTTGAACTCCGAGGGAAGTTACGCTTTAGAATTCTGCAGCAGTCTCAGCAGCAGCCCAAGTGGTATGCTGCTTCCTTTAAGGTACCGTGAGCTCACTCCTTGAGGAAGCCACAGCTTTTCTGTAGTTGCTGATTGATGACATCCACTTCTAGAATGGGAATCTATCCTAAAGAGAACCCTGGTTTTTGTTGTGGTGGGTTTCATCTTTTTGGCTGAGAAGTTTCCTGCTTCTGACACTGTCCCCATCACATCCAAAAGACATGCTCATGTGGTGGAACTGTGTGCTGCGTGGTTGGGAATCATGCTCCTGGCGGATGGTTTGACCCTGACTGGGTGATGATTATGCCTGTAAACATGCGGGATGGACTGTGCTATAGAGGTGATGAATCGTGTTTCTGACCGGTGAAGAGTTTCCATGAAGAGAAGTTTCTTTGCATTCAGAAGTTATTAGTGTTGCTGATTAGTTCACACTTGACATCCTTACTTAATGAATGAGTACTGTCCTTGGGAATCTCACAGAAATGTTACCTGTGGTCTCAGTTAATTCATGACAGCACAGCATCTGCTTTTTCTCAGACACAGGAGGTGGTGTTCTCTGAGACTGGACCAGGTAAAGTGGTCAATCCTTTGATGAATTTCAGAGTCTTTAAAATTTTATGTGAGACGGGGAGCATACAGCTTTGATCTGTTGCCGTTAGCCTATGCCACCTTGGGTTTGTTAATCTCATCACAGACTTCTTAAAGACTGTACGCCATCAAGTTCTGCTTGTCAGGACTGTATCCTTCATGAATCCTGTCAGCCGCATACATGCCAAACTGCTTTGTGAAAGGATTGTCCCGGAACAGGAAAATGCTTGGCTAGTTACAGGGTAATTTATTTTTGACAAAAAAAAATAGTTTAGTTTTGCTTTTTTAAATATTAACCTGCAATTCCATGGAAATCTCTTCTGTGCCCATGAGGTTCATCCCGCCTGATGCATTTGTGAGGATATTGCCCTTCTGTCTGCTATGGCTTGGCTGTTCACTGTGAACTATGGCTTTCACTTGGGGAGGAGGAAGTGAGGTATCTGCTGCCAAATTTATCTATCTTTGTAATGTCTGGATCAAACTGAATCAGTGGATTCTGCCATAATGTTTAAGAATTGCAGACGTTGTGAAAGGCCAGCTTGCCTCCTATTGGAGCTGTGCCGCATGGCTGTGTGTTGGGAAGACGGACTTGCTTTGAAATGTGGAGAGTAGTGGTTCCTGACAAAGAAAAAATTGCCTCTCATTTTACTTGCTATCTACACTTCCAGCATATTTGTCCCTGTTCCTTATGCCCTTTTTTGGATCTGAGGGCTCTCAGACCTATGCTATTTTGTTTCCCTTTCTGTCTTGAGTGACAAAGCTTAATTAGTATTTAAGGAAGTTGCTGACTGTACAAAAGGGGCGGTCTTGTGTCTTTGTCTATGACTCAGGGAAGAGTGTGCCTCTGCTCCCTCGTGGATGTACAGCGTAGTGTGAGCGGACTCGTGTCATTCGCACGATGTGGAAGAAGAAGGCTAAGAAAACTAGAGTTACTGGCAAGTCACTTTTCTTTAAGCTCATGAAATAGATTAATGTTGGCACCCAACTTAAGTATTTGACTCTGAAAGTGTAAGACTTTTTAAAAGCTTTTGTTTCACTCTTAACACACCTAAGTTGAGACTTTTGATTAACCTGATTTTTGACATTTTATTTCTCTGTGTGGTCCCCTATCCCCCTTTTAAATCCTCATTTTAATCCTCGCTCCCAGTGGCTCTTCACTGTAAAAACTTTCCTGTAAGTAAAACTGATTTACTGAGTTTTGCAAGTTCAAGGCTATAATGGCAACAGAAGGAAGACTCTTCTTGTAACTTAGAAAAACTACAACAAATCATTTCAGTAAACTGTTTTTATTCCAGGTAAGTACTTCCTCCGTGAAGAACGTTCTCTGGATAGTTCTTCACAGAACTATAATACTTATAACTACACTGAGAATGGCTTTTCAGACTTTCTCAATGGGCTTGTGGGAGACAAGCCAGCTGATAGTTAAGTGTTGAAAGCCTAGTGATTAACTAGCTGTGTACCCTAGTTTGTTAGTTTTTTGGTGTTTTTTTAAAAAAGAAAGTAGGTGGAGGTGCACTCTAATAAACCAGACTTTACTGTTACAAAGTTTTACTTTTACATTTAGGTGTGTTTATCTCCCTGCAGCACCCATTAAGTGTGATGCTGTTCCTTATGTTGTGTGCGCTTGATCAGCTTTCTGGGTGAGGCACATGTACCTTAAAGCCCATCTGTTTTTTCCAACTTCATTAGTCAAGCTAATAAAAGTTGTTGCGTTGTGCCCTACAGTACTTGTCTTTTCCATCTTCTTGTACTGAAACAGGTTCCAAAAAAAGCTAATACCTGATCAGAAATGCCATTTTAAAATGATAAATATTTTGTTGTGGGTTAACTGAAGATAGACTCGTGTTTTTTAAGACAGGTGTTTCAGGGTAGCCTTCATTTTAATGATCTGAATATATATATGACTATCATACTTTCCAGTTAAGTACTAAGACCTGCTAAGGTGTGGTTATTGCTGTGTAATTACATGCTTGTGACATCAAAATGCAGGAGACGGTTTAATGCATGACATCACTCATTACACTTGCTGTTTACCAAGTAAGATCATATCGATGGTACTTCCTTCTGCAGTTTTGAATGTTATTGTCATGGTCTTGATCCCTGCAAGAACTGTAGCTTTCTGTTTCTGAACATGTGCCTTCTCATGAATTGCTCTAATAAAGTAAAAGCACCCTACTGGAGATGTAAACAAAAACAAAAGTTGAAGTACTACTTATGATAGATACTCTCTATTTTTAAAAAGTTAAGAGGATCACAGCATTTTACTGAAAATTGAAATAATCTTTGTCAAAACTGATTTCTTTACTCCATTAGAGTCTTTACATGCTTTGTAATATTTCAGAATCTTTCTGTACCCACAGCTGGACTTTGGGGTAGGCTGTAGCTGAGTGTGATGGTAGCTGTCAGCTCATAGACAAGTGGTTGCCCAGGTTGCGGTAGCTGGAACGAAAGAAATACAAAAATTATGTTGGTGTATTCCTTCAAACAGTGGCAAGAATTATATGCTGGCAAGTATGCATATTTTCACGTTGGTTTTAGATTCTAACTCTGAAGTCGGAAGCTGGAAACTAAAGTCGTCTTGTTGTTCTTAATGAAGAATTGACCCTTGTGCACTCAGAAAGGATTTAATGCTCTTTGAATTATTTTTCAACAAAAATATTTATTACACAGAATGATCGGCAGCGCTCTCTATTGCGATGCTGTGGCAGTTGTGAAGGGGGAAGCTAATAATGCATGGTTTCAGGGTGCCCTGAATCGATGCTGCAGCTGATCCTTACTTGTCGTTTGGTTCCTGCAGCCAGTCTGTGTGGCAGCGTTGACAAGAGGCCTGTCGATGCTGACCAAGTGTGTGTGTATAAGCATAAAATGCTTTTTACATTTTTCTTATTTAAAGGCATATGCAAAAGTAAATTGTTATTCTAGGTGTGTGCGTGAAAGTAGTGTGACTTCAAATCATTAGAGTAAAATCTCGGATTGTTGGTTTAGTCCAACTTGTACCAAGACTCTTCGATTACTGAAGCTTGTGTTCCTGTAGATTCCTGCTGGTTTAACTTTTTTTATGGTTAAGGCTGTTGAAAGCATGTTGTTACTGGGGCTTCTGGTGTTTAGTTACAGCGGTGTTTCTAGTAGCTGTCTACCCAAGAGGATGGAATTGGGTCATAGGAAATGGAGCTGCTGTGACGGTAGGTCATGCTCTGGGTGCTCGTAGAGCTCAAGGAATGACTCATTTTGGTGTCCACAGGTTCTTGCTGTCACCATGAGGGAAGTGTTAGGTGGTTTGCACACGTGGGTGGCAAAAAGAAGTTAGCTTACATTTCTGTCCTTTGGTGGTCTGGATGTTTGCTGCTGGGTTGTGAAAGGGCCGTTTTCTCTTTTTTTTCTGCTCCTTGCCTGTTAGCAGTATAAGTAGGCTACGTTAAATTTTTTTAAGGTCTTTGAAGAAAACTACATAACTGAATAAAATCACTGTAATCCTGCTTGCAGCTCTGAAGAAGAGGCAATACCACTAATGTGATTAGGAGCTACTGAAGAACTTACAACACTCTAAATTGGTTTTATGTTCAGCAGTGTAAAAAATTAGTTGAGAATGCTTGATTCTAATGCAATCCTTGGCTCTAAATGCTCCTGCAAATTAGGTCACTTAATAAAAGGGGTTTCAGTCTGATATTCTTTAAAATAAAATAACCTCATATAAGTGCACTTACGTGGTGAGAGTTACAAAATGTGAGTGGTGCTCTGTGGCATAATAAGGTTCCTAAGAAAATTGTTGCCTTACGGTTTTTATACAGGCTTTGATTCTGACAATTCTTCAGGAGACTTTTCAGAAGCAAATCATAAAGTTGCAGAAATGCTGGATCTAGATCCACACCAAAGCAATAGGACTGGAGAGCATAATGGAGAGACAGAGATCCAAGAAAATGGGATTAAGAGACACAGGTAAGCACATAGTACTACACAGTAAATGAGAAGCAAGTATGTGCTGGCTCTTTATATTTTGGGCCGTTACTGTTATCATTGGAAGAGGTTAATTCTCTGAAACTGAAGAGGCATTTCACTTGTCTGCTTTTTATGTCAATGCTAGGTTAATGCTTTGCTTACTTTATAAGTTACTTCAGTGCCTACAAATAAAACATCTTGTTCTTTAAGGGGCTGATAATGACAGTTGTGTTCTTCCAATTACAGGACATCGTTACCTGCCCCAATGTTTTCTAGAAGTGATTTTAGTGTGTGGAGCATATTAAAAAAGTGCATTGGATTGGTAAGTTGGCTTGGATGAAATATGCTGATGTTAGGTCTCTTGACTTCAACTGCTTAATTTTATTGCTTAAACCTTAAGGCACAGTATAACACCTGGTGCATTTTGCATTTTTTCTCTGTATGGAACGTTATCTTAAACTGCAGCTCTCTAAATCTCAACATTCATTTAGTAACAGTACTGATTCCTCATTTGCTTTAGCTATTTCAATATGTGGATTGGCATTTCTAATGCTGTCCTATAAGAATCACGCTAAAGCCATTAAAAATATAATCAAAGATAGTTTGAGTAACACAATGCTCTCTTTTTAATTATTATTATTCTTTACTTACCAGAATGTGATTTAGGGCTTTATTTTGGAGAGTGGGTGGTGGATTATTTTTTTCCCCCTTCCATAATTTAAGCAATTTGTGCCAAAAAAAGATTTACTTTCATCTTATTGAAGGGATAGGAAAGTCTGGGATGTGTTAGAGTTTCTTAGAGAGCCCAGTGGAGGATTGGGATATCAATGATGTGATGTAATTGGGTCACAAGACTTATTCTTGGACTTGGAAACACAGACCTTTACATTGGTCTGTCTTGTTAAAGAACCCCGATGCTGGCATTGTTACTGGCCATCACTGCTGTTTTTAGTCCTTTGAGAATTCAGTTACGTGTTTGATTACTTCATTCTTATTAGGAATGAAATTGAGGTTCTACACTGGAGGGCATTGCTGCCATAGCTGCTTTTCAGAAGCACTAAGCAATTGTAGTCTAGGTCTGCCAGTACGGTCCTTTGTCAATGCAACAGCCAAGTCACTGAGCCCTTCTGCTGGCTTAAATTATCTCATCTAGGAGTTACAGCTGTACTGTCAAAACTCCCTTTGTTAGGATGAGTGACCTATCTACTGGAGTGCCTTGCTTGGACCAAATCAATTTAAGTTATTTAGGGGTAACTGCGTTGGGTTTTTTCCTTACAGCTTGTGACAACGTGAAGAAAATGTTGCATTAACTTCATCTGGTAGCATTCTCCTTTCCGCTAAGTTCCAGGCAGTGAAACGATGTTTTATTGCTCAGCCACGAGTGCAACTTTTTAATTAAACAGCCAAATTTGCTTTGATATAGTAGAAGACCTGGGGAATTGGAAATCTCTCTGTGCACTCCATGTCTGTCTCGTATCCACATGCAAAATGAGAAACATTCTGACGCAAATAACATATTGCTTAAATAAAGCCACTAAAATTTGTTAGAGCAATTCAAATCCTATTCTTTATGTAATTGTTCCTTTTGAAAAATAATTTGTAGTTACTGCAGTAAAATATATTTTATGCAAAAAGATATGTGAGGCTTCCAAAGGAATGCGTGGTACTTAAATATCGGTAGTGAGCTGGGTGACACGTTATTGCTGCTATCTATAGAAATTTCAACCTCTTCTGTTTTATGTAGACCACAGAATAGAAGGTAGCATTTTTCCTGAATTTAGTAGGTTAGCTGGATCAATTTTTGAAGTTGTTTACTCTTTCAGATTGCTAGTAGCGTTCTGCAGTGCTTCTAGCCCCTTTCAGCTGTAGCACTTAAAGGTCTATGATAGGCTTGCCAAATGTCTTTTGAAGAATGCTGCAGATAAACTAACCCACAAATTATTTTCAAAATTCTTGTTGCAAGTTTTTAACGTAGTGTTGTGCTCAAGAAATTAACTTACCCTTTTGTTACCTAGGAGCTGTCTAAGATTACAATGCCTATTGTCTTCAATGAGCCATTGAGTTTTCTTCAACGGATAACAGAGTACATGGAACATATATACCTCATTAATAAGGCTTGTAGTCATGCAGACCCCCTGGAACGAATGCAGGTAACTAACAGCTCCCACCTTCTGCTTAGTTCACAAGAATTTCTTCTCTCCCGGAATCTTTCGAGACAATTTCTCACTTGAGTGTATTTCTTTCTCTGGAGCTATCATCAGAATGCCCGTATTTGTCTAGACAAGTTTCTCATTTCGTAGTGGCTGTATCGGGTATTTGTGACACTTTCACACTCGATGCTGTGCAGAGTTTGAGCCAAAAGTAGTGCTGGAGAGAGTGCCACAACTGATGATGCCTAAGGCCCTAAACCTTTTCAGAACTGCTTTAACTGTGACTCTTACGGTGTTTTTATGTGTTGTGAAGATGAGATCTTTGCTTTAAGTCAGCCTAAATTGATGAGTTGAGTGGCTTCGTGATTTTTAAGTTACTGGATGAAAAATTACTGTGACAGAGCTTTATCACTCTTTTCTTCTCCAAAACTGGTTGAATATATTGCGCTTTCTTTTTGGAAGAATAATGAAATACTGTAACGTGCAACAAATATAATATATTAAACTCAGAGCTTCAACGTACTGTTCTCATAACAATGAGTTCTTAATTTGATTATAGGCTGTAGCTGCCTTTGCAGTTTCTGCTGTAGCTTCTCAGTGGGAGAGAACTGGCAAACCATTTAATCCGCTGTTAGGAGAAACCTATGAATTAACCAGGTAATAATTACTTTAAATTCGGAGCTGGGGTTATTTGTGTTCTTGAGTTAGCAGACTTATACTAGTTGGGTTGTTTATTCAGTGAAATAAATAAAAAATCTACTAAAATATATTTCTGACTGTAGCTAAAATTCTTTTCCCCAAACTATCTCAAAATCTTTAAGACGTTGTTACAAAAGCTAATAATTTTATTTCTAGGTTTAGGCAGAGTATTCTTTGAATTATTCAGAAAAAAATTGGTCTGTGTTCTTTCACCAATGACATTTTCTGACCAGAGACTGTTAATTAATTTAAATAGCATTTTGCTGATCATGTCAGGACTTCCACCCATAAATGGGTGATACATATGCTGTGGAGAAAAGAATTTTCAGTCAGTCCTGCTGCTGCTGCCCAAAAAGATTCAGTATTTTCAAGAGTTATTTCAGTGAAACGTCTTCAAAAGCCATTCTGGCTAGAAAGTCATGTAGGTGTTTGAATGTGGGTGGGTTTGTTGTATGGGTAGAACAGGTGTTCAGAGTACAATTTCTTTCATTTCATGAACTGTAAATGTGTCATGGGACTAGAAAAGCTCACCTTCAGTTTAATTTAAAAATCCTGCAAACTTTTTTAAAGTATCAAGTAATTCTTTTCTCTTGTAACATTTTACAAAAATACTTGCTGTTTAATGCTCTTTTTTGTTGTTGCTAGGGAGGATTTAGGATTTAGGTTTATATCTGAGCAAGTCAGCCACCACCCACCTATTAGTGCATTTTATTCTGAAGGCCTCAATAAGGACTTTATTTTTCATGGATCAATCTATCCCAAACTAAAATTCTGGGGAAAGAGTATAGAAGCGGAGCCTCGGGGAACAATTACTTTGGAGCTTCTGAAGTGAGTATGAGAAGTAAATACCTTTCTATGTTGATCTCCTTACCATTTACTTGGATAAAAAAAATAGGCTGTAATCATCTTATCGACTCTTCATAGGTGATTGTCTAAAAACCTCTGGCTGATGAGGTTATAAGAGTTTATTTAGAAGTTAATTTTCACTGCTTAATTTCCAGGTTTTTTAAGGTATGCCATGCTTGTATAGCTGTTGCAATTTGACCCAGTTTTTCCACTATGATAATTAGCATTTCTTAAAAATTGAAAAAAGCTAGTTCTGTGAAGGCATGTAAAATTTAGAGGGAGATAAAATTCTGTTGCCAGGCTATTCAAGCTCATCTGGATTTTAAATATTGTTGGTTTTGATTATTTGTGTGGAAAGAACTGGGTCTTCAGAATAGCTGTTGTGTGTGATAAGGGAACATGAGAAACCTTGTCTTGTCACCTATTTAACGCTTCCTGTCTATGATAATCTTCCCATTAAAATCAAGAACGCCTCTCCAGATTACTCCTAGGCTTGTCTCTAATTGTGTATGTCTCATAATTTACGTGACTTTCCATAAGTTGTTTTGTGCCCTGGTGGCACAAAGACTCTTGAGCTTTCCCAAGTAGGACACAAGCACGCGCTGGGTAATGGTTGCAGAATAATATTCTGCAGTTGAACACTTAAAGGTGCTTCTATAAAAGCTTTCCTCAGGCCTAACTTTGAGGTTGTTTTGAAATATCTGCTTATGAAACTTCTCGACATTTGGTTTCAGTAAAGAGTCAGTTGGCCTGCCATATCAAGCAATGACTTCTCCTGTAGGTCTTCTGAAAGTATAGTTTTATTTGTCGAGCTGCTGGCATCTAATGGTGATAAAAATAGAGGAAATTTCTTCTGAATATAAACGGAACTATGAATGTTAGTCTAGAACGCAGACATGACAAAAATAAAGTTTGTTGCTGGTGAGATAGTCTTTATTTAGAAGACTATTAAAATTCCTGCTCTGCCTAATCAAATTACAGGGCACAGATTTAAACTGGAGTATAAATGATTAAAGCATTTATTTTAAGTAATTGCTTCACGTTAGCAACAGAAGTTGAAATAAAATTTTGAGCCTCTGTGTAGAGACTCATACCATTCTGTTGGGTTGAGTAGTTGGAGAACTGCTCAGGGCCTGGGTGAACAAAAACTGTTTAGGAAGCAAAATTTCAAGGCAGCATTAAGTACTGTGTTTATGTTAACCATGACTATGTTTTCAATACATGTGTTAGAAAACACACTTCATCCTCACTTCCCCAGCACAAATAAGTGTTTCGATTTATCAGCACTGGTCATGAGTGTCTTGCGTTTTGTTTTACACTATACAGCTTTTGGTGTCAAGTAGTTCATGAATAAAAATGAGTGCTGAGGCTGGTGGGATGAATTTAGGGGGTTTTGGTATTTTTTCCCCACTTGAAGAGCAGTCATTGTTCTAAAGTATGTTTGAAGACAATTTGCTGTGGAAATTACTTCAATAATCTGGTTTTGTTCTGAACTGGAAAATGACAGACAGTTGAAAATGTTAAGTAGAAGTACAAGGCATTTGTTACAGAGAGGACACTGCTTGTTTCTGTATTAAAATAGGATTTGCAAGCTTTCCTAAGATGGATTGATTGCCAACCAGGTAACTGCAGTATTTCTTTTACCAGCATGAGTGTGAAGAGGCAGCTTTGACTCTGCCAAGCTAGCGATAATAGGAATCCTGTCATTTAACATTTTGACCACTTTTGGAATATTACCTTTTAAAGATTTGCAATGTTTTAACTCATCTTTGTAAAGCTTTTCACAAAACATTGAAACCAAAATGAAACTAAATGGAAGATTCTTCAATTCTAGGACTTCTCCTCAGTAAATCTTTAGGAAAAGGATGAAATTGGGTAATAAATTGGATTTTTAAATGTCATGTTTATGAAGCTTGAATTTAGTACTGTCGTGTCCCACTGATGTCAACTGACGAAAAAAAATCCCCAAACCACCCATGTCCCCAAAATCGCCTTCAGGCCTCGTATACCCATGTGGAAACTTGTGGCATATTTGTTCAAGTGACATGCAGTTTGCTGACTTGTGTCACTCTCTTCAGGCTCAAAGGCCTTTACCACCCAATGTCTGTAAAATAAAAATTGTTCAAGTGGGTTAGTCTGACCAACCCCCAACCAACCCTTTGCAGCAAACCTTACTCAGAACTGGTAGTGACTAACCTCTCTGCTGGAAGACTCAAATATTGATGTTCAGTGCTTTTTTATCACAAAAGATGCTCTCTAAATTATGATAGAGGCTTACAAGAAAGAGCTTTAGGAAGTGGTTTGCAGTGCTGCTGCAGCAGTTGAATCGCAGACACTGTTAGGTGTTAGTTTGTCAGGCTGGTTCTCCTGTGAGTATGGGATTGCCACATACAGCTTTAGAACTGTGAAAGAAAATGATGAATTGCTGGACGGCTGTTTATGTTGGGCAGGAATTTGTAATCAAAGGCACAGTGACTGTAAAACTTACTATTTCAACTCTGTGAGAAGGAATAAAAATAAAGGGGATATCACTTGCAGGAGCGTTTAGATACAACACATTGTTGGCTTCTAAAGAACAGTCTGTTTCTTTTCTGGTTTGAAGTTAACTGCTGGCTGTTCGAAGGAGTGCTAAATATTTTGCCCCGCCATGAAGAGAATTGAAAACAGGCTTACATTCCACCTCAAACTCAAGAAAGTGATTTACTTTTCTGTTTTCTTTACAGACATAATGAAGCTTACACATGGACAAATCCAACTTGTTGTGTACATAATGTAATTATTGGTAAACTGTGGTTAGAACAATACGGAACGGTAGAAATTGTAAATCACAGGTAATGCTAATCACAAAACTGAGGCTTGGCTTATAGGGGCTGGAGCATGGGTACTTTTGTTGCAAAGCAGAGCGTTGTGGTTTTTGTCAGATTGCACAGGAAGCTTTGTTTTGTAGGTCCAAAGTCTTGTCTTTTTTCCTTTTTTTTTTCTTCTGAAAAATGCCTACTATTTGTTGGACTGGGCTTAATATCTTAATAACGTTAATGAAAAGGCACAGAGCTAGATCACTTATGTTTGTGAGTTACTCATTCAAATTCAACACTGTTGACAGAACAGAAATTAAATTTAACTCCAGCTCCATTAAATGGAATAATTGGAAGCTTGCAGTTGACCTCCATCATACTGATTGTGATTTGGCCCTCTTTTTAGTTTTGAAAATAGAGAATGTCATAAATTAAGGGTACAGCTCAGAAAAATGATTACAGATGAGGATAATGTGAACTTAGAGCATGTCAATTGCTTTGCCAACTGCCTATATAAAAGCTTTTTACCTTATATAAAATAAATTACCTTGGTAAATTTTAGACATACATGAAACTCAGAGTATGGTCATGTTTTCAGCTGGCTTTCACAGGCTGATGTTTTCATGTGCACATTGATTTCTTTTTTGTCCTTTTTGTGGAACTTTGAAATTTGCGTGCCTTTTTTAATGCCCTGGTCAGATAATAAACCATACTTAAAGAAAAATAATGATACAAATAACTACCCCCCAGCTAACTGAAACTATATGAAAATAACTAAATAAGGTAAAAAAGTAAACTTACTAATGTATGTAGGGGATTGCTTCTTCAAGTATGTACTTATTTCCTCTACAGTACTGGAGATAAATGTGTCCTTAACTTTAAACCGTGTGGATTGTTTGGGAAAGAGCTTCACAGAGTAGAGGGATACATTCAGGACAAAAAGTAAGTGCCAAAAGCATCTTGTCCCCTCTGTTTCTGAGCACTCTGTCATTTTTCCAGTGCTGGCATAGTGACCACAACTGACACGACTGCAAAGTTGGTAGCAATGCAGATTGTAACCCGGTTCTGCTCCCTGTGTCAGTATTAAACCCCTTGATTCTAGGAGGATCGTTTTAAGTGTTACTGGAAAAACTCTCCAGTCCAGTCTTTGAAAATGAAGGTATCCGGGGAAGATGCAGAGTAGTCGCAACTGATATTACTGTTGTGAAGTCACAATTCCAGTCTTCGGTTTAAAATAAGAATATGTTTATTAGAAATTTTTAATCAAACCCAAACCTGTTTTGTGATTCTTAGTCTCTGTGTTGTAAACTGGTGGCTTTATTGCACCCACACTCATTTCAACAGCGGCAAAAGCATGCGACTGAGTCATGAAGATGTGTTCTGCAGGACTGAATGCTGGAAAGACTGGAGGAAGCTGGAACTTTTTCTTTGCATTATCAGATGTTTGACTTCTAAGAAATCTGCAAAGAAACATAAAATACAACAAAGTGGGAAGATGGGTATTTAATATAGATCAGAGTCTGCATGAACTGGCTTAGAAGGCTTTATGAGAAGCAAAAGCTGAGTCTCCTTTGCTTTCTCCACAGCAGAAAGAAGCTGTGTGTGATCTATGGCAAGTGGACAGAATGCTTGTGGTGCACTGATCCCACTACATATGAGACTTACAAAAAGAATGAAAAGAGAGGCGGTGAGCAGAAGAAATTGAAGCCGGTAAGGTTTAAGGATTCTTTAGGGAGAAAATAAATACGAGAAATGAAAGGAAAACATCATCTTTACAGAAACGGTCAGCAGTGGTGGCGAATGGAGGGTTAAGCCAGTCTGAGACAGGCAGCGTTATTCCCGTGAGCAGGCACTGCACTTTGAACTTGAGTAGACAGGAGCTTTATAGAAATGGTGTTTGCTAGAGATTTATCAAAGACAAGTCATCGAATATCAGCCCCTAAGCTGATGTCCAGTCCTTGAATGAGGAAAGTGTCTCTGCAGCCAACTCCAGATGTAGTAATACTAGGTAGGATTTGGGCATTAGAACAAATTGTAAAAAAATGCATGTTCTTAAAGTCAGTTATGCTTTTTGGTGACGCAGCTTTTCAGAATTTATGATGTAGACAGCCTTGACAATAAGGGGGTCTGAAAAACACAGGTTTTTTTCATCACATGTCAGCAGCGTCAGTTAAGTTACTGCCAAAGCCTCAGAGCTATATGGAAAATGCTGTATGGTGCAGCTGAGGACTGTTGGGTTTCCTGATACCAGCAGGATCTTGCAGACCCTGGTTGCTCATTGAAAATGATAAGTTAAACAGAAGCTAATCACTTGAAACGTTAAGAGGCTCAAACTTCTTTTTAAAAGTACTCACATCAGAAGAATCTAGAGTACCAACAGACCTTCCTTTTGGCTCTGGATTCCGTCATGGTACAGGCGTATGTTTTGAGTTTTTAAAAAAAATAATAAGATTCTGTTCATCTTATGAAAAATCAACTTTTTCTTTCCTTCCTTCCTGTTGAACCTATATTTAGATGGGGAACTGTCTAACAGTAAACCAGATGTTGACGTGGAAAGTAGTCTAAAAGAGTCATTTAAAATAATGAATACTCAAACCAAATGATTGAAATTAGACTCTTAACCATATGGAGCTGTTTTCTAGTGTATAAAACAGGCCTTGTTTAATTTAATAGAATATTCCTGAATAAAATAAGTGAGCCATGTCAGAAGGGACAGAATTGTAGTAGGAGGTGGGAGCAAGGGAAGGGAGGAAAACTGATACTATCACTTTTTAGATGTTATTGCCTCAAACTTCCCTTCTGGTTGTTGTGGTTTTAAAAAGTTTTTCATGGTGAAATCCTCTGAAATTCCACAGTGTAGCTGTCTGTGTCCTACAACAGATTCTCTCAGATTCTGAGAGCAGCCTCTTGAAGAATGCTGCATTTGATTTTATACCTACATTATAGCAGCGCAGCTGATAACAAAGGAACTTGGAAGGAAAGAGACTTGTATTTATAAAGTTAAGTACACAGTCTTCGTAGTGAGAAAATTGGCAGTGATAATAGTTATTAGAATCTGGATCATAGGAAATCACATTGAAATGAGTGCATATCTGTTTTTTAATCGCACATCCAAATCTTTCGCAAATGATGACGCAATACCCAAAAGCAGGCATGCCCTATTTGCCTGTCTTAAGCCATTATGGGAACTGGTTTAAATTGCAGTCTTGGCTCTGAAGAGGTAATAGTCAAGTTAGGTGAAACTCAGACATGGCTGGGATAGAAGGGAAGCTATAGAAAAAAATTCTGAATGATGTTAATTTTCTACTATTAATTTTTTTACAACAGACTTTCAAGTTGTACATAGGTGATGGGAGACTATTCAGAGATATCAGGAGCAAGACTATAAAAATGAGAGGAACAGTATACAGAGTGAGGAAAAGCAAAGACGAGGGGTGAGGCAGAAGTACACAAGTGCTTAATATCTCAAATTTGAACAGATTCTTCAACAGTCAGTGTGGAACTCTAGGTGAAACTGTCCAATTTCCCTTTGTTCCCCTGCCAAGAGTTCTCTCTGTTTCAGAGTGAAGATGTTATTAAATCTGAAAATGATGAGGCTGATGATATGCCAGAGGTTCAAGACACGGTGCAGTTCATACCAGGCAGTAAATTGCTTTGGAGAATAAACTGTAGGCCACCAAACTCATCACAGGTAACTGTTTCGATCAGTCTGTGCATTGCTATCGCTAGTGACTTATCCATAGGAACAGGAGTAATGTTCAAGAGAAACCCCGTGGAAGTGTTTGTCCTTAGCATGTGTATTGTCAGGCTCTGGCAGTTCTGGCAGCAGTAGAATTATATTACAGCGAGCTCTCTGCTTCACTCCTGTGCCAAAAGCATCGCTGCTGTGTCCAAGCTGGTGGAGAGAATGCCTGCTCTGACTGCAGCTGCCTCAGTGGGAGCCAGGTGTCTTGGGTTAACCTGGCTGCGAGATCTTTGCACTAAGTATGGACACATATTCCCTTCTGCTGACCCTGCTCTTGGAAGAGAGGCTTACAAAAAAATGCAGTAATTGGGCAGCTAGATGTTAACTTCAATGGTTTCAACGAGGCTTTGGTCTCATAGGTGTGGGTTACTTTTTCGTAAAAATCATGATATTAAATATCACATCTGTAGGAAAATCTGTCTTGATCCTCTGAAGCAAAGACTGCTTAAAAATTAAAAGTGTGATTTGCATCCCCTTCTGCCTTTCCTTGTCCCTCCCCTCCAACTAAAAAATATGGTTTTGTATGAACCTGACCTTGCTTTCAGGGAGCCAGTGGGAGAAGGTTTGACTTGGTTATTTCTCTTGCAAGTTCTGTTGTATCCATTCAGTACAGGGAACTGTGCTCCTTTGCCAAAATAACTTGTTTGTTATCTTTACTTTGCTTTTAAGATGTACAATTTTACCAGTTTTGCTGTGAGTCTCAATGAGCTAGAAAAAGGCATGGAAGCAATATTAGCTCCCACTGACTGTCGGCTACGTCCAGATATCAGAAACATGGAAAATGGAAACATGGGTATGTGTTTGCCGGAGGAAATATTTTCCTGTTAGTAAGTTTGGAGAGGGATAACTGAAGGGCGACTGGTTGATACATGAACACTGTCTTCAGTTTCTCATTCCCAGAGCAGCTTTAACTCTTTTTCATCCTGTGTTAGTGAATGTGTATTTGAACAATGCATGATGTCTGTTTTCTCCCAGGAAAGTCTGGGAGAGCAAATGTGTCCAAGGTGGATCCTAAGACTGCTGACCTTGGTTATGGTGTATTTGCATGTTTGTTACCTTGGGGGGAACTGCCAGGCATGCTGCCTTGCTCTGGAGTTTGTCTGGAAAGACATGTGCTGCACAGACATGCTGTGTTGCTCTGGCGTTTGTCAGAAAAAACACAAGGCTGAACAGTGAAAAAATCGCACTCTGTTATGCTTAATCTAAGTTCTTTCCTGCTGTCTGGGTGCAGTGTTTCTGACAGATAAACCAGCACAATTTTAGTTTTGACTCTGTGTTTGTAGGAGCAACTTTTCTGAAATGCCAGTTTTGTTTTTTTGTTGCCTGAGATTTTCATTGTTCAGTGAGGTTGTGTACAGCAGATGCTTTCTCTTGCTTAAGTGAACTATGGTTCATTTCTCTGCAGTTTTTTCTGTTTCCTGCAGTTTTGCTTCTATTTTGCTAAGTAACCAATTTCTCTCGAAATGTTTGTTAGATGTGGCAAGCAAAGAAAAAGAGAGACTAGAAGAGAAACAAAGAGCTGCTCGCAAGGAGCGTGCAAAAGATGAAGTGGAGTGGCAGACACGGTAAGGGGGAAGAAGTTGGGCACTTGTTTAATGCGGGGGTCGGTTTGGAATACTGCTTGAAATGGTTTTATTCAGGACAGCCTGTGTTTGATTTCCTGTGTGACAGCACAATTTGTGGTGTCAAAGCATTTGCTGGGTCAAGAATTAAATAATGTAGCTGAAAGCCAAAATTGCTGATAACTTTGTCCTGGAGAAATTATCTAATAATAAATGCTGAAACCTGTCATGATTAACTACTGCGGTAATGCGGATTTTTTTGGGGTTGTTTTTTTAAACCCACACAGGTCATACTTTTGTTAGAATGAATAAAATGTTAAGTCTCATCTCTCCTTTAACCAATTTCTGTCCAGCTTTTGGCAGTTTAGTAAGATGACGTGGCCCTCTAGGGCCTTTTATTTTTGCACTCTTAGGACTTCTCGGCTTGGATACTTCAGAAATTGCTTTTTTGATAGTGTATTCAAGTGACACCTTGGTCGTAGAATGCATCATGGAGTAATGTGTGATTTGGCTCCTGCTGCTGCTTCTCACAGATGCCAGTGCTGTGCAGTCAGTGTGTGCTCAGGGCCAGTTTCTGCAGGTGCTTCCTTCAAAGGCAAGAACTTTGGGATGATTCCATGATTTCATGAAATTCAAAAGAGAAAGCATTCTCTTCCCAAAGTCTGGAGGAGCAGCTACAGACCAATTCCAGTTAATGCCTTTGAAAATCTCTTCCAGAGAACATAAAATTGTTTTCAGCCAGCGTGGCTAAAAAGGGAGCATCTGTTAATGTTCTGTGCAAAGTACAGCTCTGCAGAACAGAATCATTTCCTGTTTGGACAGGTTCACAGAAAGAATGGTGTAACTGATTTGGCATTCTTTTTAAGTAAAAATTAATATATATAATCAATACATAATCTGGAGTATCAATGTTATTTTTATTTGGAATAGGCAATTTTAAAATCTGTTTCATACTCCTCCTTGACTTGATGTAAAAAAAAAAAAAAATAAAAAAGATGCTTTAGAAGGTGGTGATGATTGTGCAGGAAGTTTAATGCCTTATTTTTCATGTTCAGAATACTTCCTAGGAATTTTTTTTTCTGGTAAGAAATACCAGTGTGTTTTTACAATTTTTTGTGAAAGAAGCAAAGTTGGTTTTTTTTTTCCTATTAATAACTGTTCACTCTGTTTGCTTTTTTCTTTTATTGTTTCTTTTCTTTCCTTTTCTTTCTTTTTTCTTTTACAGATGGTTTCATCAAGGCACTAACCCATACACTGGGACTTCAGATTGGCTGTACTCAGGTGGCTATTTTGATAGAAATTTCTCAGACTGTCCAGACATATACTGAAATTACGGAACCAATTGCTCATCTCATCTGGACATCTAGTTACTAGATTTCATTCCAAGCCAGTTACTCTGGTTTTGTTGATAGCAAAAACCAGCTTTTCTAAGTAAATTTTAACAAAAATTCTATCCGTCAACAATCAAGGATTTAATTATCACTAATGTTGGATTGCCAAATATTTAAATACTGTTGCGTTCTTTCCATAAAGCTGCACCCAAAATCATTCTTTCAATCACTTTTTCACTAATTTTCAAAGGGACCTTTGGTTCTTCATTTTTCTCCCTAGTTTCTTTGTCAGGAAGATACGCTGTAAGCGGTAGAGCACATAACATCCTTAAAAACTACGTAACTTAAAATAGAGATAATATCCTTGTTACTTAGTACAATAGTGAACAATCTGAAGTTTTTGGAACTCGGAGCAGGGGTGAAAAAGCTATCATGGTACCACCAGGATCAAATCTAGTACTGTGGATACTCCCCGTGAAGAGATGCATGTGAATTCCGTACGGTATGTAGCACTACGTGGGGGCTGGAGCGCCCGGCCCCCCTCTCTCAATACGATTCAATAATTCAGAGACTCGGGGACGCAAAAACCCAACCTGAGCTGCTCAAGCTGTAGTTGTCTGTTACAGAGTCTTCACAACTTTTGGACACTGTGAGCATTAAACTGTGTACCTGTGATGAAATTACATAAAGCATACGTCAGGAGAAGGGCGCATTAAAAAGCGTGCTTTTTCTGAAGTCAAATGCTGTTCTTAAAATACCAGAAGCTTCGGAAGCAATTGCAGGAATGTAGAGGTGGTTAACAATGTAAAATATATTGCTTGCTACCACTCGGAGGCTTAAATCTCCCGCACTACCTTCGGCAGCTTTGGCGCTATGTATGCTTCTAGACTAAACTTTCATTTGGAAGCACTTTGGTATGTATATCCACACAGGTTCATATTTCGGGGAAGTTTTTGTTTGCATGTTTTTCATTATTAGGCCACGTCTGTTTTGTATGTTGTGAAAAAGCGGAATCAATTTAAAGCTTTGGCAGAGTTACACCTATTACAAGTTTTCTGTGAGCATGTGATGTCAAAAAGTGGGATTTTTTTGTTCCATATCAAACCATTGAAGCCATATAATACTGGAAATAATCAATTACTGAATCCACGCATTCATTTTCTTTCAAGCGGTACACTTTGGGGGGGTAAAGAGGGAGAGAAGCTTGGAAAATCAGGTCCAGTAATTAAAACTAATCCTACTGTTGCGTCATCTTTTATGAAAGCTTTTAATTGAGTAACCAGGCAAAAATGGAGAGCGGCTGCACTGCTCTTAAGTTTACAGTAATTCAGAAATTGCTGGTGTTACGCACCAGCAACTTGAGGAATTTATGGAAGAACTGGTTGGATTGATGTTCAAACAGGTTTGTGGTTTCATCCAAAGAGCAGATTTTTAAAGTACTTCTCTTCCAGCCACAGGATTAAAAAGTGAAAGAAAACTAACACAGTGATGGAGAAACATTTTTGTATCAAATCATGCATCTAATGATTGGATTAACTTTATATTTTTTGAAAACTTAGTTGTTGTCTTCATCAGAAAAATAAGAGAAGCTGTAAAACTTCAAGGCAGTCAGTAAGGTCCTGGTCTGAAAACGTGCCCGTGGCAACTTTATTCTTTTGCCAGAAATGGTACTTTGTGCTAACTGCCAGTTTTTAGGACGCGTGAGCTGGACCCAGTGACACGGTGCAGACAGTAGGGTTGTGTTTGGTGAGTGCAGAGACCCTTGACTTTTTTAAAAAGACATTGCTGATCCATTTGGAACTGCATAAAAGTGCTTTTTATAAAAAATCCCGAACTTCAGTGACAGTGCCAGGCACTGTAACCCCCTTTCCAAACACGCTGGAAGCAGCTTAGGGAAGCCTTTGTTAGGTGAGGATTGAAAGGATTCACATATTAAGCCAGTTTAACATCTCATGGGAGTTTAAAACTTGCTTAAACTAAATAGTACGTTTAATGCTGGAGTAGTGTTTTTAAAACAATACCTATAAATAGAAATTGCCTTAATGGAAAAACTGTAGAATAACTGCTAAATATGCTGTTTATAAGAAGTGTACAGGTTAGCATCCCTCCTGTCTAAGTTATGATTTAAATTCAAAGACCTGCAGCCTTGTGATTATGTGAATGCATGAAAAAATTCTAACACCGTGTTTAATCCAAACTTCAGTATAAAATCTTCATGGGATTTAAAAAGGAACTGGGAACGTTTCTAAAGTAAGAACACTTAATTAGTTTTGTCTTTGCCCCCTCCTCCCCTTCCTTTAGTGTAAAGTTTTTAGTAAAATTTCAGTTTAGTTCCAAAACCATTTTTTTTTTAAATTTCTTGTTCTTCACCGACAACACTTACAAAATACTTTCCCCTCAGTGCCGACACCCCAGTGCTTGGCTAGCCCTGGGACTCCTAATGCTCTGAAAGTGAAAAAGTTTTATTTTCGATGCAGATCTCGCCTCAGTAGTTGACGTGTCAAAACGTTAATAACTTTGCACCTTTTGAAAGAATGTCACTTTTATAACTTGATTAAACACTGTATATAAGATAACTGTGTTAGTATATGTTAATACAGCTATATGGAGAAACCATCTAGAAAGAAATTAGAACAAATACTTGATACCATTTGGGCCTATAGCTGGTGACAGAGAGAGTTTAGATTTTGGCAGGTGGGGCTGGAGGGCGGCTGGAGATGGCTTGGGCTTGGCCAAAGGTGGTTTAAATTGTCACTTTGAACAGCCGCTGCTGCGCCAGCCAGGCTTTCTCCGGTACACTGGGGTCCGGTGCCAGCCGTTGCCCTGCGGGGCGATGGCCGGGGCACGGCTGTGGCCGGGCTGGGGATGGCGGGGGAATTGATGGAGCGCTCCCGGGGCTGGTGGGGCCGAGGGGGACAGTTCCCTGTCCAGCGGCTTTCCTGGTGCCCGAGGCCAGGCCAGGCTGAGGCTCGGGAGCAGCTCCGTCAGGCTCCAGGCATTGGCGTGACTGCCAGTACCCAGGTCAAGGGGGACAGGGAGCGCCTACCCTAAAGTAACCAGAAAAACCCAGAACTCATTAGCAGTATTTATTCCTGCTTAACAATTAAAAATAATTTCTCATTAATTTTTTTTTTTTTTGCCGAAAAATGTTTTTAAAAAAGCAGATGAAGCCTCTCCCCTCGGGAAGTGGGGGCTGCGCTGCGGCTCCTCGAACCGTCACCGCTTCGGTTGTGCGAGGGCAAGGGCCCCTCAGGAGACGCCTCACCCAAATGCATTTATTTTTGTACTGTTTAATAGCAGCCGGCCGCGCCCGCTGTTGAGAGCCCTGCTCTGTACAGGTCTGCGGGCACAACCGTCGCGCTGCGAAGCTGTAAATGGCAATAAAGGTGCTGCTGGAGACGCGCCGGCTGCGGCCTCTGCCTGGCGGGCGGGCGGGGGCGCCGCCATCTTGCGCCGCCGTGACACAGCNAGTGCGGAGTCAGGCGGGCCGAGCGGCGGCCGGGGGGGGCCGGGGCCCGCGGCTCCCTGCGGGGTGCGGGAGCGCGGAGATCGGCGTTACCGCAGGGCCTTCTCGGGGTTAAAAGGTCCCCGAACCGCGGTGCCGGGCGCAGCGGGAGGCGCTGGGGAGGCGGTTTCGTTGTGAGGTAGCGCAGCGCGGAGGCTCCCCGCCGTTAGCGCGGGTCGGGAGCGTCCCGTCCTCGCCCCGCTTTCGGCTGTGGCGCTGCTGGGCCACCCCGGGGTCCTGCGGGCGGTGGGAGAGCTGGCTTTGCGGAGAGGGGTTGGTAAAGACTGAATTTTGGTGTTGAGAAGAGAGAACACGGGAAGGCCTTTCATCACATCTGCTGCTCTTTCTCTATTTCCAGGATGTCTTCAGGTGCGTTGTTTCCAAGCCTGGTGCCAGGCTCCCGGGGCTCTTCGAGCAAATACCTGGTGGAATTTCGGGCAGGGAAGATGTCCCTGAAAGGCAGCACTGTAACCCCGGACAAGAGAAAAGGCCTTGTGTACATCCAGCAGACTGATGACTCCCTCATTCACTTCTGCTGGAAGGACAGGACTTCGGGCAACGTGGAGGATGTGAGTGTGCTTTTGGGCGTCGATGCTGAGGCATTAAGTCGTGGTCTGTCTTGTTCTTTTTCTGCTGGCGCTGCTGAAAGATCTGCTCCAAGGCAAATTAGGACGAGAATGCCACTGTGGCCTGACTTCCAAATCCTCTCTGCTCTGAGGAGCAGATGGAAGAAGGTCTGGGGAGGAGGGCAGAGATCTTTGTGGGAGGCTAAAAGGAATATTAATGTATTTCCTCAGACGTTTGTTTCTACTGCCGTGTTTTCCAGGATCTGATTATTTTTCCTGATGACTGTGAATTCAAGAGGGTACCGCAGTGCACGACTGGCCGAGTGTATGTATTGAAGTTCAAGGCAGGATCAAAACGACTCTTCTTCTGGATGCAGGTGTGTGAGAAGCCAGTAATAAAGGCCTTGGAACAAAATACTTCCAGGTTGCCTTGAACCAAGAGCAACTTTCTTGCAGGAGCCGAAGACGGACAAGGATGAAGAACACTGCCGTAAAGTGAACGAGTATCTCAATAATCCACCAATGCCTGGGGCGTTGGGTGGAAACGCCAGCGGAGGCCATGAGCTGTCGGCATTAGGAGGTACAGTCCATTCTCTGCTCCTTCACCTGAGAGGCTTTTAAAAAAAAAATATTTCTAGAATAAGCAGTTACAGTTTCCTAGGAAGAAATTCCTGATGGCTTTGGAGGGTGAGTTGGGGACAGTGTTAATACCAGAAGTGTAAACGAGCTTTTAGCAAAATAAACTGCGCTGTTACAGTAGGTGCAGGCGGGAAGGTAAGACTGCCAGAGGAAATCTCTCTCTGTTCCCAGTGGATTCTCTGGAGTCTTACCTCTTTATGAAACCAAGTTGCATTTATCTTTTATGAGCATCGTGAATCAGTAAACACTTGAAACTGTTTTTTCCGTACAGAATGTGATGCCAATTAATCTCCTGCTGTTTGAGCCGGAGTGCTGTGAAAAAAACCTATGTGAATATGTTGTGTTTCAGAATGTTTTTGTTTTTAGGTGAGGGTGGCTTGCAAAGCCTTCTTGGAAACATGAGCCATAACCAGCTCATGCAGCTGATCGGACCAACGGGCTTAGGAGGACTTGGTAAAATGCTTTAATATCTTTATGCCAAAATGGTATTTTCTCCTGCCAGGTTAAATCTTACCTGACGGTATTTTCCAGTAGTGCTGTGGATTTGAGTAGCGCTTCTTTCACCTGAGAAAGCAAGGCCCTGCCTCAAAGATGAGCTGAGGGGCAAAAAAAGGATGCAGGCAATGAAGGGTACCAGATTCTACGCGGCACTCATCTTAGGGCTTGACCTGCGAGGAACATCAGTTCTGCTCCTTGCTCCACTCAATCTTCTGCTTTTTTTTCCCCTCCTTTTTTCTGCCTTTCCTCTTCCTCCTAAATACTCACTGGAGCAGGGACTGAAAACCAGGGCTTTCTTCCCGGGGAATGTCCCAGTTCCCAAGCTGCCGAGCTGCTCGTGTGTCTCTTCTCTGGTGAATATTTGTGTGGAGAGTGGGAAGAGTTGGAGAGGGAGGCTGGAGCGTCCCCACCCCGCAGCGCTCCCTGGTCGGAGCAGTAAGGCTCAGGTTAGGCCCTTCTTTCCTGGGCCACGCTGGGGAGAGATGGAATCACGGCGCTGTTTTTCTGAAGGGGATGAGAGGCGTCGGAGTCCCTGCTGCGGGCCCTTCAGAGCACTGTCTGTGCTCCCAGCCCAGCAGAGCATTTTCTGAGAGGTGGGACCCTCGAGTGGAAGTGAGCAGAGGAACCTTTGGCAGGTGGCGGTGATTGAGGTTTGATGCTTAAGCTCCAGAGTCCGTTTTTGTGGATCTAGCCTCGTGTCTTTTTAGCTTGAGATGCAAATCTCACGTTGGTGGGATGTTCAGATGCAAATCTTATGTTAGTGTTGGAAGATTCTGTCTTTTTAGGATCTGTTTGGAAAAGATCTTCCTTCTTGAAGCTTCACATCACTCCTGAGGCTGTCTTCCTCTTCTTCTCAACACTTTTTCTCAGCAGCTCTTCTTTCATTGCCTTTACATCCAGCCAGTAGAGAGCTTGACGTGGAGTTCACCCCTGTAATGCAGAGAACGCCGTCTGCTTGCCTCTGCGAACGGTGGTCGTGGTGGATCCTTGTGGATCTCTTCCCCCAGTAGCATCTTGTTTGTTTGCATCTGGTTTGCATCTCTCGGGACTCTGCCTTTTTTGCAGAGCTCCTGCAACAGAGGAGCTTTCTGGCTCCTGGGTAAATGTTTCTCGCAAGGACAAGCCGAGTAGAGCGGTGCGTGGTACGGCCCGTTGGCGTCTCCCTGCGGTTCCTGCTGCTGTGGAAGCTCTGTGGTTAGTGAACAGAAGTGTTTCGGACACGGCTCCGTAGGAGCGGGTCCCGCACAGCGGAGGGAGCTGGTGGCTGGCTCTAGCCTCCGGGGTTCTGCAGCTTCAGTTCGTCACGTGTTTGCTCATGGAGCGCTGTTGTCCTCTCCTCTGCTCGCAGATAGTTCCCGGGAGGCGGCTGCTGGATGCAGGTGGCTGTGTAGGGCTGTGCATCCATCAGAGGTGGGACAAGAAGCACGGGATGGGAAGCGTGTGGCAAACGGAGTGTTTGGTTGATGTGGCTCAAAGGAACTGCAGGGGGACAGTGGACCTGGAAGCTGCCATGAGCCCTTGCTAGTTGGGATGTGTGGATAAGGGAGGCTGGTTCTCATGGCTTTTGCCTACGGCAGTTGGCTCAAAGGCCAAGTGTTGGTTTCCTGCTGCGTTTCCTGATCGCTGCTCTTCCGGGAGCACTTTGCTCCTGCGCGGGGTTGTCCTGACTTGGAAGTGTTTAAGGAGACTCTGATTCTGCTGCCGCATCTCTGCGTTAGGTTTGCAGCTGCGAAACCCGAGTGTATGGGGAGACACGAAGGCTGCCTCTGTGATCCTCTGCTGAGGGCCGTGGCTTTAAGGTTTAGAGAAAAGCTGGATTTTTGGAAGCCAGTAGATAAGAGGAGGGGGCTGTGTTGCAATGACCACGTATGTACGGCACAAACCGAAGTCACTTTATCCTTGCGTACATCTAGAAATTGAGTCATTTCAAAAACGTGCAACTCTCTCTAAGGCAGTTTTCCAATAGGGATGCGAGATCAGGAAACAAGAGTTGTCAATTTCCAGAAAGGGGTGGGGGGGTTGGGCTGGGCTCTTTCACCCCCTCCTCCTCTGTTGTAGCAAATAAAACCTTTCAGGTACAAGAGCGACCTCTCTAGAGCGGAGAGGTGCAAAAACCCCAAAGAAATGTGGTTCTGAACCCGTTCTTCCTTTATGTTTACGGAAGGTGGGCTGGGGGCGCTGACGGGTCCTGGGCTGGCCAGTCTGCTCGGAAGTGGGGGACCCCCGACCAGCAGTTCGTCGTCCAGGTAGGGATCCTGTCTGGGCTGGGGCTGTTTTCTAATGTAAATTTGCCACGTCTGTGGGAGGAATCATGGCCTACTGAACAGGGAACGCAGTGGGCATTACGGCTGCTTGTTACCTCTCTAAAATGAGGTAGGAGCTCTTCATATTGTAAGGGCTTGAAGAAAAGCTTTACAAAATACGAGGGGCAAAGCTGTTTTTTGCAGGGAATTAATGGCCCTAATTATCTTCTCCAGCTCTCGCAGCCAGTCGGCTGCTGTGACGCCATCTTCCACGACTTCTTCTACACGTGTAACGCCTGCCCCGTCCGTTCCTGCGGCTGCCTCGGTGACCAGTCCGAGCCCCGTACCAAGCTCGGGTAATGGAACCAGCTCAGCCACGAGCCCAACCCAGCCCATTCAATTGAGTGACCTTCAGAACATTTTAGCTACTATGAATGTGCCATCTGGAGCAGGAGGACAGCAAGGTAACGGTGCTCTCACCGGGCAGCCGGTGGCTCCAGGAGCCCTTTGGAGCCGTTTTACTGTCCTGTCCTGTTCCAAATTGGTTTGAAAGGTCTCTTAAGTTGTTTCTTTTTTGTTTTTTTTTAATTTGAGTGCTGTTCTTGGCTGCTTCAAGAGTCTTGTTCTCACTCCAAAACAGAGAGAGGGAGAAGGGATGGTAGCAGTGTGCTGTTTTGGTTCTTCTACATCATTTAGTTTACATGACAAAAATCGGGGGTTTGTGCCTAGTCTAACAGCCAGCTGGTTTTTTGTCCTAGTTGACCTGGCAACTGTTCTGACTCCTGAGATAATGGCTCCCATCCTGGCCAACGCTGAAGTTCAAGAACGGTTGATGCCTTACCTCCCCTCGGGGGAATCTCTGCCGCAGACGGCAGAAGAGATTCAGAACACCCTGACCTCTCCGCAGTTTCAGCAGGTAGATGCCTCGCTGTCCTGGGAAGAGCAGTCCTTCCCTCCGCCCCCGTGCGTCCTGATTCGCCTTGTGCTGCTTTTCCGGGTTCCTGACGCTGTTCAGAGGAGGGGGTTGCTCTGCGGAAGTGGAAGGGAGGAGGTTCGGGATTTAGGGAGCACTAGTTCTTCCTTCCCACTGTCACCCAGGGGTAGATGAGGTTATTTATTTTTTTTTTTTACTTTTTTCTTTCGGAACTAGGCTTTACCTTTCTCTTTATAATAAATGCTCTCTGGCAAATGGCAGGGGTAGTAGCAAATTCGTTATTGCCTGTGAAAGCGTGGCCTGTCAGCAGTGTCCTTAAGGGTCACTTTAAGTGACCAAAGGGAAGAGGCAGCGCCGCGTCCCTTTTCTCTTGAAACACAAGTACTTAGTGCCAGGACTGTCTGTGCGTGCTGAAGGCTGGCGTATTCCAGGCCAATTGAGCTACTTAACGCTGATCGATGGAAATTTGTCAGGCTGCAAAATTTCCATGGATGGGAGGGCTGGCCTTGCTTTAAACTATGGCGGCTCTTTTGTGCAGAGGAGACTTGTGAATGGGGGCTGTTTGTAATGGGCGATTTAATGGCGCGTCTGCGTCTAGATAACGGTTTGGGCTGTCGGTGCACTGAAGTGCCGGCGGTTGGGCGGCTGTGGGCTGGCGCTGCTCCCGCGGTGGGGCCGGGCGGGTTGTGCTGGGGGCAGCGGTTGCCAAAGGCGAGTGGCTGGGCCCGGGCGGCCGCGCCGTCGGCTCCCCGCGCCCGAAGGTGCCTGCTGGCCTCCGCAGCACCCACTGTGGGAGAAACGTCATGGAAGCATTTCTTTGACGCTGTTGCCTCCGATTCGCAGGCCTTGAGCATGTTCAGTGCTGCCTTAGCTTCAGGACAGCTTGGCCCACTCATGAGCCAGTTCGGCTTACCCGCGGAGGCCGTAGATGCAGCAAATAAAGGGGGTAAGTGTCGGTGCTGTTGGCACTTGCTGGTGGCTCTTGACAGAGCTGCGGGATGTGTCACAGTCACCCTGTTCAGGAACGCCCTGTTTTTTGTGGGAGTCTTTAGTGATTCGTCTGAAATGAGGGAACACAGTAGGGGCCTGTAGCACTGAGGGGATGGGTATCGCTTTTCCATTTTCCCTGACGAGCTTTTAGCATCCATCCCGTTACTGAAGGAATTGTGGCCTGGGGCCAAGCTGGGCACGAAGTGCAGAGAATGCCTGCTGTGGCAGAGACACCCCAAAGTGTGTTAGATATTGAATGAGCGTTAAAACCTTCTTCCCTGCTAATAGACTCTCACTGAAGCAACTGTTTACTGTCCAAGCAATGCCGCTTAACCCCATGGGGACAAAGAGCTGCATCCCACAAGCTGCAAAGGTAACTAACTACGCTCTCTTAACTCGTAGATGTAGAAGCATTTGCCAAAGCGATGCAGAACAGTGTCAAGTCAGACCAAAAGGAAGGAGACTCTAAGGACAAGAAAGACGAAGAGGAAGATATGAGTTTAGATTAAGTTATTTGCTCTTCCTTACAGATATTCCTAGATACTAACTTAAGCAACTGCAGTAGGATTACTAACTTCATATTATGCTTATATAAATCTACAAATAAAGGAATTTTCTTTATCTGCCATACTGTTTTTTACCAGTCTGTTTAACGTGCGTGCTGAAAGCTGTACTTGCTCACTGGTCCCTTTTGATGCTTGTGACATCAGGCAAGACCGACTCCTCCGCTTCCCTTGTGCCGAAGGGCTGAGCCCGCGCCTGTGTGAGTACGCGGCAGCGCGAGGGCGCGTTGCTGACTGCCAGCCGCTTCTGCGCCCACCAGCTGCTCCTCTGCCGTTGTCCCCCATGGTCTGCTGCAAGGGGCGTCCTGTCCGGGGTGCGGGACTTCACCTCTGCCCAGGAGGAGGTTTCCCTTCGTGAACACCAGTGTGACGTGACCCCCGCGGCTGCCGGGCTCGCAGGGCGCTGCTTACGGCAAATACAACTGTACTGTCCCTGCTGTGCCACTCCTGGGGTGGGGGTTATTCCTCTGCCTGTTCTACATCAGCCTCATACTTGCTCTTCATCAGTAAAGAGAAAGATTAACATAAAACTTTATTCGACTCCAAAGTATGTACCAGTGATTTACAAAGACCATCTTTAATACTACAACTTAAAAAACAGGTCATAATTACATTTGTTCGAGATGGACATGTTAAAAACCCACTTTACAATATTTACCCCTCATAAAAAACCCCCACAATATAATGATATAAGTTATAGGTCCATTTCAGAAGCAAGATTTTGTCCCCAAGTGGCTAAATATATATATATACACACACACAAATACATAGATGATGTGTAAGTGCACAAGTGAAGTCGGTGTCAGGAGCGAGAGCGTGTTTTCGGGTGCAGCCCGTGCGGCGCCGGGCAGGAGCAGGAGCGGGGCTGGGCAGGAGGAGGCGGCCGGGGGAGAGGATGGGACACCTCACCCCCAGCCAGACTTGGAGGAAACAGTTCCTGCGTCTTCCCCGTCAAGCAACAGTCTCTTGCTGCACGCAACAGGGCGTTTGTCAGCCCAGCTCCCAGCGCTGAATGCGACAGCGGGGTCAGAGCCGTGCTTGTGGCTCTCTGCTTGCCCTCGGCAGCTCTCCCAGCCCGTTTCGTTTTTGTTTTGATTCTTATAAATTAATCTGATGAGAAGATGCTAATTCTGTGAACAGAATTTTGTCCAAGTTCCCCCTTGCAGAGCTTTTTGCCTAGCAGTGGCAGGTGAACGAGACTGCCCTTGAGGGGGAGGTTAAATGCGTCCTTGCTTATAAAACCACAAAAGTGATGGAATTAATCCAGTTTGTCCTAATTGCATTTATTATAAACCAGAAACTGCCTACAGCCTTTAGCAGAAGACAGTCTGTGACTGTTATTAATAGCCTCAAGTGTTCTGTGAACTAAATCTATGAGCGCTGTGAGTGTGGGGTGAAGGGAACAGGACTGAGGACACGCTGCTGAGCTGCAGCCCACGCACTGCAGAGGACGGACGCTCTCACCACGAGCCATGTGCCAGCACCAGGCCTGGTCCAGACGCTGGACCACTGGGGAAGGACTCAGACCCGTCTCCACATCCCACTCCAACTTTTTGGTTATATTTGTGAAAAATGTCCCCAGAGTGCCCCCTTCTCCCTACCTTCCTCCCCTGCCCTCCTTCCCCTTGGATTCCTGGCCCCTCCCTGGTTTTGGCCCCAGACTTGGCACCTGCAGTCACTGGAGATCAAGTACGTCTGAGCACGGTTGATGCTTTCGAGTGGGTGACGGCCGGGGCCCGGGGAGCAGTGCAGGTTCCTGGCGGTCAGGCTGTACCCGGAGGTGCACTTACAGCACGGGGCAACCCCTCAGGCCAACGGCGCCCCTGACAGTCCCGGCTCCCGGCAGGTCCACGTGGCGCCGGTTCATCAGCAGGTTCCTTATACAGCCCACGTAATGAGGGAGGGGAGGTACCGGTGACACGGGGCTGGCCTCGTCTGGCGTTGCGGAAGCAAGAAGCCAAAGCAAGCATTAGTCTGGCTAATACCGGGGTAGGGGAGGACGTACCTCTCTCTTGCACGTGGAATGGTCTCTCTCTCTCGGCTTTGGGGAGAGCATTGTTCCCAACTCACCTGGGAGCCCTCCCACGGAGAAGGTGGCCCTTGCGCTGGGTGCAGGAGCCTGGCTGGGTCCCACCGTGTAGTTGCCGTCCGTGTCCACATCAACCTGGATTATGTTTTTCCATTTGGTAACTTCAAAAGGAAAAAAGAGTCAGTGCCGCTTCCTCACCTGGCGAGCAAGTCCACCTCCGCTCTCCGGCCCAGTACTGGAGCAGAGCAAAACTACTGGGAGGGTCAGAGGACCTGGCCTGGCTCTGGGAAACTCTCAGAGTTTCGAGAGCTGCCCCAGAATCTGTCCTTTGGCTACAGCAGCCATCCATATTGGATGGAAGCAGTACTGTGGGACATTCCTGGCCTCGGCGGCCCCTCCGTGTCTCGGGGAGACACCCCGTCTCTCCTGCCCACCAGATCTGACAGCACCAACAGGACCAGGCACAGGCTCTTACTAATTAGTAAATTACTTAATGGCAACTACAATCTCCCAAATTAAGTGCAGGTGGGAGCTGGGGTTTAAATACGCAAGGAAGGGGCCCAGGCTCTCCCCAGGAGCTGGAGACTGAGCAGCACCCCAGAACCAAGCGCTGGCTGTCACCTCACCTGCGATGGTGTGCCACTGCCCGTCGCAGAGAGACGGGCACGTCACCGATGCGGAGAACTCGTCAGCCCCAACATTGGCCCTCACAGTGACCTGGTGTGCGAGACAAACCCAGCAGAGCCCAGTGAGCTGAGCTGAGCGGGGTGGGCAGGAGCTGGCCGCTGCCTCTGACCACCCGTGGGGAAGCCACCCTCCAACTACCTTCGTCTCCTCCATGGACAAGAGAAGATGGTGGCTTCTCCTCGTGCCAACGTGGAAGATGAGGCCAGAGGCACTGCGGGGACGGACCTCCAGTGTCACCTCCAAGTCCTGCTCGGTCACAACCGCATCAGCTGGAAGAGAAATGCCACTGGTGAGCAGAGGGACAAGCGACCTCCCACCAGTCTCCCACCATGCTGCTCCCAGGGCGGTGGGAGCCAGCCCAGCCTGCCGTGGGGTACCGAGGACGATGGAGCCGCCATCCGCAGCAAAGAAGACCCCGCTCTCCAGTGCGCCCTCGTAGCACGGCGTCACCCCAACGGTGCGAGAAGGGGGACCCAGGGGCCTCCCGTCCAGCTGTGGGTTCCTCAGGCAGCCGTCGAAGCTGGAGACCGACGGGACCTGCAGAGAGAGGCCCCAGGAGTGAGCACAGAGCGGCCAAAAACCCGCAGGCACGGCTGGATGCCACGGGACTGGGAACCGGTGGAGACTGGCTGATGCCATGAGACCACTGAGCCCTTACCGGTATGTGAGCCTTGGCTTTTCCAGCTGGGATGCCCCCAACATACAAGGGAGTGCGAGCCACAAAGAGCCCTGGGGTGGCCACGGCAGCACCCTGGGCTCGCAGCCCGTCAATGACCAGCTGGGCTCGGCTCTGGTCTCTGCTGAAGACGACCTGCAAGGAGCAGAGCTCGGTGCCAGGGCTGGGGGTTTCCCGGGTCGGGAGGAGCCCCAGGGAGGGGAGACCTCAGCTCGGAGGTTCAGCCAGCCCTGGCTGTGCTTTTGCTGTCCCCTTGTCTCCATGGCACCGGGGGTGCCCCCTGTGCGATTTGGAAGCGATGCCCAGAGCAGGGCTGCGCTGAGCTAAGCCCTGCACGGGCACCCGGCCGCGGGGGGAGCGATGTGGTTCAGGGGGGCCCTGCTGAGCCCTGCCCCTCTGCTCACCGTGTGCCACCGCCGGTCGCGGTACTTGTCCTTGCTGCGGATGCGCAGCCGGCGCCCGCCAACATCCACCAGGAAGACAAAGCGCCCGTTGGAGACAAAGAGAGCCATGAAGGTGCCCCGCTCGCCTGCCACGTAGAAGAGCAGCCCACTGGAGGAGTTCAGCTTCACCTCCAAGGAGAAATGGGACCTGCGGGGACACGGGGGCGACAGGAGCACCCTGCTCTCCCACAACTGCAAGGGACGCCCGCTCCCCAAGCAATGGGGCCAGGGGCTGAGGTTGTGTGGGGAGCACGGGGTGAGCCTCACCTCCGGCCAAAGGAGGCTGGGATCTCCTCGAACTCCCAGCGACTGCTCGGGGCGCCCCCGAAGCGGAAGGTGCCCGCGGCTGCACGGGGCTGTGGGTGCAGCCAGCAGAGCCCATCCCGGTTGTGGCGGCGGTCCTTTGAGGCGGGCTTGCCTGGCACCTAGACAAGACACACCAAGGAATGGAGCGAGGGGAGCACCCCTGCGGGTGTCACGGGGTAGACGTGCTCAGCAAGGGCGTAATGGTGGCATGTGGGGAGGACGGTGGGGGGATGCAGCAGGTGGTACCTTGGGTTTCCGTCTGTCCTTCTTTGGAGTGACCCTGAGCTGCCGTGGCTGCTCACCCCAGGGACAGCTCATGGTGACGTTGATGCTCTCCATGTTCTGCTGCAGGTCCACCACCATCTGTGGCTCTGTCACCCTACACACACAGGGAGAAGAGGTCCCTGTCACCGGGCCAGGTGGGAAGGGGCTGAGCCTTGCTCTCTGGAAGTGGCACGGAGATGCTCACCGCTTGACGAAGACATTCCCAATGCAGCCGGTGAGGTTGCTGAGGGCACCCGGCTCTGGTGACCCCCCGAGCTGGAAGAGCAGCCGCTCGTCCTGCCGTCGCTGCCGCCGGCTGGGCCTGGTGCCTGCCGCAGTGTCCTGCAGCTCGTCGTCCACGTACAGCCGGACCCTGCAGGGGATGGGCAGCGTGGGCTGAGCAGGTCTGCGCGGCCATCGGCAGGGCATCACCCATGCACCACTGCCAGGACGCGTACCCGCGGGCATCACTGTAGAAGGCCACATAGTGGGTCCTGTCATCCGCGTAGGCATTTTCAGTGGTGACTTCGGCTTCCAGCAAGTTCAAGGCCAGCTGGCCCCTCTGGAGGGACACCCGGCACGTCCCCTCCTGCAGAAAGCATCATCCTGTTACTCCTCAGCAGCTGAGCCCCAGGGAAGGGCTTGTTTCCCCGCTGCCCTCCAGGAGCTCAGGGCACAGATCTCGCTGCGGATTCAGCCCCTGGCCCCACCAAAATCCCTCCCTTTCCCAAGAGGGAGCAGCACCATCCCCAAAGCAGGAGCTGATGTTTCTGCCCCACTTCCAGGACACCCGGGGGGACTGCAGGTGCCCACCTGGGTGCTGTGGTGGTAGAGCAGCCCCTCGAGCTGGCTCGTCCGGAAGCTGAAGCCGCTGTAGAAGTCCCGCAGCCCCGGCACGTCCTTCAGGGCCAGGGTCAGGTATCCATGGCCATGGACACTGACTGAGCGAGCCACCTGTGAGGGACACCATGGAGGACAGGTAAGAGCCTCTCCCTGGCGTCGCAGGGGTGCTGAGAGGATGGCCGAGGTGCTCAGGGTCTGGCTGGTGCTATGGCCAACCATGTGGAGCTCCTCCCCACCACCCCTCGCACCGAGGACCTGAGGCTTTTATGCTTGTTTCTGTGTGAATGAGGGGAGGTTGGGCCTCTCCTGGGGGTCCTGCGCTCCCTTTCCCCGACAGACTCTGTCCCCCGCGTGCCAGCCAGGCTGCTGGGGCTTTGTGCTTACCAGAAGGTCTGAGGTGCACCCGTAGCTCACGCCAACGGTGCTCATGCGCTTCAGGTCGACATATTTGCCGAGAGCCTTCAAGCCCTTCATGCAGCCCCGGATGGGCCCACCCGTGGGGAAGAGGGCTTTCAAGCTGTGGGAGAAGCAGACACCGTGACGAGGCCGGCCCTGGGCAGCACCCAGCACCACAGCCCTTCAAACAGAGTGCTTGGGAAGGCCCCGCGATGGCCATGGGTGACTCCAGTGCCTCAGGCACAAAGTTGCTCCAAAGTACCCAGCATGGCAAAGGAGGACTTGGTGATACCCAGCGCTGTATCCCTCGCTAGAGATGGAGATATCCAATACTCAAGCTCATGATCATGGTCAGGAAAAGGAAAGTCCCAAGCTGGAGCTCCAGTAGTGCCCCAACATTCCTGAGTTTGACTGGGAAAGGGTCAGGGCCACCCCCAAGGACACTGGAGAGGAAGATGTGGACTGTCCCACCCCACTAGGGGCTGGACCCACCTGGGGGGCAGCGCAGCTGGGGGCACGCCACCCAGGTAGTAGGAGACAGCGTTCTCCAGGGAGTTCTCCTGCTCCACCATGAAGATGGTGAGGCGCTCCAGCCGCACCAGGATGCGCTTCTTGTTATTCATTTTGAGGAGGAAAATCTGGATCTGGAGAAAGAGGAGAAAAAATGATCCACCAGCCTGGGGCAATTAGCTCCATCACAGAGGGCACCATGAGGTGTCCAGTTCATGGCTCTAGTCATAGACCTTCTTGCAGGTCCCCCCCTGCCCTCCCCCAAAACCAGGGTCTGGGTGTCCCCCCTACCCTCTGGATGAGGAGCCCCCTAAGTGAGCTGGCCAGGTGGCCGCTTCCCCTTACCGCTTTGTTTGTGGTGCTGCTGATGGTGAGGGAGGAGGAGTTGCTGCTGGGTTTTGCCATCTCCAGGCCAGTGCTGAAGTCATAGTAAAGCACCAGCTTCCCATCCCGGATGGCCAGGCACAGGAACTGACCCTGGGGGAGGCAGGATGGACACTCAGCCCCACGTCCTGGTGTCCAGCATGCTGCCCCACCCGCCCTTTAGCACCAGTGGGAGCAGGTCTCACGACCAGTACCTTGACACATTAACTGTGACAATTAGGGGGGATTTATCTGCACAGGGATGGCAGCGCCTGTCCCTGGAACCCTGGCCCAGCTCAGAGGGTCTGTTCATGGGAGAATCCCTCTGGCACCAGACAAGTGACTGCCTCTGCTGGGAGGTCTGGGTCCAGCCCTCTTGTGGCTTTTAACAACAGTGCAGAAATACTGCTGGGAGCAGCACTGCCGTCTCCTAGCCGGTACCTTGAACTGGGATTGTCCCGGCCCACCAGCTGGGGGGTTGGATGAAGCCTCCCCAGGGCAGCAAGCACCTGCCTGGTTCTCCAGAAAGAAGATGATGCCGTTGTATGAGACCACACGGATCTCCTGCTCGAAGCGCTTGGTCGTGCCAAACTGGCTCTCAAACTTGATCTCCGCATAACCAGTGCCATCAAAGTAGGAGCCGTCGGTCAACCAGGGATCTCCTGTGGACTTGGACCTGAGCCACACAAGAAGAGGCCAAAGGCATCACTCCGAAGCCAATTGCCGTGCTCTGGGGCATCCAAGGGACAAGGTAAGTGCCATGGACCAGATCTGCCCCCAGCCTTGGTGCAGTGCCCTACCTTGCGCAGGGCTTCTCGGCGGTGGTATCCAGCTGGAAGGTGCGTTGGAAGTTGTACAGGCTCACCACCTCCTCGTTCAGGGTGTCTAGCTCCAGGCACCCACGGTAGTTGGGATAGCGCAAAGTGGGAGGAGGCTGGGAATGAAACCTGACAGTTAGGGCAAGTTTGATCCTGGCTTTCCCCTGAAATCAAGGGTTTTCCCCTCCAAGAAGCTCCAAAGGATATCATTGATACCTCCCAGAAAACCGAGCCTCCCTCCCTGCTGCCTGTCTCACCGTGAAGCTGGAAGGGTAGCCACCCACGTAGAAGACCACGTTGCGCGGGTCGAGGTTGAGCAGCCCCTGCTCCCCCTTGGCCACGCTGTCTCCCTTGGTCTCGTGCACCGTCTGCCTCTCCACGATCACCGACATCTGCCCATACTGCAGGATCCTGCAGCAGGAAGAGGTGGTCAAGACAAGGGAGATCCCCAAAGAGGAGAAAACCCCTGAGCCTCCCCCCCCAGCCCTACCAAATAGGGGTGCATCTCCCACCGAGGAGCCCCACAGCAGCAGTGCATCGAAAGGACCCAGCACTCATGTTATCAGCACTGCCCCAAGGCGGAACGGACCCTCCATGATGAGCTTCATCCTTCCTCTCCTGCAGGTACCTCCAGACTCTCCACGTCATGGTAAGACACCACCTCCCTGTTACTTTTTTTGGGGTATCTCAGTGTGGATAACTTAGGGATAACTGGATAATGGGCCTGCCTGGGCTTGAGCATAGCACTGCCATGCATCCTCCCTAGGGACAGTCTCCTGCTGAATTCCCTTGGGATGTGTCTCACCAAGTCTCCTACCTGTTGATGCTGATGGTGGCAAACTGCTCCCCAATATCCTCATCGACGGTTAGGGAGGCTGGCTCCTCATGGCCCAGTTTGTAGACCCAATGCACTTTGTGGTCCTTGAGCACGATGCCCAGGTAGTCTCCAGTGGCCTGAACGCAGGGAGAGACAGGGCCACGCGCTGGCGTTCAGGAGCACCAAGCAATGCTCCCCCTGATCCCCCCAGGGCTGCACTGGCCAAGCTCCCCGCTTTGCACGGCTCTCCCCATCCACCTCCCGCCAGGCTGCAGAGATACGCGGGGAGCAGGCGAAGGGCAAGGGCCTGACATCCAGGCGTGATCCCCCCCCACTGCCCTTCCCCTGCCCGCACGGCCCCATCTCACCTCCCGGCTGCCCAGGTACAACACGAACCGTCCCTCCTCTGCCCCATCCTGCCGTCGCTGCCGGCTCCTGGTCTCAGGGTTTTGGATGTAGAATTTGAGGGATGTATAGGCTGCCAAATCCTGCAGGTTGCTGGGCATCCGGACCTGCACACCGGAGCTGCCGTTGAACTTCATGGGGACTTTCACCTGGAGGGAGAGAAATCCAGACTCATGGCACTGCAACCACTGCTGCTGCCTCTCTCGTGACTGCCAGCTTTACCAAGTCAAAGCATTTTCTGGAGTCTTCCCATGAGAAAGGAACGTTGCCTGGTGGCCCTAGAGCCCTTCTTGATACCGCTCCCACTTACACACTACCCTCAGGTAAGCCCTCATTCACCCCCAGCACCCTGTGCATGGCTCTCACCCTCCCCTGACCTACCTTGCTGGCGGCATTCCTCGCCTGCGTGATGAGCTGCCGGATCCGCACAATGTTCTCGGAGACGGTGGCGTTCTTGTTCCTCCTGTTCTCCAGGCTGCTCAGCTTCCCCAGCAGCAGCGGGATGGTGCTTTCCAGGCTGGACACTGGGGTTGGAGAGGAGCCAGGGGTTTTGAAGGTTAGTGAGGAGAGATGTGAAGCTCGGGTGATTTTGAGACATGCAAGTCAAAGCAGCAGCAGCTGGGAGCAGAGTCACAGAATGAACCCCTACATCCAGCAGCCTTGATGGGGGGGTTGTGCAAATGCTCTAGTGCATGCAGTCTCCTGCTGTAAAGATATAGGTGACATAGACACTGCAGGGAGAGGGAAAAAATGAAGGGCCAGAACTTAAAGCACCCGGTATTGGCTGCTACCTCCCTCTAACTCTCGGTCTGGAGCTGCAAAGCACAGAGCTCTCTGGGGACATCTGTCCATGCACTGGCTCATGCCAGACTGAACCCTGCAGCCCAACACTCACCCGATTTTCTGGCGTCCTGGACTGCCTGGTTCAGGTCTTCATTTCGAAGGCCACCATACTGGTCTTTCCACTCATCCAGATTCCTCTTCATGGTGCTCAGGGTATCTTCCACTCTTGCAGCCGTTTCGTTGGCCTCAGCAGCTGCCGCTTTGGCATTCTGGATCATCTCTTTCGTGTCCTCTGGAAAGAAAGGAAAAAAATCTCTGGGATGGCCAGGAGTGGGGAAGAAGCATCCTTAGATCACAGCCTGGACACGAGGAAGGGAGCAGAGAGACCCAGCCTAGTTATCCCAGGACAAACCTTGGTCCCTGCCCAGCATGTCCTGCACAGACTGGAGCTGGCTCAGGAGCTGCTCCTTCTTCACACGGAGGTCAGCCAGCTTGTCCCTTGCTGTCTGCAGAGTGCCTTTAATAGCTGCAATGAAAGAAATGCATATGTTGTGTGTTGGATCTCAGCTCAGCCTGAAGGACATCACAACCCTGTGAGAAGCCTCTCTCACCCCCGTTGAGTTTTCTCTGCCCTCTCCTCACAGCCTCCTCCAGGTTGCTGCTGTTCCTCTTCAGCTCTTTAGAGATAGCCCCAAGATTTTCTGATATGACATTCTGCAAAACAAACGTGCGCTGCCTAGGACTCTGAAGAGGAATTCAAGTCTCCGGCCCTGACTGCACACCAAATTGCTCATTCAGGCAACTGCAGTGGGGTGTGCTGCTGGGGCGCGATGGGGAGACTCAAGTCCAGCCCCAGCCGTGGCAGAGGCTCTGCTCTCTAGCACAGAACAAAGTGCTCAAGTGCCAGAGGGAAGGGGCAGCAGTGCCCTGTGTGTGGGTGTGAAAAGCTGGAAGACCGTCAAGAGAGTTTGGCTTTTGCTCATCTCCGTGGGGCTCCCCGCAGTACGTACCATCAAAGCTTCGCCGGCTGCCTCATCAGCATCGTGGGCTGCTCGCTCGGCTTTTTTCACAGCTTCAATGATGCTGGCGTAGGCATTGGAGGCATCAATCGCCCGCTGGATAAAGCCATCCTGGTTTGTGCCCTGGATAATGCTGTGTTGGAAGATGAAGCCGTCAAGACCATGCAGAGTGCTCAGGCTGGGCTCTTGCCCATGGTCCTACGGACAGACCCCTGTGGGCTCCTCATCTCAACATGTGCCCCAGGATAAAGCTTTGGAGATGGTCCCTGCTGCTCCCCTGCTGTGGTGTGGGGCTGCAGTTTCCCATCCCCAACTCTGGTAGGAGATGGTCTGACTAGGGAGTGTCAGGATCGGTGCCTCACCTGGACAGGTTCCTTGCGAGTTCATCCAGGAGCCGGGCGTGCTCCTCCGCCTGCTCCACGATGGGGATCTTGCTGCTGGCTGGGGAGAACTTCTTGACCCGCTCAGTCAGGGGGAGCTTCGCCCCATCCAGCAGGGCTGCCAGCTTCTCGTACGCCTGCAAGGACACGGGCCACTCCTGAGGGCTGCCACCCCCCTGCGCTCTGCCCATGCCGAAGCACCTCCATCACCCACCTCCTTTGCACTCTCCATCTTCTGCAGGAAGTCAGAGACCTGGGCCAGGGAGTCCTTGGCCATCCGCAGGGTCTCCTGCACCAGCACATGCTGCTTTTGGAGTTCACGGCTCTTTTGCTAGACACAGATGCAGGGTTAGACACCGGCAGGGCTGGGGTAGCCCCCCCTCGCTGCACAGCAGTATGGGACCACCGGGTGAAGCTCTACCTGACTCTCCTCCAGGTTGTTGCGGTTCAGGCTGTTCAAGTCCTCTGTCTGCCTGGTTTTGTTCACAGCCTCGTTGAGGGCATCACGGAGATCCATCAGCTGGGAGCTGTGCTGCGCCAGCCGGTCCCGGATGCTGCTCACCAGGTCCTGGTTGGATTCCCAGCGGGCATGCAGCTCGCTCTTCACCCGGTGCAGCACTGAGGATGGAGGAGATGAGAACTGCTGTAATTCATCCTCCCGTGTTAAAGGGCTCTTTCTGTGCCTGGCTGTGGAAAAGCCTTGTTCTGGTCTCACTTGGTGGGTATCAAGCCCAGAATTGACCAGGATCTCGTCCAAATTATCTCCAAACCCCCAGTGCTGGTGAGAAGGATGGGATTTCTTTCAGAAAGGCACGCAGCCAAGCCCGAAAGGCTCCAGATGATGGAGAAACCCCACCTGAGGCCCATTCCAGTGCTTGATTACTCCCACTGTGAATAAATTACTTATTTCTAGCAAGAGCCAGTTTATAGTTCCAGCTTTCAGCTGCTGAACTATGTTTTGCCCCTGCCTGTTAGTCAGAAGCACTTGCTCCCCGCAGCGCCAGCGTGCCTGGTTATGCAGCGGGGCTTTGCGTGGGAGCACAATCCCAGCCCTCGCTCCTGCAAGGGATGCCTCCAGGATGGCAGAGGTGCTGAGGGTGCTGGGCTGCTGGTTGTTACGCTGAATCCCTTTCCTAGGACAGCGAATAGGAACAAACATGGGGTGAGACTTAGTCACAGCCACAATAATGGTAACTCCTGGTTCTAAGGGTTATCGCTTTTGGTCATCAAACAGAACCACCCAGCTAGTACAGTCCGCTCTAAAAATCACCTTAAGGGAAAAGGAATCAAAAATGGAGTGTCACAGGGGACCCTAAAACTGTTGTAAAACTGATTGGGGGTGCCTGTTTATTAAGAGCACTCTCCAAACGTGACCATGATGTGTAGTGCCCGTGTGGGCTCTGAGCCAGGCTACCAGGAATGGCTAGGACCCAGCAGGATCTGTGCCACTGAGTCAGACTCACGCTTCTGAGCCTCCTCATGCTCGCGCCTTGCCAGCTCCTCCTGGCTGCCCAGACTCCGCTCCTTCATCTCCCGCAGCATTCTTTCCACCTCGGCCATCTTCTGCCGAAACTCCTCGGTGGAGGTGGTGCTGGCGTTTGCTGCCCCAAGCCTGGCCATCTGCCGCACCAAGTCTGCAGAGAAATCCAGATCCCCCGTTCGCATGGACTGACCCAGGTCCTTCACAAGCCCCCGAGGTCTTTCCTCTCTTACATTGCCCTCAACAAACTGCAGCCAGCCTTCATGCAGTACCCAGGCACGCAAATTGCCTGAGATCACCCGGAGGTATTGCCCCACGCTTCCGTCTCCTTGGCCGCTACCAAGCATTGTTTTGTGGCTTTACCTCTTCTTCTAGATCCAGTCACTCCCTGTTTTGCTAAACCTCTCCTGAAGCTGTAATGCAGATTGCCCCAGTTTTATGCATTTATGCATTTTAATAACATTTGTGCAATTATAATTTGGTGGGTTTTTTTCAAAGACTGTGTTGAGCCAAATAGCTGGGACTTAACAATAAGCCTGGTCAGAAAAAAAGTCGGAATTCTGCAGGGATCTCCGTCGCATTTTTATTTCTTCTTGTTTTCTAAGTGACACAGTACTTAGTGCTGTTTGAAAGCAAGAGTGTGGCATTCCCAGCAGGAAAAACCCCACAGAGACCCTTCTTTACCTACCTGTAATGCCTTTCTGAATGCTTTGGATGTTTAGCAGGAGCTGCTCCCCCCTCTGGTAAGTCCCTCTCGTGTGCTGCTCAATCTGGTTAGCTTCTCTGTGAATCATCGTCATCTACAACAACAAACAGCGGCTTAGCTGAAGTTTGAGATTACGTTTTATGTGAATCGTCAGTAGGAAAGATGTTCCCAAAAGGCACACAAGGCTTGGGAACATGCAGCTTTTGAAGTTCTTGAACGACGTCTCCTCCAACAGCCTGCCCTGTGCTGCTCACCTACTGTGAGTTTAGCGATGGTCTTACTTAGCACCTTCGGAGAAGCACAAGCAATAACTGCAGCTCCAGTGCAGTAGGCTCTGGATCCTCAAACAGTCCTAAGACCACAGAGGACAGCACTGCCCTGCACTTTTAACGCAGGAAAAGCCCCATGGCCTGGAGCCAGGCCCAGCTGGGTTCTGACCAGGACACAAGAAGAGACAGAGGGCTGCAGCTCAGAGCGTAGATGTGTGTAGACACACGCATACACACAGGCAGTTTGTCCCTGCAGCTGCCCAGGGACGTACGTCGAGTAGAAAATTTTCCCTCTCCCTTAGATTAGGAGCAGGCAATTTATAAATCAAATCAAATCTTGCTCAGTTTATAAGTTCTCTGACGACAGAGCTGGTATTTTTTAGACTGTATACAGACTGCATCTTGCAAAAGCTCTTGCCGTACTGAGGCCTCCAAGGACTATTACAACTAAAAGGGCTGACTCGTTTGCTGACAGGTCCCAGGCTCTCCCTGCCACAGCATGGATACATCCAGGACGGACCTAGATGTTTACTTTCCCTCTTCATATGCTCCTTCTATAAACAACATTTTATTGAATTTATTTTTACTGGTTAAAGTTGGAGCCGCTACAAAAGCAAGTAATAAATCAAGAAACAACCATCAATACCACAAGATGTTTAACAGCCCTCCAGGGAAGGAATGCAGGTAATCTAGCTTGGGCTGCTAAGAGACCCCGACACCCAACCCTAGTGCTGGCTGGGCCGGAGATCCATCCTGCTGAACTAGGCTCCTCCCAGCCTCCAAAGTCCTCATTTTAGCTACAAGGAGGGACTTATGCTCTGGGAAAGGAAGATGGAAAAATATCCTACTTTGTGCTGCAGCGCATTCAGGTCCTGTGTGAGGTCCACGTTCTCATCCTCCAGCTCATCAGCCCTTTGCCTGACCTTGTTCATGGCTCTCTGGTACTCACGGAGCTGGTTCTGGAAACAAAAAAGAAAAAGATGAAATCAGGCCAACAGGCCGGGAAAAGTGGGCAAAAAGTGATGTTAAACCTTCCACATACAGCGACAGTCATCACAGTGCTGTTGAGACCGTGGAGGCGAGCCCAGGCGATGGAGCTGGCGTTGAGGTTGCCCAGCTGACCGCGAATGGAGGGGAAGGAGCTCTCGATGCCCTGCAGATCCTCCAGCAGCAGCAGGACACAGCTGTCACACACTGCCAGGGGAACGGAATGGTCAGCGCAAGCCCCGGCGCTTCCCTCACCTCCTTCCCCAGGACGGCAGGATACAGACCTTCACACCTCATGTTGTCTGGGCCGTTTGCCACCGGGATCTCATACTTGTGCATGCAGACGTCGCACTGCTTCCCCGTCAGCCCGTTGGAGCAAGTGCACTCCCCAGTGCGCGGGTCGCAGGAGCCCCCTCTGCACTCGCACCCTGCCGAGTTGAATAGCAGAGAAACGCCTGTGGCATCGTTTTGTGCTGTTACCACCCGAGAGAGGGGAAGGAGCGGTTTTATTCCAGCTGTGCAATTGCACCTCTGCTTATCTACACGCCACTGCTGGGGGTTTCCCTGTACAACCTAGCAACGTCCACAGCACCTCAGATAGTAGGCAGTTGTTTTCCACCTTTAACGGTTTGACAAGCACACGTGCCACCAAAGCCTTGTCCCCCTCCTCCACGTGCAGGACCCAGCACCCAGGACTCACGTGTGCAGCCGCTCTCGCTGAAGCCCCAGTAGCCCGGGGCGCACTGCTGGCAGCGCGAGCCGCTGACGCCGGGCAGGCAGCTGCACTGGCCCGTCTGCGCGTGGCAGCTGCTCCCCACGGCGCCGACGTCGCAGTCACACCTCCGGCAGCCGGAGCATCCCTCGAAGCCGTAGTATCCCTCCTGGGGAAAAGCAGGACAAGTGGGCGCCCCGTTCAGCAAGAGGGGACATGTGCTTCCCTCCTGGGGCATGCTGAGGTGATGTGGGACCCCAGCCTTGCTTGTTTTGACCACCACAAAACTCGTAGCAACATGGCAAAGCTGTGGAGCTGCAATAAGAACCCAGACCTGCCCCGCAAACCTGCCCTTGCCCTGCAAGGCCCATGCTGGATGCATACAGGAATAAGGGGTTTACTGCAGTTTCCCAAAGGAATTACTGCCCAGGCTGCAGCTGAACGCCGCCTCCATTGCTTGCTGAAACCTTTAACGGGCTTCCACCATGTACAGGCACCTCACGCAAACCCAGCCTTAACCACCTGTCTGCCAGCACCGCTCTGCTCACAGGCCTGGGGACGACACAGCGGGGCTGCCCCTCGTCCCCGTGCTAAGGACCGGCACCATCCCAGGAGGCAGGTGGCCCTCACCTCGCAGCGGTCACAGTGCTGGCCCGTCACCCCAGTCTTGCAGAAGCACTGGCCGGTTCGTGGATGGCAGGAGTCAGTCCCGCAGGGTGAACAGTTGCACTCTGCCAGGGAAAACCACAACCAGTTACGCACTGAAGAGCCCGCTCAGCCACTCACAGACCTCACGCCCAACGGGGAATCCTATTTCTCCCCTATCTATCCCAGCAAGAGTAAAGACAGAGCCTCTCTCCTCTTGGATTTGCTCCTCCCAACAACTTATTCCCATGACAGCTCCCCTCTGTGAGCTGCAGTTTGGCCGCTGCCCCTCAGAGGGAGACGAGCAGCGCTGGGAGGGGGCTGCGCAAAGCCCCACTCCCGAGGGAGCGCCAGCACCGCTGCTGCAGGAGCTGCCTGGGACAAGACGGTGCCAGCCTAGGGGCGGTTTGGTGGCTCACATTCGGGGGGGTGGGTTGGAGGTTATGGAGTTGTGATGCTGGAGGGCAGATTTTTGGAGTTGTTTTTTTTTCTTATTATCATCTTTAGAGGATGCTGGCAACGTGTGCAAGCAAGTGTGTGACAAGTGGGCGATGCACAGCCTGGCTAAGGTGTTAAACACGTCCATGGCCAGTCTGTCTGTCTCTTCCCCCTGGCAGGGCTTGCTGCCTGCCCGACTCACGTGTGCAGTTCTTGGCTACCACCGCATCCCCGTAGTAGCCGGGGGCGCAGACCTCGCACCGCGCGCCGGCCGTGTGGTGCATGCACCCCGTGCAGGCGCCCGTCAGGGAGTCGCAGCTGCTGAACAGCATGTTGGGATCCGTGTTCCCGCTGCAGTCACAGGGCTGGCACAAGCTGCCAATCACCAAGGGATTGCCATAGTATCCTGGGGCACACCTGGAGAAATACGGCAAGTTAAACCAGTCAGGGCATCGGGGGGGATCCCTGCAGCTCATGCCTGCACCGTGCTCGAGTTGTGCAATTGTCACAGCGCAAGCATCCAACTCTTGTAACTGCTGTAGCCCTCAGGGATCTCAAAGTGTTGTCCCAAAAAGCACTTTATGTTTTGCTTCATGATACCTCAGAAAAGTGCCTTTCTCACAGATTGCAAGCTAAGGGAAAGCACAGCTAAGGAATACACCCGTGGTAACGCAGTATCTCAGCAATAGGGCATTTTCAGGCTGAAAAGGACTGAAAGAAATCCTGCCAGAGCTAAGCACGGCGGGAGCAGAGCCGACCATTTCCTCTGCAGTCTTTACTAGGGCAACTTCTCTTCTGCCACAGCAGTGGCTGCATGGGACCCCTGTGTCTGAGGCCCCTGAAACATGGGTGCCATCACCCTTACCGCTCGCAGTTGGGTCCAGCGTAGCCGGGCTTGCAGAGGCACTGCATGTTGGAGCCCTTGTGGACACAACCGACGGCAAAACTGAAACGATAAGGGGTAAACAGGAAGGTCAGCTACCCCTGACGTGGTGCCAGGGGAGCTGATCACTGGGTGCATGCTGCTGGGGCCTTGGGTAAGAGGCCATGGACATGATTTGAGGCCATGGACAACGCTGACACTGGGAGACCCGCCCGTGCCCACGGTTCCCAGCAGTTAAGCAGTGAGGCAAAAATAGGCAATCCCATCCAAGGGTGCTTACTTGTTAGAGGCAACTGAAAGAGGGCATGGGCATCCAACACACTGCAGGGGTTCTTCGGCAGAGTGGCTGCCCACGTAGCCGTCCTTGCATCGCTCACAGTGGTCTCCCTCCGTGTTGTGCTGGCAGTTCTGCAAGGAAAAGGCAGGCTGTGGGCTCGGCACTGACAGCAAGAAATGGTGTGTCACACAAAGAACTCCTACCCAGATAGCTGGATGCTTCGGTCCTTCCCCTTTCCCAGGAATGTCTGCCACCCTAAGCTGACCCTGAGCGGGACCACCCCTGAAGTGGCACATACAGCTAATGCTCCAATTCAGGCATGGTCTTGCCAGCTCACTTAGTATGTGAAGAGCTTTTTAATTGCATGCTACAGACCTTACAACTGCAAAATATCACGGTGTTTTACTATTCACTTACAAGGCATATCCCAGAGCCCGGCAGGCACTGATCTGAGTGGCCATTGCAATGACATGGGATGCATTTTCCCAGGAAGAGCCCCTTGGTGTCCCTGTAGTAACCTGGAGCACATTCCTGAGGAGAGAGAAAAAGATGGAGATCTGAAAAACAGCCTGATAGGTTCAGACAGAGAGACTAATTTAGTTTCCATAACAGAATTCCCACAAGGCTGTACTGATGGAGAAGAGATTAAAAGCAACAACACAGATTTTTCAGTGCAGTTTCTTCCTCCTCCTCCTGCCAGACAGAAGGACCTGCTCTTCCAAGGCACAGCATGACTTAGTTTTGGTCTGCAACATCTGAATGATTTCCCCATCGTGCATCTTCCAAGAGGGCAGATGCAGCTAAGCCCCCTCTCCCAGGTGCCCTGGGTGGGAGGGGAGCTGGGCGCAGGCTGGTGTCGGGGAGCTGGTGAGATGTTCTTCTTTCCTCCGGCACAACTTGAGCTGTAATTTCAACTGGAGCCCTCAGGGCTCGGCTTGGAAGCTGGTACTCTGGCACTACTACTCTGTACGAGCATACAAACCCCACGGCTGCCACATGCACCAAGCACAAGAGGTGGCTGAGGCCGCAGACGGCGGCTGTCTGACCTCCCTCTGTGTGAAGTAGCATGTCCCCTTTCCCTCCTACCTGGCAGGAGTCCCCCCGGTAGTTAGCTGGGCAAAAGCACAGCTCCACGTTGCTGGCACGGATGCCTGTAGCTGTATCTGTTGCCATCTCCAGCACCACGCGGCGCAGGGACACGGAGGATGACAGCTGGGAGAAGAGCGCCCGGATCTGCAGCTGTTCCAGGTTTGCCAGCACCATCATGAGCTCCTCTCTGGACACAGGGTTGTGCGTCTCCGTGTGCCTGAAGTTGCTCTAGTGGGAGAAGACCTGACATCACTGGCAGGAAGCACAGGCACCTGAACATCCAGCCCAGCCTTCACTTCCCTGCTGCTGGGCTGTCTCCCCTTTGCACCAGGCCCTGGTTCTTCACAGCCAGTTCTGCTGCAATAGGCAGCACCTAAAATACCGAGCTCAAGGCAATGTCTCCCGTCTACGTGCTAGCCTGTCCTTTCAGGAGCATCTGCGCACTCAACTTGGTATACACTTGTGTGCTCCAACTCACCTCCACCAGCTGCAGCTGGCCTTCATGTACCTCCCCTGGGGATGGGTAAGTGCCTTCCAGAAACATGATGCTCATTTGATTTCCCTGGGAAAAGCAAGGAAGGTGTCAGTCACCGCCTCATCCTGCTCAGGCATTAGTGGGGTGGCGCCAGGGAATTTCTCATACTCCACCTTCAGGATCACATCCGGGCGAGACTCCATGGGAATGAACACGTCCCCCCTCCGTGGGTCGGAGTGCAGCTCATAGCGCAGGTGCCCGCCGTAGGAGGAAACCTAAGGGAGAGACAAATTGCGTGCGCTGCTTGCAGGTCCACACCACTGAGATGAGTCAGAGCTGGCCACGTTCAACCGGGGCGCAAGCCGTGGCTGCACGTCGGTGGGCATGCTGCTGGCACACAGGCTGGAGCAGCCAGGGATGTGCATGATGGGATGTGCAGCAGGGATGTTGGTCCAGCTGCCACCACGCTCTTACCTGGTCCCCAAGGTAGGAGCTGGGTGCAACCCAGTAGAGCTCCTGGTAAGCATCTGGGAGGTTCTTGAGATCAGCATGGACAAGCTGCTCCCGCAGGCTCAGAGTTGTCGGCACTTCCTGGCGGTCGCTGCTCAACAAGAGCCACCCGCTCATGTTGACAAACTGGGGGGGAAGAGCAACCACAGAACTTCTAGTGGAGCTACAGAAAGTATTCGAGTGCTGATGCTCCAGGAGAGCAAGTCCTAGAGCAGCAGAAAGGATGATAACGGGCTCACAACCTCACAGGCATCCTGATGAAGCCACCGGAAAGCTGAGCACCACCCCTGCCTCGCGCCAGCATGGTCCCCCCACCCCATGACTTTCAACCCTATGAGACCCCAGACACCAGGAAAAGGGTCTGAAAATGGGACATGGCCACAGGGAGACAAAGATAACTCTCCTCACAGTGTGTCTTCCAGAGGGGTAGGATTAATGCAGGACAGAGACCAGAGGGCAGCAGGGGGCCAGGCGGATGGGAACAGGACTGAACTGCTCTGGTGGCCCCCAGCCCCTCTCACCTCAGCTCGGTGCTTCTCAGCGCTGCGGCAGCGATCAGTTGCACCAAAGCAGAAACACTTGGTGCAGCCCTTCGGGTTACTGGCATCCAAAGAAAATGTCCCCAGACGGCACTGGTCACACCTCGGACCCTCCACATTTTCCTGGAAGACAGCAAAGCTCAACAGCATCAGCAGCTTCTCCGAGGCCTTAGCAGGGGACAGAGATGGCTGTACAAGTGATCAAAGTGCCATGACGTGATGCTGAAAGAGGATTAAGCAGTCCCTGAACAGGTTTGCTTGCACAGCAGTCATCAAACATTAAATTCACCTGGAGAAAGCACTTGTGAGCCCCGCAAAGGGGCTGGAGCAGGCAGCTCAGCAGCAGTTCCAGTTCCTCTGCTGTCACGCAGGGGCAGGAGTTAACAGGGCTGACAGCTTTATCTGCAATGGGCTCTGGCATGGGGCTGGACCCAGACTGCCCGTCACCCCAGTGACAGCCCACAGAGCAAGCCTTCATGGCCGGGCAAGATGGGGAGGAGGAGTCTTTCAGTGTGCTCTGAACCCAGCACCCCGTGGGGCAGGCTGGCTGCAGCCCAGGCACACAGACATTCTCCAGCCCAGCTCCCTCCCGGCACCCAGACACCCCCAGCCAGAGACGGAGAGTCCAAACAGGGAGAAAGGCACTGTGTGAGGGCATCGAAGGACTGACCTTGCAGTGACACTGCCCTGTGAGCGGGTCACACACGCTTGCTTCGGTGCCAGCCTGGTGGCAGTCACACCGCCGGCAGTTGGGGTAGTGGTAGTAGCCAGGGGCACAGAGGTCACACTGTCGCCCGATGATATTGGGCTTGCACCTGGATGGGATGCAAGAGCCGCAGCGTTAGAAACCTCTGCCCTGCGCTGCTGGGTGCGGAGCAGCCAGGCTTTCAGAGCTTCACCCACACTGACACCATGTTGATGAGGATTTCCTCATCCTGCACGTTTTCCCCCTGCAGCCTGCCGACGTGTCCCATCACTCCAGCAGGGACCCGCTGCAGGACAGGGCTCCCTCACCTGCACTGCCCGCTCTCCACATCACAGCCTGGCTCCGTCAGCTCCTGCACGCCGGGCCGAGAGCAATTGCAGTCCTCGCAGCCGATGAGGGGGTGGCAGCCAAAGGTCTGGGGCTCGCAGACAACACACTCTGGCTTCAGGGTGTGGGGAGGGCAGATGCACTGCCCCGTCACTTCGTCGCAGAGACGCGTCCCGCAGTCGCAGGCTGGAAGGGGCAGAAAAGGGGCTGCGTTTGGGGGAGCAAGACCCAGGAGAGCATGAGGCAATGGATGCAGGGCTCAACTGCTCTGCGGGGAGCTGGGCTGTTTTCACACAGGTGAACCCATCGCAGAGCTGGAAAATGCAGCCATTTCCCAAATCAGCCTCAGCCCTCTAAGAGGCCAAACAGCAAGTGCTGGGAAAGCAGAGTGGGAGAAAGGACAACTCACGCCTACAGTTGGGGAAGCCCCAGTAGCCGGTGGCACAGCGGGAGCATTCTCGCCCGATGACGTTGGACTTGCAGGGACACTGCCCGCCAAAGGGCTCGCACTGGGTGCCCCGCGCCCCTGCCTCATGGCACCGGCAGGGCTGGGCCCCGTTGTTGTAGAAGAGGGAGAGCGAGATGGCAGAGTCACGGCAGAACCTCGATGACGTACTGGGGCTGTAGGGGAAGGCGGAAGGAGTCACCGTGCTGCACACCCCCACAGCCTCCCCACCACCCCAAAATCCAGCAGGATCTCCTACAGCAATGGGTACTGACTTAGTGGGAGGCAGAGCCCTGTGACACCAAGACCCCCCAGATACCCAGAGGTTTGGTCATTAGATCAGGAAAGCCTAAACCAGATCCCGCCCCTGCCGCACATGAAGCTTTTTCTCCTTGAGGGGTGTGGACTGCGGAGCAGCCACCCAAAGCCAAGGGTCTTACTTGATGTAGAAGCTGTTGACGCCACAGCTGCTGATGAAATCATAGGACTTGTCCAGGGGTTCCTCCTGCAGGTACTGAGAGCTGTAGCTGTCCTCGGGCACCACAAGGATGTAATCCTGCAAAGCAAGGATAAGATGGGTGAGCCAAGCTCCTTAGCTGCGCCAGCCAGGTGCAGTCCAAAATGAGCTCACTCAAAAGTCCAAACGCACCCTTAACTTCTCATCAGCTCATCCCTTGCTGGGACAGAACATAACACACAATGCGCCCAAGCACTGGGACGGCCAGGGGCTGCCTCTCTGTTTGGGTCTATCCATCAGGTTCCATCTAATCTAATGCTCCACGTGAGGAGTGGCCCAAATTCACTGGAGTTAAAAGAGGCAGAATACCCCACAAGGGCAGCCCTGGCTGTGCTTCAGCAGAGAGACAGGCAGTCACTGATGTCTTAAACTTCTAGACATAAAGGCACCTGGGTTCCAATTCTGTCTTTCAGCCATTTATCCAAATTTTGGTCAATATTCTGGTCCTGTTGCCTGAGAATAACAATGGCTACCTGCTCCTATGACGAGACCTGCCTGGGCAGTGGTACGCAGGCGCAAAATATTGCTGGGGCAGGAATGAGGCTTATTCTGGATTATCACAAGCTATGTATGCAAAGCAACAGATGCAATTTCTGCCTTGTTTTGGTATCAAAACCACATGGTGATGGATAACCATCATATACAGGTGCTGTTTTTGTGAATTCTGCCCTCAATTCTACACCACTAAGGCTGGAGATCGCAACTTTCTAGGGTAGTTCAGAAACTGAGTGATGGTGGGAAACATTCCTGCGGTCACACAGTGACAAAAATCCTCGAGGACAAACTCCAGCCCCCCTGGAGCCACGTGGCTGGAGCCCGGTCCAGCAGGCCCCGGGAGCTTCCCACAGAGAGACTCACCAGCCACAGCTGCTTGCCCTCGGGCACCCGAACAACCACAGTCAGATCATTATCCGTAACATCCAGGACAATCTGCTCCTCAGAAACTACCAGGCTCCGGCACCCGTAGCCATGTGGGCAGAAAGTAGCAGTGGTCTGACCTGAAAAGACAACAAACCTATTGGTCCCACATTTCCCTTGGAGTCTGCATCACACCCTCCCGGTTTGGAACAGATAAGTCTGTCTTCTTCACCTTTGCACTCCTCAGTGAACCCACAGCTATCCCCTGGCACCCATTCCAAGGCTTCTGCCTAACAGCAACTTCCCCCAGGTCCCTGCTCTTCTCACCTTGCCAGATGCGCCCACCGTTGATTAACACTTCCACGGGGAAGCTGGGATGGTTGGGCTGGTAGTAGTGCAGGATGAACGCGTAGCGTCCCAGGGTCTGGATCTGACTGTTAAACGCAACAGCAGCCTGGCCCAAGACAGGAGAACAAAGAGACAAAAAAAACGTATCTGACACCTGCACTCACAACTGGGATGGTTTTTTATTATTGCGCAAATTGTGCTCTGGTTGCACAACTGTCAGGTCTTGAGACTTCTGGTGAATCAACCCCCTCTAACGGTGCCACCTGCAAAGCTTTTCCCGGGAGCCCAGAGAACCAGGCAGGGTTGGACAGAGCTAAGACAGGAGAGTCCAGGGGAATTACAGGTTCAGGGACAAATTTAAAGTCCAGATTAAATTCTGAAAATGCTAACTGCAAAATTGCTAAAGCTACTCAATGGAGAAGAAAAACTTCTCTGTGCCCCACGTGTCCGGTGTCACAGCACCAGCAAACCAGCCCAGCCCGCACCCGCGCCCCCACCTGCGCTGGCTGCAGGAGGATGAGCTCTGCAGTGGGGTCCATTGCCGTGGGAGGCCGAGGTGCAGGTTCCACCGGGACCCCAGTGGGAGCCACATGGACAGCCTGAGCCAGGGGGACATCAGGGGCGATGGGCAGAGCCTGAGCCCCCTCCAAAACGATCGACTGGGAAAGCTTCAGGAATCTCGAGGGAACACAGGCGCTGCTGCAAAACAAGGAGAAAACGGGATGTAAGGATCTGCGTCAAAGAGAGAGAGGCTACGGGTGTCCTGGCAGGAGAAGCATGGCCTGTAACACGCGGCAGATGACAAAGCACGCCTGCCGAGGGACAGCTTTCCACCAGGGCCCCTGGGGCTCTGGGACACAGGCTCAGCAGGAAGATCAGGAACCCTCCGCAGGCTAATTCCGGTGCAAATATTTATTCAAAGTGGTGTCAAAAATCTGTATACAGTGAGTGTCTCTTGCCGTATGTGAGCATGCACAGGAAAGTCAGGCTGACCCTTGAGTGCCTGCCACGGGAGGCAGAGTGGTGTTCAGATACCGGCCCAGCAGCCTGACTTCCAGCCCTCGCTCCATCGCTGCCTGCTCGCTGGACGTGGGCAAGGTGCTTCACCTCAGCCACAGATCTCTTTCTGCTGCGTCAAGAACTGAAAAGACTCCAAACTTGATGGAAGTGAGGGAAGCAACTGCTTTTCGGAACAGCCACATTCATGCTAAAACCCTGAGGGACCCGAGACTCTTACCCGTTGGATGAGAACGTGCCATGGACGCTGATGCAGTGCACCTTTGGCTGGATGAACTCCATGGTGAACTGTGTAGCGGGTATGAGATACACTTTGTGCTGCCGCACGGGAAAGAGAGAGACGCCTGGTTACACGACAGCCTCTGCCACGGGGAGCCCACAGCAGTTTTTTTGTGCCCACCAGGGATCAGGTTGACCACACTAAGCACCTCCATCTCAGACACTCCAGCTAATGCATGGCAGGTCACACCTCTCTTCACTGACCCTTCTTCCTTGGCACAAGCTCTAAGGCATTTAGGAATCCCACATATTTATGGGATTCTTCTATTCTTAACTAAGCAGCTATGAATGCCTTCAAGGTAAAATGGAAAAGGCACTGTCAAACTCCCGCAGAGCTCCCTCTGCAAAGAGCAGCTTCTTCTCCCCATCTTCTCCCAAATCCCAGTCCCATATCTACTTCAAAACACTCCGCTGACCACATTCTTCACCTTGGACTGCTCATGACGTAGACTAAGATCTAGTGTCCAAGCCAAACAGGACTAGAAAACCCTTCTGTAGGCTAGGTAGAGCTCCTGCCTCTCCTCCTTGCAGCCTGCCAACAGAGCTGCCCCTGCAGGGAGCCTTACCAGGAAGAAGTCAGCCAGATCAGAGGTGAACTGAATGGTGGCCTCTGAGGTAAGTTCAAAAGTTGCCATGCGGCTCTGGGAATCTACAGCAATCCCACGACAAAGGAAACTGTAAAAGAAACACAGATTTTGAAGCCAGCCTTGAGCAAGGTCATGACCCATTTCTTGTCTTGCCAACTATATGTCCTGAAGGTATTTATACAAAGTCCCCGTAAATCTTTCCATGCCTTTTCTGGCAAGTCCTAAGAGTGAAGTTTCCCAAGGACACCCCAGACGTTTGTTTCCTATTGCAAAGGTTGCAGTCTGAAGTCAGCCACTCCTACAGCAAGGGACAGGGTTTGACCTGCACCAACAGGACAACCTGCCTGTAGGCCATTCCCTAAATCAGGGCGCCAACCAATCTACCCAGCTGTAAACAGGAGTGACAGATTATCTCCTGGCAGAGGCATCAGAGGCACAGGTACGTATTTCCCAGAGATGGCTATCGCTAAAATCCACATCCAGCTAGAAGGAGTTTGGACACATACTGCTTAGATGGACAAAGCTGAGGCATTGCTTTGTTCATGTGATAAAGCAGAACAAGCTCAGCTGGGGAGGGGTCTGTCCTTGCCGTGTCAGAGGAGGGCCGAACCCTCTCTCCTTCTCAGAGATGGTCATACCTGTAGACACATGGGTAGAAGATGAATGTGCCCTGCTGCATGGCCAAGTGCGGCGAGCTCACAGCAACGCCCACTGTCTGCAAAGCATTGGTGTTGGCGTATTCCACCACCAGCACGTATTTCCCGGGCTGGGGAACGGGCAGGGACAGCTGGACTTCCACCTGGAGGAGAGAGAGACGACTGAGCGGGGGTCTCCTGTCCCACTGCCCGTAGTGAGTGCATGCAGGATGCCCGTGCTACAAACCAGCCTCCTCTACTGCTGAGGGGACAACAGGGCAACTCTTACCGCACCCCACACGTGTCCTTGCAAGCCCTTTGCATGCGAGACACTGCTTTTGGGTGCCTTGAACAACAGGGTGTGCAAGCACACAGCTGCAGGAATGAGAGGGCAACAGGGGGGTGTACGTGGGCAAAAAGCCCTTTCGGTAATGTGCTCAGGTGCAGGTAAAGCACCAGCTGGTGGGGGCGGAGGGAGGAGTGCCGCAGTGCCCACGCGAGGGATGAAGCAGAAGTGCCACTCACATCACTGCCGCTGCACGTCGCCATCCGAGGATGGGAGGGGGTGAGCTGCTCGGTGGGACACACTCTGGGTAACCGGTTGTCCAGCCTGCACACTGCGTCCACCCCTGGCACAGCAGGGAAGCCATCCACAGACAGGTACTTATACAAGAGGCAGCTAAAAGCATTAAAAAAAAAATATTGCAAAGTACGGTTGTTACATACTGATTTTAAGAGTCAAGAGCACCCATACAGCCCGATCCCAGATGATTTGCAAAAGGCTTTGGTCCAACACAAGGGTTCCACTGCCCAAAGGAGCACGTCTGCCTACTGTGGAGCAGCAGTTTGGGTACTACAGGACCACTGAGGGCAGTAACAAAACCAAGCTTCTCCCCTTGCAATGTGCTTTATCCTGGGGACCACTGCTGTAGTGGAGGGGACAATCGGTGCCCAGAGCCCAACCAGCCTTCCGGCCAACACGGCCAGAGAGCTCCTGGCAGAGCAAGCAGAGACACCGAGATGCTCTAAGCACCACCAAACTCTGATCATTAATTTTAAACAGTCCAGCAAGATCTAACCCATTATAGCCATTTGCCAGGGCTGTTGACTGACAATACAACCCAGCAGAGGCGAGGGCTATGGTCTTACTGGATGAGCTGGCCCTCCGGGGTCCATGAAAACACACAGACTGACTGTGCCATGGATCAGGAGAACTATGTGTTGGCACAGGTTCAGAAGGCTTTATCAGCCACAGCAAAGTGCTCCATTAAGAAGTTTTACTGCACCCAGACCCTCACAGAGTGTGGGCTGGACATATTTTTTAATCTCAGGACACGAGGAGTTGAGTAGGTCCCACACAGCACAAAGACGTGGAGAATCCTTACTTCTGGGTGGCTTGTTCAGGAGCTGGCTGGTAGGTACATGGCTCCGTCACCTTTATCTGCAGTATTGGAGCTTCGTAGTATGAGCTCGGTAGCAAAACCAGATAGTCCTAGGAGGAGAGACGGGAGAGTTGGTTATGTTTGAGACAATTCCCCCTGGGGGGCTGCTGAAGCCCCCTGTGGTGGATGGAGCACAGGGGCTGGTCCTTACCAGCAGCACACCCTCTGCTTCAACAACCAGAGACCAAGTGTTGGGGTTGAGTACGAAGGGCTCCCCAAAGCTGTTCTGGGGGACGGTGACAAAGGCTGGCTCTGTGCTGGGAGCAAAGACAATCTGCTTGGTCTGCTCTGTACCTGGAGCGGGAGGGATAAGAGGCTGTGAAGGGACTGGGATGGAAAACCTGGGGCTGCAAGCAGGGGGCTACGCTCAGAGAAGCAGCTCTGTAGTGCAGCGGGGAGTCCCGGGCTCCTGCTCTCTCAGCGCTGCTGCAGCGGATGCACCACAATCCCACACTGTCCCGTAAAAGAGATACCCACTCTGAATCTGCTCAGTAGCTTAATGGGAGAAAGAAAAAAAAAAAAAAAAATCACTGCCATCCTTAACATTAATCCACAGCTCTCAGTGTGCTCTGCATCCCTGGACTGCAAAGCACAGAATATTGCACGCCAAGGAGCAGTTTGCCAGCCGGAGAAGGAAGGAACTCATCTGTGAAGAATTTATTCTGAGACAGACAAAAAGAATTGCCCAGATACACTCTTCCTTAGGGATATTCTGATCCTAGCTCCACAGATGAGAGACCTGTCTGCTGGCAAACTCTCAGACCCCCGAGCTGTGCTCCTGTCTTTCTTGCCAGCCACAGACTCTGCACCCGAGATTTAGACATTAATTTTAACTGACAGGTCAGAACAGGTTTAAGGCCTGATCCTGCTGCTGTTGAAGAGCTCTGTGGCTCAGCAGACACAGTCCCATAACCTCTGAATTCATTAACTTTGGATGCAATAACGACACAGCACCTAGAAGCAGACTGTCTGCCTGTCTAGCAGCCTCAGGAGCGTTTTGAAGAGCGCAGGTGAGAGGGATGACTGAGTCCGGCTGCATGGCGAGCAGATGAGATGAAGAAGGAAGTGGGGAACGTGGCACACGTACTGTCCTTGTGTGGTACATGGACATCAAGGCATAATACAGAGAGCCAGAAGCTGAAGCAAGGGCTCGTGCTGCTGCTGGGACGGGTCACCCCTGCCGCGCGTGCTGGCTCTGCGGCATGCCTGGCATCAGCTGGGGCCCAGCCCGCGCTCTCTCAGACGGGAAGCAGAGGTGCGGATGCAAGGAATGAAGAGATTTCCCTGCACAGGCAGTGGGGCAGATTTCTTGACAAGCTGAAGCTTCATATCCCTTTGAGATGATACACAACTCAAACCGAGATGGCTTCTGGAGGTGGGGTGGGAGAAACTGGTCTGCAAATCGTATACTCTGAAAAGGCTTCCCTTTTTGCAAGCCACATCTTCCAGCTTATCTTCTTTCCAGGCTGCTTGTCCTTTACCATGTGAAGCCCAGGCCACCCGGGCAGAAGGTGGCTCCTATGAAGGAAGCTGCCCCCCCCGGATCCCATTGCTGCTGTGTCCGTCTGGCAGCTTGCCTTCTGCACTAGAAAAATCACATGTTGCATCTGGGCAAGGAGGGAAGCACATTGTAAGGCAAATGAGCTCTGCTGCTGGGTAGGACAGATTAAATGCTTCCTGACCTGTGGTGGGATCCTAAAGCATGAGCCTGGCTCAAGCTTCTCTTGTCTTTCTGCGTGTTATGCACGACTAAATAACCAGCTATTTTTCTCCTCAAACAACAAATACGGAAAAATAATATCTTGGCATTTCAACTCATCAAAGGTAAACCACCTTCTATGTCAATTCAAGACAGAGAAGAGAACTTGACACACTGAAAAATTAGGTAGCTGGTGTCGACAGCCTTGTGCTGTGCATGTGTGGTCTGGAAGAAGAGCTTCAGCGGGAGGATGTGGCTGTAGCACCAGAAGGGGTAAAATCGATCAGCCACCCACTAGGGCACGTGCATGGCCTCAGGTCTGTCCCCATGCAGTCTTGCTCATACTGATTCCCAGAATATTTGTTGTCCAGGTCTCTAGGCTTTTCAGCTGTCTTTTAGTGGCTCTTCTTCTTCTCCAGCAGCTCTTGGCTTGATGAGAAGACATTGCACCAGAGTGCAATGCCTATATAACATGTGCAATTCCATGCCACTTCCAAACCCCACACCACGTGTGGAGCCAGCAGCCTGGTTTGGGAGAAGCACAAGGCCAGGGCAGGACTGCCACAAGGGCATCTGCGAAACAAAACCACCTCCAGCTGCCACGGTTTGGATCCAGTTTGGTTTTGTGGAAACTCGGCTCAGTTCTGCCTGGGGCAGCAGGGTGATCTTGTCCTGTGCCGGGAAGGCTGTATGGAAGCCCACACCAGCCTGGCTGCTAACAGTCCTCAGTGTGTGGCCACAGGACCGGGGCCAGCTTGCTGCTGCTTTGTTAAATAAGGGGGGCTGCAAACTCAAATCAGCCTTTCAATTGGAAAGGCAGGACTAATGGGATAAAGCCATATGGAAGTGTCTTCTGGAAAGGATGATGCAGAAGGCTGCCTGGGATGGGGAGGAGGTGGCGATGGTGCAGGGGAGCAGAGCAGTCTGCGATCCTTACCTCTCCTTCGTGGCTGATAAGCTGTAATTTTGCCATACACAGTGGCCCCTCCTGAATTAATATACCTCAGGATGACATGGAACAGATAGAGCTCTGCCTCCTTCACGTCTACAGTGACTCTGATTTTATTCTGCAAAAAGCAAAAGAGCACACGGGGCACACGTCACTGGGGGGCCAGCTCCTGGTCGCTCACCCGCTCTGCGGGAGAGCCTCACCCGCCTGCCTACCTGCCTGCCTGCCTGCTTCTCTTCCCCCTCCCTCGACATCCCCTGGCACGGCTCTGGCCGGCCACCTGAGACGATGGGCACGCCTGGGATGGGCACAGCTGGGGCAGGAGAAGGGGCAGAGGAGCAGTGTCGCAGCGTGGGATGCTCTGAGTTAGTCTAGAAGTGAAAAATGCACTTACAGTTGCCACAAACATTAAACTTTCCTTCCTCAACGACCGAGACCCTCCCTTCCACACTGGCGGGCCCCCGGCTGACGTAGCGGAAGACGAGGCGGAAGAGGTCGGGGGAGGTCACATTGAGAGTCACCACTACCTTGGGCTGGTGGGAGAGAGAAAGGGGAGAGAAGCAGAGCACACCTTCAATTACCTCCACCGCCGACAGCTACCAGCCCAAGCGCAGCCGCTCGGCTCACTGCTCCCAAAGCGACATGCCACAGCGCAAGGAGGAGACAAGCACACCGGCCCTACTGCACAGTCACGGCACGGGCACCTCGCGACGCCGTCCCTTCAGGGCCAGCCACCCAGGGAGCAACCTGCCTGCAGGAAGGGGGTGGAAAGGCTCTGCCTGCATCTGGAAGATGCTCTGGCCCAGCAGGGTGGTTCAGCTATGCCTGGGGCACGCGCCATGCCAGAGGAAAGGTTTTAAGAAGTTCTTGCTTTTGTTATCTGGCACGTTGCTTCTGGGCTTTGTGCTGTAACCAGCCAGCAGGTACTCAGCGCTGAAGCACCTGCCCTTGTGTTAACGGGGCTCTGCCCAGATGCCTACAGAGGAGGCTGCAACTTGAGCTGGTGCCTCGTCCTTGGGAACCTGCAATGCTAAGGACTGGTGGTAGTAAGGGAGCGTGCCACTGGTCAGCCCTCCGCCTGCCTGGACCACGTTCAGGAAGATCTCAGTTAAGCGGATGCTTAAGTCCGACCCATTTCAAAGAGATCTAAGCACGTGCTTAAACACCCTCCTGCCTACAGGGCAAAGCCAGGGTCTGCCCAGGGAGACTCCTAATGAGGGCTCTGTGTTTCTCAAAGCTCCAGCTACACACCGTCTTCCCTCCAGAGAGCAAACTGGAAGGATCTTGCAGAGACCAAACTACAGGCGAGACCTGCCAGGAGAAAGCTATGTGCTAGCCCTTCTATCAAGGCCTATTTCTACCTCAGACGCCAACACTGGATGCAAAACCAAAGCCACGAGCTTGGGCATGAGCTCCATCCTTAAGCTTTAAGGCTCGGGGTTTCTCCAAAGGAACCTACAGAAGTTTGCTGCTTAGCTCCTACGTACAAATTCAACGGGAAATGACTAACACACTAGGCCCTTCTGTTATTTCACCTAAGCATGAAAAAAGTGAAGAAAATTGAAGGTACACACACCACAATAAGGTACACTTTACATGGGACAAGACTGTCAGAGAATTGCTACCCTGCGCCCATCCCCAAACACACGCACACAGGTGACACTTCTGCAGGGGCCATGCAGAAGAGAATCCACCAAGGAGAAAAAAGGGTCGAAAGATGAAATAGCTTCACTTACAGGGCTTAGACAACGCCAGGTTAGTGTAAACCATCATTACAGCAAACCATCTAACAGCAAGAGCAGAGGCAGAATGGTAACAAGAGGTCCAAGCTGAACACGGCAGCTAAGGAGGAGCTAATTTATTTTTGGAAAAGGGAGGGAACGAAGGTTATGCAGAGAGTTGCAGGAAAGAGCAGAGTCAGATGAAAGAGCCGCAAGAAAACCCAGAAACAGTGTTTATAGACATCCCTGTAAGTAATCACCAAGCTACCACCTTTGTCTAACCGGATTAGGATGTCAGGGGATTCCCAATTTAGGATCTTTCCCCTCATCAGTCTATGCCGTCCCCAGCCCTACAGGAAGTATCTGCGCAAACAGGCTATATATACACTGTGCTGTTTATGTTGGCCATCATGTGACCTGGGGGGTTTGAGAGCACTTGGGGTGATAGATGTGTGCCAAAAGCACGTCTGTCCTCCACCGGCCACTTCCTCCCCAGGGGGAGCCGGGCTGGGACGGAGACACCAGGCGTACCTGGATGGAGGACATCTGTGCGTATCCTCGCCAGCTGAAGCCCTCAAACTCCAGGGGGTTGTAGCCGAAGCGCACAGCCCGGCCGGCCGGCGTGGTGCCTTCCTCCAGCTCGAATTTCAAGTGGTGAAGATCAGGGAAATAATGGTCCCGTGCGGGTCTGGGGAAGAGAGGGAGCACTGTTACCTGCCGGGCTATCTAGAGGGAGAGGCAAGAGGACACCTCTGCCAGGCACACGGCTGATGTGGCAGCAGCCCAGACGATGAGGTCCCCATCCTCATGGTTGCCGAGGACACCATTCCCGAGGGAGCGAACAGGAGGTGCAGCACCGCAAGGTGCATCTCCCGTTAGCAGCTTACTGGGTGCAGGTGGGGCCGCGTGTGCTCTGCCGGCAGCGACAAGCTCCACTCCGCTCCTCGCAGGATGGCCCCAGTGACCCGCCGACGTCGCACCGGCAGCCTGCGGGCAGGAAGCGCCTGTTTACATTCCTGCCGCACTAACGAGCTCCTGGTCACTAATCAAAGGCGCACCCCAGCGGGCGGGGAGGCAGGGGCCCTATTTTTATTCCGTTGTATCCGTTTTCATATTGGCCCCAGCCCCACTTGGACCGGCTCCTCTTCCACCTCAGCACTGAGCTATTTCCAGACGGCTGCAGGAGGAACGAGGTCTGCAAACCCTCAGGCGCAGCCCTGCCGCCAGCAGCAGCCTTGCTCCCTCTTCCCAGCCCTGCCAGGACCGCCTGGGCTGGCTGAGAGCGGCCAGATTGCCTCCTTTCCCTCTTCTTCCCATGGCCATGATGGAGAGCAGCCAACCCCAACATGTCCATGCCCAGGACAGGAGGAAGGGGTAGAGCTGTAAGGACATGGCCAACGGTTAAACCCCAACAGTTTCTGGCACCCAAGGGGGCACCTCTCCTGGCCTTTCATTCCCCAACCCGATGGACCTGTGCCTAACAGCGGCAAAAGCATGAACTCCGGTCTCCAGATCCACAGCAAGACCCAATCCCTGCTCTGGGCCATGGTATGATCAAAAGCAAGAGGTGGGACATCTGCCCCTTCTCTCCAAGGCCAACGGTCAGTTGGCACATACAGAGCTGCTTGTCGGCCCCTCCTTCACCCAACACGTAACACGAAGGGGGCTCACCTTGACAGCCAAAGTAATTGGCGTTCTCCATATTGAAGTACCCGTCTTTGCACGTTGAGCAGAACTGGCCGCAGATGTTGGGTTTGCAGAAACACTGCCCGTCGCCCTAGGAGAGAGCAGGCATGGAAGCTCATTCCCTCCCATCGCTCGTTAGGGCTAAGCCGTTTCTCAGTTATTTGGGTCTTAGTCTGAGACGCTGGAGGAACATTTTGAGTTTCATACTCTCCATTGCTTCCTGCACGTGGGTGGGCCAGATAAGTTAAATTATCCAACAATGCAGGCAAACAAAAATCCAGGCATTCTGGGCCAGACCCAGAAATATTTAGGTGCCTAATTTATGACAGGTCGTAATCCTGTGTTCTCAAGCAAACCCAGACTGTGGTGCAACCTTCGGGAGCACAGCGTCAGGACAGGCCTCTCCAGCAGCTGCTGGGAGAGACGGAGCTGAAACACTCCCACCACAGGACACACAGAGAGGCGCAAACCCACCTGCTGGCACTCCGCGACTCCGCTGATGGTGCCCTTGGTATCGCACTTGCAGCCTGGAGAGAGGGGGATGAACAACAAAGCCAGAAGATCAATCAGCCCCTGAGAAGAAGCCCAATGGGGGACAGTACCCACCACACCAGAGGACACCAGCTGGGATAAAAGCAGCTGGGAACTGGTCAAGTAGAGGGCAGAGCTGCACAAGGGCTCTCTCTTCATTTTGGATAGTTAGTGTTGACGACACAACTACCAAAGACATTTGCCTTTTCTGCACATTTGGCCATGAAAAATTAAGGGTGTGGTCTGCAGGGAGGGCTGACAATGACACAACTCATTGCATGAGCCCTGTGTTTTATCCCAAGCAAAAAGCTCCAGGCTCCAGCCTTACCCCTCTCCAAGTCGGGGTCACCCAGACCACTCCAGCTCTGACACGTCACTTCAAGGTGACAAAGAATGGAAGGGCATCACTTCTATCCAGCAGTGACGGTCTCTGCTGGCTTGGGTTTGGGTCTTGCACCACTACAGCACGGAGGGGACATGTTGGGGCTGTGTAAATGCCATTTCCTTACTTATGCAGCCGTAGGGGTTCTCTGGAGTCAGGTTCCAGTATAAGGGCTTGCATCTGTCGCAAGCTGGGCCTTCAACGTACGCCCGACACGCGCAGGAGCCCTGGGGAGAGGGATGGGGAGAAAAGAGCAGGTGAGAATTTGCAGCGTGGTGGCTGAACGTGGTGTGCGCTACTCGGGGGTGGGTAATGCCTGCGTTCAGGCTGTGCTTAAGAAAGGACCTGGCCCAAAGCGAGTCACGGGGATCACACAGGAACGACCTGCAGGGGCTGGTGGTTCATTTGATACTCACCGGGGCCAGCGAGGGATCTGCAGTCACCAGCCCTGCTGGGTTACAGGAGCCCACTAGAAAAGAGAGGCACAAGGAGGCGTTTATGAAGAGACAGCTCACACCCCAGCTGTTCCTAAAGGGGGCTATTTCTTCCTTACAAAGCTCTTGGGGGATGATAAGCCCATTCCAACCCAACTTATTCTACGATTTACCAGCACTGTACCACTATGCCCCAAGACACGGGAGATCCTCCCCATCAGGGAGGAGAAGGAGGGTACCTTCGCAGTGTGGAAATCCGTAGGCGCCCGGCACGCAGCTATCGCAGCGCAGCCCCGTCACTTTGGGGCGGCAGCTGCACTGCCCCGTTTCCTGGTGGCAGGTGCTGTGCAGGGAGCCCTCCGGGGAGCACTGGCACGCTGCAAGAGAGGGGACAGCAACTGCTGGAGCTGCAGGACACAGCAGCTCCCGCCTTCAAACCTTCCCAGCAGCAACCTCTTTGTCTGCCTGACCTTCCCCACCATCAAAGCAGGCAGAAACACAGGTTATAAATAACATACACGCTCATTCTTTGCTCTTGGTTAAAAACATGCCAGATTTTTAGAAAAACAATAGAAGCTGCAATGTTTATCACACCTATTCACGTACGTTTATGCATATTTCGGGACAAGGGGAGAAATTTTGCTTATGGAAAAGGAGAATGTGTGATCTCATCCCTAAAAAGTCAGCAACCAGTGACGGATCAGAGCCTACAAAAGCCCGTTTGCACCCAATCACCCAAGAGCAGCGCTTGGCCATCGGGGTGCCTTGTGGGCGTTGTGTGTGAGCAGCAGGCCAACACCACAGCCATGGCACTGCCGGCAGCGGAGGGCAAGGGCAGGGCAACGGCTCTGCGGCTTCCTGCACACCCTGCCTCCTATCATCCTGCTGCCCTATCGCATCAAAGGTCAGCGAGCTGCCCGCGAGCCGCCCGTGCCCTCCTCGCCCAGCCAGCATTCCTCAAATCCCTGCCAAAAGGGATGTTTTTGGGCTGACACCCCCAGGCTGGCTAACAGCAAAACACTCTTCGTAAAACAACAGATTTAAACTAAAATAAAATTGGGTTCTCCTCTTCTTTTCTTGCTGTGACTCCTCTGCAGCTCTGCAATTTGGACACTGCTTTATGAGAAAAAAAAATAAATACAAAAAAAGTAGTGAGTACTGAACTCCTGCGAGACCATTTCATCTGTGTCTCCTGCCTCTTCAAAGGCATATTGCCGGCATCAGCATTTGCGAGCAGCGCTCTGCCAGCTGGCCGCGGCTCAGGAGTCTACATTTACTGTGGTGCAAGAGGGTGATGATGCTCTTTTGTTGCTTCAGGGAAATTGTGTCACAGATTATTTTTTAATGAGCAGTAAATTCTTGCTGGGAGACATCAGAGTACATCTGGCTTCCAGTCGGACTGCCGACAGGGAGGGAGATGGGGACACTCTGCCCAGAGCTGGGGAGAGCTATTCAGGGCTATTCATCTGGGGCCGCAGGCACCTGCCACAGGCATTGCTCAGCCCCGGCACCCACAGCTCTGCTCCAGGAGCGATGCAGTGCCCGGGGAAGCAGATGCAAAGCTCTCACCATGCCAGCAGACACCTTGAATTTAGGGCTGATGTGGAATCCCAAATCCTGATCCTCATTGTTCACCCTGTTGTGTGACCACCCTCCTAGTGGTTTCAGCAAAGTTGCTCCTCCTGTGCATTGGCATGAACCAGGCTGGAGCGAGCCCCGAAGAGCCTGGATGTGTCACACGAGACACATCTGAGCATCTCATAGCACCGGGGTATAATCTGAACATGTGGTTCGAGACTTTGCTTACTCCACTCGGAGCCCTGCTCTCTGGCTGCTGGCACTCGAGCCTGAGACAGGCAGATGCAATTCAGCACTTAGAATCACAGAATCTTTGTGGTTGGAAAGGACCTTTGAGATCATCAAGTCCAACCATACACCCACAAAAAAAAAACCCCAAAAAATACTCAAACAAAAAAAACACCCCACCAAACGAACACCCTACGATCTCTGCCACTAGAGCATGCCCTGAAGCACCAAATGAACACGTTTCTTAAATACCTCTAGGGATGGTGACTCAACCGCCTCCCTGGGCAGGCTGTTCCCGTGCCTGACCACTCTGTCAGTACAGTAATTCTTCCTAGCATCTGATCTGAACCTCCCCTGCCGCAACTTCAGCCCGTTTCCTCTGATCCTGCCATTATTCACCTGGGAGAAGAGGCCAACACCCGCCTCTCCGCAGCCTCCTTTCAGGATGGTTTAGTGCATTTTAGCGCACCTGCACACAACGCTTTCGGAGAGAGGGTCTGAACCACAGCTGCTCCCCAAGGCACACTCTCTAGGTCTGTTTCTTAATAGGTCCTGGTCTAGATTAAGCGGCCATATCTCCAGGCTGGGTTTTCTTTCCAAACCAAGCAGGCAGACCCAAGCTCCCGCTGTTAGCGGCAGTGAATGAACCGGGGGAGACAAACCGCACGGCCTTTGGGGAAGCGTTTCTTCAAAACGTTTACACTCATTATAGAGCGTGCCTGTCAGATGAGACAGCCAGGTGAACTGCGCACAGGAAAACGGATTCTTGCTGCAAGAGCCAACTATATTCATATACAACCCTGGGAGACGGGTTAGGAGAAGGAAAACCATTACAAAGCCAGTAGCAGCAGCTACTCCCTTCCCTCCCCTGAGATCCAGTGGTGGTTACTCACGTGGGCAGCTGGGGTACCCATAGAAGCCCAGGGCGCACTGGTTGCAGGTGTGTCCCGCAAAATTCCCGTGGCATCGGCACTGGCCAGCTGGGCTGCAGTTGTTGTCCACCGCACCCCGGGAGTCGCAGGAGCAAGCTGTAAGAGCAGGACTCTCAATAGTCTGATGAAACGCGCGTTCCGTGGCCAGCCTCTGCTGGTCTGAGTTGTCATTCAGCCCCACAGGAATTAGCCATTTCCCTCAGAAATAAATTAATTTCTTAATCCCCTGGAAAGACAGCCAATATTTTCAGCTAAAGTCATGGCCCTACCAGGAAAATGACAGAGGGTTTTTTACAGCCCACTCAACGTTTCTCAGCAGTTTAGAAGGTTAATGCACTAAAAAGACAGACAAAAAAAGCCATAGGCTGAGACAGCAGGTCACAGCAGGGTTGTCATGAGGAAGTGCGACTGATAAAAAACTGCTTTGTCTTCCAGGCTTTGGCGTGATCCATGATCTCCAGAACAAGCCTGACAAATTCACGGTGCAAACTACCTGGGTTTTGATTTTGAGAGACATCAAAGTCTTGCAAAAATAGGCGTGTTTTTCAGAAGGTGACAGCCCAGCAGGAACTGATCGTTCAGGTCCTCACCGTAGCAGTGGGGGTAGGAGTGGTGCCCAGGACTGCACTGCTCGCACCGCGGCCCAGCGAACTCGGGTCTGCATAAACACCTCCCGACGGAGTCGCAGCCTCCCGGCAGCGTCCCGACCGCGCTGCAGCCGCACACTGCAACGGAGAGAAACTGCTTTGTACTGGGAGCACGGGGCAAAGCTCATGGCAATACGTTTTTTTTTCCTGAGGGTTTCAGATGGGCATTTATATGCTGCTCTAAGCATTCAAACTGTCGATCTCTGCCCATTGCATATGCCCTCTAAAATGCCCACAAAACCCTTCCCAGTCCTCCTTCAAAACCCTGCCAGATGACCATGGCTGTGTGCGGACCCAGCCAGGCCCAGGGAGGAGAGATACGCACGCTGGCACAGAGGGTAGTTGAAGTAGCCGGGAGCGCACTGGTTACACAGGTGCCCTTCAAATCCCGTTCGACACAGACACTGCCCTGTCTCGCTGTCACAGGTGCCATCGTACTGACCGGGGCCGGAGCACTGGCAGGCTGGAAAGCAACAAGGGCACTAGTAAATAAACAGCTTCTTCGTCTTGCCCCTTCCTAGGACAGGAACCGGAGCATCTGTTCCTCTGGGGTAGAAATGCAGTCACTGGAGAAACCATGTGGGACACAGCTGACAGCAAACATGCCTGGCCCATAGCTCACATCCATGGGGAATTTCTCAAGAGCCCCCCAGAAGCTGGGAGGATGCTGGAGGGTCAGGGATGGGTGGGAAATACCAGCAAAAGTCATGGGAATTTGTCACTTAAAAGTGGGGCTGGAGAATTCCTCCTCCCGAGCGCGAGTGGAGGATGGAGGGAGGCACGCTCCTCCCCAGCAGGGAGGCGAGCAGGGCGAGCTTGGGGCCACTGTCCCCGAGTCACTCACGCTGGCAGCTGGGGCCGTAGTGGCCTGGGGCGCACTGGTCACAGTGTGTTCCCTGGAAGTTGGGTTTGCAGACGCACATCCCCACCCGAGGGTCTTTGCGACAGGCGTTGCCTTCTGTCCCACCGGCGTAGCAATCGCAGTCTGGAGCAGGGACACACAACAAGCAACACTAGACACGGCTGTCGGTTATCTCTGCCGCTGGGCAGAGGTCCCATAAGGACAGGGAAGGAGTTGCCATGAGAAGCAACAGCACAAGCATTTGTCTCCTAATAACCTTCGTAGGAACACATGCCAATGCTTTAACTGAACCCTGCTCGGGCGACCAGCACGCCTGGCTCGTGGGGTCGCAGGGTGGCTGGGCGACCTCAGCATCACACTGACGTGCAAGGTGCTGGACGGGCAGCAGGGCTGCGCAAAGGGCAGGCAGACGCTGCCTGCACAAACCCAGACAGAGCTGATTTGGTACAACATCACCCAAGAGCTGTGCGGGAATAACCAGAGAGGGGTTTGGGCTTTCTCTCTGGTCACTCCACAATCAGCTGCACCCAAGACCTTCGTGCTGCCAGGGCAGGTGGGTGCTGTGGGCGAGCAGCACTGAGACCCCTGGCCAGCCCTGCCTTCACTGACGGCAGCGGTGTGGGGTGCCGGGCTGGGAGAGGGAAGGGCAAAAATCATTCAAGAACTAGAGGGAGGAGGAGGAGGGGGGGAAATGAGAACGGAAGTGAGAAATTCCATCTCAGGAAAAAAAAAACCTTTCTGGAAGATACAGAAGGAAGGAAAAGGTTATCTGGAGCACACTGGGGAGCATGAGACAGGGGAGGATGCGGTGGGAAAAAAGACCAAAAAAAAAGCGTAAGGGAGGAGATGAAGCCAGAGGAACAAGCATCATAGAGGAGGAAGGGAGAGGGGAGCAGGGATGAAGGCACGAGGGAGCTTTGAAAACAGAGAAAGCCACAAAGAGCAAGCGTCCGGCTGTGCACGCTGCCCAGGCGCTCGCAGGAGGGCAGGGGGGCCATCAGCACGGACCCGCTGTGCTGCCCACCAGATGGAAAACACAGGGCATGCAGGTGAGGCAGAAGGACAGGCTTGTATCTAACCCAAAGACAGATGGGGGGTTTCTTACAGGGAGGCCAGAAGGAATGTCCCCCACATGGCCTGGACACCAGTCAAAAAGCACACAATCACATGGCCCCTCTGGGCTAGAGTTTCCCTGCCTATAAGAAGGGGATCATAAAACTTCCTTTCCCCCACCCCTCAGCTCCCTCCTCTCTCAGAACCGCTCCATGTTAGGGCTGTCTCTTATGACATACGTGCCTAGTAAGCTTAAAACGTGATCTTGCTTTGGGTGGTGAGATATAACAGTAATAAAGCATGGTGACTGCCAAAGCAGCAAGGAAAATGGCACTGCTTACTTATTATCTGTCCCGCAGGGAGCACTTGTTCTCCAGTATCGTTGTGAGCAAAAGCTGGAACAGCTACACAGAGAAAGAGACATTGCACAGGTCATCACACACGCTCAAAGAAATCCTATCAGGATATCAATGGGTTGACAGTCCCAAAGCTGAACAGGCTGAATGAAAACGTTGGACATGGAACAAAGCGCAGAATCCCACTAAACAAAGATCCATTACAGCCGTTTTTAACCTGCCCTCTGGAAAGATGTCTTTCACAGAAAGTGAGAGATGAGACACCAGCCAAATGGATTCCAGAGAGCCATGTCCAGCCCAGCTCAGCTCTGGTCCACCTTCCACCGAAGCCAAACGCAGGCTTGTCCTCACCTGCAGGAACTCTTCCTGGGACAGGAATGCCATGTGGCATGGGGAAAGGGCGCCTGGAGAGCAGCCCCAACTGGAGCTCATCCTGCCCGCGCTGGGTCTGTGCGGTCCCAGACCCGGCCACCCCCCGGCCCTGCAGCCCCCACTTACGGTAGCAGTGGGGGAAGTTGAGGTATCCTTCGGCACAGGCATCACAGTGCTCCCCGGTGTAATTGGGCTTGCAGTAACAGCGGCCGGTGAGGTCCTCGCAGGTGCCATCGGTGAAGTCAGACTCACAGTTACAGCCTGCAGAGAGGGACAAGCCGGCAGTGGTTGTCACTGACAGACAGTCACTCGGCCAGACACAGCACCACAGGAGCATCACTGGGATACAGAGCCTCTATAAGACATCCCGCTTCTGCTGTAAATTCTCTCCAAAACCAAAAAGTGCGATTTTTGCCTCTTGAAAAGGGGTCTGGCTTAGAGGAACTGCTGCCACTGCGCTTGTCCCACTGCAGGGACCCAAGTAAAGCAGCACAGCTCCAACCTGCTTCTCCAGGAGACCCCGATTTCCCTGGAGAGGTGGCAGTGGCACACTGCAGTGAGGACACAGTCCAGAACAGCCGACGTGTCACAACGACTGAGCTGGGCTCCCCAGCAATACAGATATAACCCGCTGCTGCTTCGAAATCCCGTCTTGGCCTGTGGAGAGTGCCAGCCGAAAGGGCACAGAGATGACAGCTAAGACTGGATTGCCCTGCAGGCAACAGCAGGGGTAACAACGCATTTTTAGCTCATTCCAGCCTTAGAACATGCCACCACTGCTGATTTCACAGGTTCTGCAGACACACATACTGTCTGCAAGTGCACACGCATTTCCATGGGCAATGCCAGCTGCAGCCGGAGCCACACACATAGCCACATCCCTTACAATGCTGGACTCCCTACATCAGAAAAATCTCTCAGCCCAATCCTTCACACCACCCTCCCCAGCATCATCAAGTCCAAGCAGGCATCTCCAGCCTGCAGAGGAAATCACACTCACGATAGCAAACGTATGGAGAGTCGATCGGGTGGTCAGGGGACCGGTAGTATCCTGGGATGCACCTCTCGCAGTTAATGCCAGTGGTGTGATGCTGAAAGACAGTGGGTTAGAGGGGTTAGTTCCTCTGCCCGCAGGATTCATGTTCATCGGCCAGATTTACTAACAGCTTCTGGGGATAGAGGGAGCAATTCAGAAGGGTCAGCACACAGAAGACCGAAATCTGCTCAAAATTACACACACACCGATTTGAAAACAAAGCATTTCCTGCAAACCGTGTATTCTCCCATAAGGCCAGTCTGAGCCTCCGGTTCACATCTGACCTCCAGCCCATTGCACTTACTTCAGATGGTGAAATGTCCCGACCACTTTGTGTTAGGACCAGAGCAATCTGTTTCCTGCCAGCAAGAAAGCACAGATGAAAAGTTTCATGCCACTGCATGAAACCAGCTCATGGTCACCTTGGGAGTGGAAGAGCTACTTTCCCACTTTAACTGGGAACTTCAGAGACTGAGGAGATTGGCGTTTTGGTGGTCAAAGAGAGCCAGAGAGATGGTGGCACCTGAGCCCCGCAAACTAGGCAGGGACTTCCCAATGTGCTCAGCACCAACCAGTCCCTCCCAGTGCTCAGTGGAAAGGTAATGGTGCTACCCAGGGGACAGCCAGGAACCCAAGTGCTGTGTTCCTTACTGGTGCACACTCCTTTAACCTATGGCAAAGAGACTAACTTTCCAGCGAGAAACCTAATTAAGATAATGTGTGTGAGGGGCTGGCGGAGGTGCCAGCAAGGCTGAACTCCAGGCTGACAGCAGAACCAAACGCAAAAAATCTTTTCCACGGGAGCTCTTCAGGCCTACCTGACAGTCAATGCAAACACCTCCCCCTTCAAACTTGTCTTCACGACTTTTGCTGGCTTTGTGGCGATCCACCTCTGGGTCGTAGTAGCAGTCGTAGGCATGGCTGTTGCAATTGCAAGCTGAAAATACAAAGAGAGGTTAGCTAAGCCACCAGCCCGTGGGGGTCCTTCAGTCACCAGCTGGATCTCAAGATATGAACTCTTCCTCGTGGGTGTGACATCGGATGGGTTACTTTTCGACGAGGAAAGATGCCTGAACGCATCTGGAGGATTACACGGTCACCCGAGCTCCCAGAAGTCTTCCAGTTCAAAAGCGCAGAAGCAGCAACTCTTTCGCAAAGTCTAGTCTAGTCTGCCACTGGAAAAACGCAGCAGGCACAAAATCAGAAGTAAAATATGTGCAGGCATGTACAGACAAGAGAAAGAAATTACCCAACTTTAGGGCCTCAGGTAGTCTGGTTTAGAGGGCAACATTCTTGCCTCTCTTATCCCACCCGGGCTGGAGGTGAGCTGTAAAGTTCAGCGCCCGCTGAGGGTGCTCTTTACAAACCCACAGGATTAAGATCCAACTGTCCTTTGCCGCCCTGTGTTTATAAGAGGTGGTGTGATGTAGCTGTGCTCCGTGCTCTGCATTCCCAGTGCAGCACAAATTCCACTGTCGGCATTTACTAAAGGTTTCTCTAGACAAATAAAGATGTCCTGTATGTAAACACATCCAAACGCAATTCATCTTGGAGGCAGAATTGAGCAACGAGGTTTGCCTGCATGAACCCTTGGATACAGAGGAGGAACCGGAACATAAGCGGAATCAAAGTCCCGTACAGACCTAGCGGGCCTCCCTGGGCGAGCCTTGACTGAACACAATTAATCACCCTGCAGACTGTCCTCTCGCAGTGCCACTGATCTCCACTTCACCCGTAAACCCCACCACCCCAGTGAACGCCTTCTCTGCGCTGCACCCTCAAGGGGCTGGCGAAGCACGGTCAATCCGTGCTTTGCAAAACAGCTGGAAAAGGAAGGAAGGAAAAACCCAACTCCAACTTACGCTGGCACTCGTTTGCGCTGTCGGCAGTGGCGGGCTTCCACGGGAACTGGTTGAAGCCGGGGCAGCAGCGCTCGCAGGACCCGCCGCAGGTGTTGTGCTGGCAGTCGCACTGCAGCCTGCAAGGGAGGGGAAGGAGGTACAGCCAAGCCAGCGGCGATGACAGGGATATATGGGATGGGGACCTGCCAGACAACCCTGCTGTGCATAACTATCACTAGTCAGAGTGACATTTATTAATCCAAATATTCTGGAAAAGGCGTCTAAGGCGCTTTTTTAAACTTTTCAATTGCTGATTTATTTTTTTTTCTGAGCCAAACACCAGACTTTGCTCTTCCAGTGCCAGTTTCTTCCTTCCTTCTCCTCCACTATCACTCCCCTTTTCTTCACGGGGAGACATGGGTTAGAGGAAAATCATTGTGCCACTGCCTAGACAGCTCTGCAGAAATGTGAAATGGTTGGAGGTGGCAGTGGTAGAAACCTGAGCTGAGGCAAATGACTTGAGAGGGAGTAGCGTGGTGCAGGGCCACGGTGTCCCCACTGCTGTGCAAGGGCAGCGTGAAAGGAATAAATGATAGTCCCAAGCTGGAGAGGGATGGGGCCACACAGGTCCCATCTTCTCCTCCAGGTATAGCTGTACCACAGAGAGGAAGGCCATGAAATTGGAATGAAGTCTTTTAGCAGACGCTGGCCCCACGCTCCCCGTGAAGTGCACAGGCAGGGCTGTGCTGGGTAAACAGGCGGCTCCGGAGGCGCCAGGCAAGAAATCTCGATGGTCGACTGACGGATCTCGTCCCTGCTCAACCGCAACGGTGATTCATTAACATCAGTGACATCATCTCCAAAACTTCCACTTAGCAGAAGGCGATTCCCATCCAACACAAACGCTTTCTGTTGTATTAGACTTATGGATAATACAGCATGTTCCAGCTTTTATCTGCACAATTACTCATTTCCCCTCAGGGTCGGTCTGCCACTCCCATCTCTCCCTCCTCCAATGCTTTTCCATTCAAAAGCAGTGTTTAAAAATAAATGTAATTTTTTAAAACATTAGAAAGAAATGGAGTAGTCATTCTTGGTGAAGCGCAGGAGTACAGACACACGCTTCCATGCGGGCAGTGAGCTGAGTGTCATGGTTTCCACCTACATGATGTGGGACCTGCAAGTGTACGTATAGCGAGTAGCCAGAGGCAGCTGCGTGGGACAAGTGAACTCCTTTTACTGAAATATGGGATGATTTGAAAGTTTGGAAGACTATGGGCAGGATCTGCACTCGGCAGGCGCTCCTCCTCTTGCAGGCACCACGAAATGCTTGGCTACAGTCAGCTCGTTGAGCACTTGTGGTGCCCCATCCCTACCCGCATTCGCAGGCTGGGCTGCAGCTGGCAGAGTCCAGGCGTGACGTGGAGCCCCGGAGAGGCCGGCTGGAGCCTAAGTGGCAGAAACGAGCCCTGAAACATTCACCAGGAACTCTGTTCTCCCCATGTTTTGCAGACCCGACGGGGAGACTCAATGAGAGGGGCCTCAACCTTGGCCACGTCACCCACAGACCTCTCCCCTAGCTGACTACCACTCAGCACTTCTAAGGAAACATGATTTTATGGGGTTTTTTTCCATGGCAGTAGCTGGAGATCAAGATTAACATCCATATACACGTGTGGAGAAAGATGGTCACCGAGTCAGGGAACTTCTAAACCTGCTGAGCAGTGTTAATCTCCCGGGCTGGAGGACGTGGCTCCAGCCACACACCCCAGCTCTTTAACCTTCGAGATGTTTGAAAAGCACTGGTTCTGTTCCCAGAATGCAAAAAGATGGCACTCAATGAGTAAAGATGTACATTTCAGATGGAGAAGGAGCTATATTTATTTAGTCTCTGCTGTCCAGAGTTAGCAACGACCTCTCAGAGAGCTCATCTATCACGGCAGCCTTACCGTACCTTGTGCCGAGTCCATGCTGCTAATGAATTATGGACAAATGTGCATAAGCTACAATATTTACATGTTTCATTGACTGAATATATACAAGGAAGAAGAGGGAGCGGCTGTGTTCACATAGCACATATTTCCTGGTCCTCCTGCTGTAAAAAAATAAAACCACAGTCTTCTCACTGGAACTGACACTCAGTAACTGAGCCTATGAACAGTTTCCAGGGAGCAGCTGTGTGGGAGCTGAGAGCAGCACACAAGCGCTGCAGCATCTGGATTTAGCCTGGACGTCTGAGTAGCACAATCAAGAAAAAAATCCCCTTCCTCTAACTGCTTCTGACTGTACTGAGGGGAAACCACCTGCAAAGGGGACTCGCAATCAGAACAAATCTATCAGCACATACAGTGCCTTCCCTTACAAAATGGGAAAGAGCAAGCGAGCGAACAGGATCCAGCAGGAAAGCATCCTTGATCTCCTGCGGATCCGCTTCCGAGCAGCCAGGCTGCTGTTGTCTTGCTGGTTATCTTCAGCATCAGGCGCAGAAGCAGCAGCTGGACTCTCTGGCTGGCTCCCGTCTTGCTTGTGGCATCCGTGATGGGGCAGTGGGAACGGTTGCTCTTATCAGACAGATGCAGAGCTCTCGCAGGGTTCTCCTGAGCTCACATCAACAGCAGCCGCGTGTTAACACACGATTCCTGTCTGGGCTCTTCGTCTGCAACATGCCAGGTCCCTGCTGATGCTTATCTCACTGCTTACAGGGTTTGCCAGCAGAAAGGTTTATGCCTGATCCTGCTGGTGTTCACCTTTAACCAGGAGAACCTTCCTTCCCCTCTGCTTAATTCAGGCCATTTGCTCTTGAGGCAAAGACAGACAGCTGTGAAAAGTGCAAAGGAGCCTTGAGGAGGCTCTATCTGCCCACACGCTGTAGCCCTTGCACATACACACTCACACGGGGACCAGATGTGCTGCCAACTTCACACAGCTGGATGTGCAGCCTCCGTAACTTGGCACTTCAGAGAAGCTTTCCAAAGCTGGATAAACATCATCATTTATGGCCAGGAAGTCAGCTCATGAACATGCTCCATCACGTCCTAAAGTCTTTGCCAAGACTTCTTGCTCACCTCACCTCTGTCAAAGTGCTCATCCTGCCTTTCTGGGCAACAGGCACGAGAAACACAAGCAACAGGCATGTGCAGAAGAGAGAAGTTAAAATGAGAAGCGGAGACCTCCCAGACAGGCTGAGACACAACTGGGATTTTTAATAGGGCCGGGCCAATTTGCGTTCCTTGTCTCCCTCTATTTGCATTTCCTTGTGCTGTTGCTGTCACACTTCAGCATCTGAAGAGGCAGAACATGCGCAGAGGGACACACCGCGGCTCCTGCTCAGACGTGTCACACGGATTTTGGAAGGAATGATATATTTCTGACAGCCAGGGCTGATGACATGAAAGGACATTGTGTCCAAGTCCCACCTGCCTCTGCAACGCCTCTTGTCATGCAGCGTTATGGCAGGTATCGCCCTGCTGGCTCCGTGCTCCGCCAGGGCAGGAGGGGTGGGATGACGGCCCAGCAGTGCCCGCTTCGGTGGGAAGGCTGGACACAGCTGCTGCTGGAGCCTCGGAGAACGGCAGCGTTTCACCAATTACTCATTTTCTCAACTGAAAGTATCGTATTTCTGCTGACTTCTACATGCTCCTGGGCTTGCTAACAGGGCACAGCAATGCCATGAGAAGATTTTCTATTTACCGTAATCTGTCCTGATGTATCCCAAAGGGCTTTACAGATGTTATGTGCTGACTGCACAAAGCACCCAAGTAGGAAATGTTTTCTCCTCCCAGCAAGTGCGATCTGCTCTGGGTGAAATGCAACAGCTGCTGACGAACATGTGCTGCAACATTAGAGCACGCTTTGGGGCCAAGAGCAAAGATGCCAAACGCATCCAAATGAGAGTGGAGGAGGGGAATTCTGGGAGGCAGAGAGTTGTCAGCAGAAGTGGCACCGAACAAGGTTTCCACCTCAACCTTCCCTCCCTTCCTGGAGAGCCCTGAGCCATCGATATACCCAAGAAATGTCAGGACGCTTCCATGTTAAAGAATCACTTTGCACCATGAAGTCATTTTGTCCTGGTACATGGGTGCACTGTGCATCCAGCGACACCAAAGTCTAAAACAAAACCAAGGACCTGTACATTCAAATATCTGTGAACTTACTAACACATACTTGCTTTTCAATACATCTTTGTTTTAACACTTAGCAGCTTTTAGCCTTGGCTGGGACTCACTGGAATTTTATTTTAGAAGATCCAAAAGCTCTACATGATCCTGATGAGAAAGAAATATAAGCTTCCCTCGTCCAGCTGAATCTACCCATCCCTTTCATAAAGGCAACATTCAGGCTGCAAACAGATGGCCAAGAAGCAACACTTTCATGGTTTGAAGCAGCTCTTTGGCATTCTAAGTTGCCAAGACGGATGGGAAGAGTCTCATGAGCCAAATGTAACTGCTTTGCACACTCTCGGTCTTTTGCAAAGAGTAGTTTAGCTACGTACATGTTATGAGTAGAAGTGGACAGTGGAGTCGGGTTTCTTGGGAGACCATCTATTTATGAGCACTGTCCCAATTCGTAAGAAGCCACCTGGGAAGCAAGAGACTTCTCTGAACAAGTTCAGACACCAGCCCTGGGCTTTGATAAGAAACTTCCATGTCCAACACCAGTGTTGGCTTTGCATACCTACCCTCCCATTCCAGCACTCTGCTCCCATGGGGATGGCAAAGTTGTGGGCAGGGAAACCAGACCAGGGAGCTGATCTGGCTGAAAAATAGCCCGACAAAAACATTTGGGTTTTGCTACTTTGGCAGGACAATTTTCTGGTTCATTCTCAGGGCAGGGCCGTGAACAACAGTGCTGGCACAGTTACGAGCTCAGGACAGGACACAAGCCACACTGGCATCTTTCACTCCTAGCATAACAATTCAAATGCTTTTACACAGAGCTGGGACTTTGAAAAACATACCTGTAAGGGTCACTGGGGTCTTTGGCATCACAGACGTCTGCATGGCCATGGCAGACACAGCGCCCTCCAATGCTGATGTCTTTGATGCTGTAGTAGTACTGGAGGGCACAAGAAAGTTTGGCCATTAACATCTCTACGAATAAGCTTCACGACTGCCCTGCTCAGAATTCAGCAGGACTTTATCTAGTAAAATGATGCGTCAGAACATGCCCCTTACAGTCACAAGCTCGACCCTGTAGGCTGCAATATCTGCCTATGTTAAGACCCGCTGCCACTAACAGAGCCCATCAGTCAGAAGCTGGGTCTCCCAGCACAGCCAGAAAGCCACATGTGGCACAGGAGGTGTTTCCCAGTTTCACGCTGTTGGTGCTAAGCACAGCTCTTCCCAAGCAGCCTCCAGCTCCAGCCACGGCAGCAGCGGCATCCGCTGCAGACGCCTTCAGCTTGGGGAGTACAAGTACAGAGAGAGGAAATCCCCACGGGCAACATCCAGGGATGTCTTCTCCCCGGAGGTGGCACACACAGCCCTCAAACACTTCCAACGCAGCAAGAGGTATCAAGGCCTGTCTTACCCTCCTTGTCACTGTAGGGTCCCTTAAGGCTTTGCCCATGAGGTGCCCGAGGAGGGTGTTTGTCTGCAGGAAGCGCAGTCTGATGTTGGTGGCTTTTGTGAAATTCCGCAGGAGAGGAGAGTAGGAGAAGTTCATGGCTCCTGGGCGCCCATTTACCAGAGAGACAACAATCTGGGAATGCAAGGAGGGAAATCAAATTGGCGTAATCCTCTGAAGTGGGAAGAAACTAATCTCTCCCACGGCCAAACTCAATCTTTACCTCCCCACAAGACGACTGAATCAGTTCCCTGCCAGTCTCATCTGTTTTAACAGAGTAATTCAGGTGGCACCCAAAAGTCAAAGGGGAACCAATGAATAAGAGCAATGAATAACCCTGGAAACTCCAGGAGATAAAAACGTGCAACTGCTCACCTCCCCATTTTCTAAAGGCACAATCCGTGAGTATTCAGTAGTGCAGATGGCATGGTCATCCTTGGTGATACGATCCACGGTTTGCAGTCCAAACTTCTCAATGCAGTCCCTCTTGGAAGCTGATCACCAACCAGAGATGAGAGCAGTAAGAGAAAAGGAACAATTCAGAGCCCTGGATTGATTTTCCCACACTGACCAAGAGGAGAGAAGGGTCTATACTTTTTGTTAAGCATTCACTATATACAGGTTGCTTTGTATCATAAACTCTGTCCTCGCTAACGTACACACACTCCACCAAGGGAGGGAGTCACTATGACAGTAATAGGCACGGTCAGAAAATCCCCCAAACCACCTCATGTCAGTGAATGAGGAAAGTGAGAACGGCCACTGTGACCACCTGCAGGGAAACCCACCCCTTAATTTTGCCATTAAATCTTACAGTTTAACCAGTTTGAGCTCTAACCCCGGGCTGAATTTGTTGCCTTACTGGCACTGTATTTGCTACCCTGCTTCTGCTGACCTGAGGAAGGGCTGTTTGCTGCTAGAGCTCTGCCCCTGCTGTAGGAGCCTCAGCTTCTTGGGTAACTCCCAAAGAGCGAGCCAGCACAGAACCGCACCAGAGTGACCACAAGCCATGGCCACCACTGCGCCATCTCCCATCGGGCAGGTGGACACACAGGGGTGGGGAGGGGGCTTTGCAGAGCGACTGCCTGCAGGACATCTTCTCCCACCGTACTCTGAACTCTGCAACTGCTCTTAAACAAATGCTACAAAACAGAAATGCCAAAACCGCCCAGAACCACCCCTTGGGGACAGCAATCGAGGGCTTAAGTGGCACTAAGTGGCAATGCAAGGCTGGCTAAAGCCAGGGGACAAGCACGGCCAGGCAGTCACACTGCTGTCCCTGCAACCTGCTTTGGGGACACTGCGTGCCAAGAGCCTCCTTGCAACTGTAGGAATGTCCTGGTTCCCTGCGCAGCCGCTCCTGCAAGCCCAGCACCCTCGTCCCCAGAGTGTCTGACATCCCTGTGCCGGCAGAGCCAACCAAAGCCCAGTGAAGGCGCTGGGGCAGTTCAGGACCTGATTGTGCAGGGTGGGGAGCACCCACATCCACCCATGCAAAAGCCTTCACGGGGCCACTCTCAGGCCACTCTCTGGGGCTGCTTCCCCAGGGAAGAACCTGGGACAAAGGCTCCTGCTCCTTCCCACTCCGGTTTCAGCCGCGCCAGGAGCTCTCAGCAGCACATGCTGAAGCACACATCGCTGCACCGCTCCTGAGGGTGTTTCCATGGGGAGAACAGGGAGGAAAATGCAGCCAACACAACCTGCTGCTCCTGCCAGTGCTGCTCAGCTCAGGCAGGGAGCTGATGGGGAAACGTTAGCCTAATTTATGGGAATAATACGCCAAAATCTGTTGCAATGTGCCTCCAGGAGGCATGCTCCTCACTCCACGTGCTGCACCGGTAGGCTAAGCCAGGCAGGAGGAGGAGGAAGGGGGGAACATGAAGAGCTTCTGCCTCCCCTGCCTTCACCTCTGGCTTGCACCCGCCCACACCTCATCTCCAGCAACGTGGCCTCGCTCCATGAAACACTGTTCTGGCAACAGCAGGAGCTCAGTTGCATCCACAGGAAGGTGGTGTGGAAACATTTAACACCAGGTCTCTGGCCGCCAAGCTTTGCTTCACCAGGTGCTTTTTTAAAGGCAATTCATTCTGAAGCCCCAGGCGAGGAGCCTGTCACCACTGGCTCGAGATGATTGATTTCCGGAGCACTGCCATGGCTGGACATGGAGACAGGATGCTCAGCAAGAACAGCTACTCGGGAAAACCAAAAATCTCCTCTAGTTATTGCAAATCTATAGAAGCAGCCAGGCACTCTGTAAGCTAAAACACAGTAACCCATCGGCCTTAAACCACAGAGCAGGAGAACCTACCCTCAAGGTGGAAAAGGACGGAGCTCGCTCGGACTATGGCTGCCTTCCCCTCCGCGGTGGCATTGCCCAGCAAAACGAGACAAAACGGGCTAATCCCGCACAGACGCTGAGCTGGGGCAGGCAAGGCTCTGCGGGGCTGGACGGACAGCTGGCACCAGGCATCTTTCACCTCCTGTCCCCATTTGAAACGCTGTGTGGGGAACCCTTCACGTGGATAAACACCAGCATAAATCTCTCCCCAGCGCTCCCACTTCTCCTTTGGTGGCCGAGGAAAGTGCGGTGCCTCCCCGCCGCGGTGCAGGGAGGATTCGCATTGCCCCGGTCCCTCCCAGCCCCTTCTCCCCAAGGAGAGCCCGTCAGCTGCACCGAGAGATGCTTTCCACGACAGTCATTTCTTCCCTCCTCCCGCAGCGCTAAGCCCAAAAGCATTTCGGCAGCCTGGCTGGGGGGCTTGGGGCAGCCTGGGGAACCGGACACCTCCCACGCCGAGCGGGGCTCCAGGGGCAGCGCGGGGACGGTGTCACCCAGGGCAAGGCTCGCTGGCGTCTCTGGAGAACACTTACATTTCTGCTGGCTGCTTTTAACCCTCTCACCGAACAGACCAGTGTTTTTATTAGACCACCTACAGAATTCCCCATGTCAAAAATAAACCTCCGCAAAGGACTTCTTGTGCTAGCAAATCTGGCAGGTTTTGGAGCAGCCGCCTCTTTATTTCCATGGGAATTTTCCACTGGGCTGTGTCACTGCATGTCACGTCTGAAGGGGGGGCGGTAACATGGTGGATGGGATGCGGGTGGGAAGAGGACTCCGGGCGTTGCAGTGTTGGCATTACATGCAGGAACAAGCAAGTGGGGCAAGAGCTTCCCGCTCAGCCCCAGAGCGGGCAATAAAGTGACCGCAACGAGCCCCATGAGAGGCTACAGAGCTGGAAGGGAAATTCTCAGAGAAAATTTAAAAAAGGCAAAGCAGGCGATTTGACAGCAGTAATTCCCCACCAGCACACAAAAGGGAGGGAAAACATCCACCCCGGAGAGGAGCTACAACACTAAGGCAACAGAGCGGGGGAAATATCTGCAGCTCCTTCTCGCGAAAAGGTAAAGCACAGGCTGACAGGTACGGCAGAAATACGAGCCTTTAGAGGCAGACCAGGGTGAGGCCTCGGAGTGCTCCCAGGTCCTTTCTTGCCAGGTTTTAAGCTCTGGCTGTAGATCTTAACTCACATTTTCTCCCAGTTACTGCTGCTGCTTCTGGGGGAGGCTGGTGGTTAACAAGTTTCTCAGCATCTGGCTACCCAACGGACCCTTTGGGAGAAGAGTGTTGTAGAACCAGCTGTTTCTGAAGGGATCAGGCTTTCATCAGAGAACGGGGAAGTCAAACGCAGAGCCTGGATCCCTGCAGCCACCCTTTCCAGCTGTTTCTGATCCCACCTTGCACAGCAGCAGGATGGCCCCCGCACAAGCTGTATCTGATCTCCAGTACTGATAAGCGCAAGGGGATTGTTTTCTGCCTCCAGACTTTTCTGTTCCAGCAGCCACTTGAAAGTGAGCTGTTGGTTTGCTTCTGGAGGAGCTGAAATGTGCCAGTCTGGATGCAGCCCAGGGCAGACAGACACAGAGAGGAGGGCAGGGAGGAGACAATACGAAATCTCACGTTCCAGATCTAGATCAGCAATGCCCAACCATTGATGCTGGTGCCAACTTTGGCATTCACAGAGATTTGTGTGGGCACCAATGATAATACGTTAAAAAATACAGGTAGTCCCAGAGAGCAATAAAGTTCTCCTGCTCTGAGGAGCACCACAACGTCACCCAGCTCTGATCTGAGCTTCAACTCCTGCAGCATCACTGGGCAGAAGAAACAGAGAACATGCACCACATCACAGCAACGACACAGAAACAACTCCAAGCCCAGCCCAGGACTTGCCCAAAGAGCTGTCTTCACTGTGGCCTCGCTGCCTGGCACTAAGCTGCAGCTCTCTTGTAACACTGCAATACTCACAGGCAAAGTACTGCCAGGGCTCGTAGGTAAGGCCAAAGTCGGTAGATCGCTCCAGCACCCAGAGGTCAGGACGCGGGGAATTGGCAAATTTGATGAGGACATAGGCCACGTGGAAGAGCTGAAAGAAAGGAACACAGAGTTAGTTGGCTGCTCAAGGCATCATGAAAACCAGGGAGAGCTTAGTGGTATTCAAGCCGAATAAACGAGCTGGCGCTTTGCAGATCCTGCTGCTCACAAAGCAGCTTGCAGAGCAAAATCTTCCGTATCTAAAAGGATCGTGATAAAACGCGGCTGCTGGAGAGAGAGAGATTAGGGAGCTCAGCTCTCACCGGTCCGAATGCAAACAAAACACAGACTTCGTGGCTCTGGGCTGTACTCGGGAGGTTGTGCTGGGCAACACCTTCGACTTAGCCTCGGCCCGAGCAGGCACCACTATAAACCAGTGCCACTGACCTACCAAAGCCCTACCGAGGGAATATTGTCCTGCCTTGGCAAGGCAAAGCTTGTCCCCTGCCCCAAACTCCGCAAGGTCATCATGAAAAGCTGCTAAGTGCTATGAAGCTGTTCTGGGGGACTTGGTTTTTTGGGCTGTTCTTGGGGTAAGAGGTGACACCCGGGAGTTTATACGTATGCCAGCCTGGGAACATCCAACGGCACCTCGCATACAGTATCACAAAATCCTTGTTTGGTTGGTTTTTTTAAAGGCTGTCTACAGGGCAGCCCTGCTTCAACGCACAACCTGTATTTTTAAGTTGGTTGCAGAAAATCCCCAGCACAGCTCCTCTTCCCGGGGTGGCTCCGGGAGGGGAGAGCAGGAGACCCACTTGGCTTCAGCACAGCTCTGACACTGGGCTGCTCCCATTTGTCCAGACACCAACATGTGTGCACACACCCTTGCCAAGAATAAAATAAACGTACTTTTTAAAAGAGCTAAAATGTCAGTGTTAGAGAGAAACAAAAGCCCCAGCAGAATTTCCCTTCCCCGGCTGGCACGGGCTCGCTCCAAGAATCCCCACTCCATCATCCTGTCACAAAGTGATATTTAAAGGCAAATAAAGTTCTCTTATCAGAGAAAATTCCTAACGTCAAAAACAACCCAAAAGGGAGTTTAGTGCTTGAAAAGCGGAGATTTATAGCTCAGGAGTGCCTCCTCATACAAAGCTGGTGCTGTGCAGGCATACAGCCCCCAAAGACTAACAGGTTCCCAGAGGGACACTTCTAGCAGGGGAGGACCAGGGGGGCTCCGTGCCCATCTCAGCCCGCCCGCCCCAGCAATAACCCATGGCAGGAGGGCCAGGACAGCAGCCTGCACCTCAGCCCTACCCCAGCCACACACCTTGTCGAGCCAGGGGGCGAGTATTAATAACAACATGCCTCCAAAATAGCCCTGACAATCAATAGGAGACTTTTTAAGGGGAAAAAGAGAAAAGGAAGAGGCATTTAAATCTACCAAGGCATCCATAAAGCACGCATCTTGCTATGCTCATTCAGGCGAGGGGGCTGAGCGCTGCCCTGTGGGTCTGGAGCAAGAGGAGGGGTGCAGCCCTGCGGAGTGGCACCAGCTCAGGCTCCTCCTTGGCAGGACACGCAGACAAAAAGTTCCTCAGGCTCCTGCGCTCCTCTGGCTCCGGGGCAGCCTCTCCTCCACGCATCGGGAATTGCGCTGGTTCCCACCGCAGGCTGGTGGCACCCGGACTTACGCCTGGGTGTAGGCTAAGGGGGCTGGAGAGAGATGCTCGGGGAGGAGTGAACTAGATCCAGCTGGGAAATCTGCGTGATCCTGAAGCACAGCAGGTCAGAGGCCGTTCTCCAGCTGTGAATGGGCAGGACAATGGGATTTGTCACCAGTCTCAGGTTTTGCGCTGGTAAGGACTGGTGCCATCCAGAATTAAGAAATCAAAGCGATCACCTACCACAGTTCCCTACTGCCAAAAGATTTGTGGGCCCAATCAAGGGGTAAACTGACATCATTTTCAAGTTGCTAAAACCTGAGGAAAAACAGGCCTGAATGCCACCTTTAATTCCCCTCTGCAACCTACGTGTTGTCAAAGCATACGAGACTCAGCTTTTTTGGAGAAGCAGCATTTTCTGCCCGCTTACACTCCCAACGGAGCTGTTATTTGTTAGGGAAGCCCAAGAGGCTTCAGCTCCAGCAGCTGCTTTCTCTGCAGGACCAGTTCTCACAGCTCAACATCTGCCTCTTGGCATGGGAACAGGGCCGAGTACCAGCCAGTGAAGTTACATCTTCCCTCCACTGTAAATCCTCCTCCGGCTTTATTCTACAGGGAATAAATAAGTGCTCCTGCTGGAATCTGGCATAGCCTTTAGCCGGACAAAATTCACTGCACCTCCAGCATTACCTGCACGCGTTCTGGTCTCTGGGAGAGTCTGAATGAACAGCAACCACAAACATAAAATTAGAAATACGAAGCATATCCCTATCTTCTGCATTTATCTTTCTGCAGAGCCAGCTATGAGTTTATAGTAAGTAAATCTCACGGATCTTCTGGGCAGTCCTCCTCGCTGTGCAGTTTGATGCTGGAAATAAATGTTCCTGATTAAATATCCTCGAGTCTAAACTCCTCACACGCTTCTAGCTCTCAGAAGACCCCTGCCTCTGGAGAGCGGGGGTTACGGCCCAGTCACATTGGTGTGTGGTGAGAGCTGGGTTTTGCACGAGCACTGAAGCTTGATGCAAAACCAAGCCTAGGGCTCAGTGCTTTAAAGTGAAAATAATAGCCAAAAAAAGAACTAGTCCTGCTGGTTGCAAGCCCTGGGACAGGGTTGTGGCGGGGTCGGGCAGCACACAGGCTCCTGCCCTGCCAGAGCCCTCTCTGGCTGAAAGACGATGATGTAGCTGGTTTCAGTATATTTTAAGTCAGGGAAGATGTGCGTTTGTGCATGTACACACATGTACACACACTGGGCACTGGGGAGAGCTCCTGTGCTTGCTGGGAGCTCTCTGAAAGGCCAGTCCCACCCCCCCTGGCAGGGTGAAATATCCAAGACCAGGGCTTTTTATCCTTTATTGCTGCTTTTCATAGGCTAGAACAAGAACCTCTGGGTTCTTGCTGGATATTGCTGGATCAGACGCACTATTACAGCTGAAGCCCAGTTTGGATATCCCTATCCCGCTCTAAGCCAAACACAACCCATCACTGGCACTGCTGCGTGCTGTTAGACTGCTGATGAGTTTTATCCCAGTCGTGACCGCAATTTTGGGACACAAAGCCAGCCAATATCACACACCCCCTCCCCTGCAGCACGTAAGAGTTAGGGTCATTCCTACATGGAGCACAGAAAATATTCATGAGTCTGTGACCGCAGTGAATCCGATGCTGGAACAGGACCTGCATCCTAGTATTCAGAGAAATTTTTGTCACATTTGGCGAGTCCCCTGCCCCTCCATGCACCATCCTTATCTTGCAGAATATCACAGCCTGTCGGAATAAATAAAGGCAAATTGCCTGCTTCAAGTGCATATGCTGAGAAAACTCAAGAGAGATACAAAGACAGAGCAGTAGCTCTATAAATAGAGCTGGCAGAAAAGCCAGACTTTTCATTCCATGTTTAGTTCCAGTACAGTTCTGCCCAACCAATATCGCAAGAGAAACGGTTGGGTTTTTTTCCAAAGCCTTTATTTAGCTCCTATTATCAGTCAGATGAATAAAATTCTCTATGCTCCCAGCCTCCTAGGCAATTTTTTTCCCCTTCTCCACGGAGGAAGGAGGTGAAGCAGCACATTTGATGCACGCACTTGTCTCCTGGCAGGTCCCTCACTCTCACCACCTCTGAAAGTGTGCCAGGTACAACTCAACCCCCCACCATCGCCTGGGATTTCACGAAACAAGTTTTCAGCCAGGAAATTCTGACAGGAGTATTTTAATTAGCAACAAACTTTCTTTGAAAATAGCAACATCCCTACATCTAGCTGACATTGCTGTTAGTGGTTTTGAAGCACGTTTCCTTAGTAACAATCATTTGTGGCTGCCCCAGTGCCTGGAAGGATGGAGCAAGACCCAGAGCCCAGAGAGGAAGATGGGGATGAGGGCATTTCCTCCATCTCCCACCCACTGCATCCCTTTGCATGGTTGGATGGTGGGCAGCTTTATCCAGCACCAAAATCTCATGAAAATATAATTCTGATTACTGCCCAGTGTGGCAGTGCAGAGATTTGAAGAGTAAAAGCAGGACCCGGAGAGGAAAGAGAAACTCGGCCGCTTTTGGAGCAGCATGTTCTCTGTCCATCCGTCCTCCTGCATGAGCTGCACGCAATCACAAATTTGCACATTTCTCCTCTATTTCCTCCCTCGAGACACTGATTTCAGTTTTCCAGCTCTGGGAGACACATGTGGAAACAAGACAGCAAGCTGGACCCAGCCACATCCCGTGTTCCTTTGGTGAGGGATTTTTGGTGAAGCCTCACTGATATTCCTCCAAGGTGCCACAAAGCCATACGGTAGCATTCAATAAGCAAAACGGGTCTTCACATTGTTGAAATATTGGCAACTACATTTTGATAAACAGCAAGAGAGGTCCTTTTTTGCTCCTCTGACAGCAGGTTATGTTGGCCGGGAGCAATGCGCAGCTCTACTCCCATCCCCGGAGTGCGCAGGAGTAGTTTATATAGTAAACCACTCTCTAATTTTCTGTAGGACAGATTTATTACCTTTGGCATTGACTTATTAAAATAGCACCATGTAAAAACAAAGCAGTTCATCTCTTCCTAACCGCTGCTAAATATCCCCGTGGAGCACGCGTGTGGATATAGCATTACCAACGCTGCTTGGGATTTCCTGGAAGGATCGGATGGACCGGGTGAGCAGGTGCGGCTCAACGGCGCGGCGCACGGGCAATAAATCTCAGTCCTTAGGGGCACAGGAGGCCTCCTGGACACACACAGCATGGCCGGGAGCGGTGGCCAGCCCAAAGGGCTCAGCACACGCAGAGCTGGCACCTGCGGCATTTCGGGGCATAGTGCACCCCAGTCTGGGTCACTGCACAGCAGCTCCAGACATCCGCAACACCTGGACCGAAGCAGGGAAAAATCCAGGTGGACCATTTCAGAACCACTGTGGAAAGTGGTGTTTGGGGTTTTTTTTGTTGTTGTTTAATTTTTCCCTGATGCTTTTGCATCCTTGGTCCAACTGCCTTGGTCCAAGACTGCAGCCCACCCGGAAGAGGTGGCAGAGGCCAGCGCCTGGATGGGGTTATCGGGCCCCAGCCCCAGGGAAACGCAGCTCCCTGGGAGCATGGGTCACCTCTGTCCGCAGCCCCCGTGGGCACCAGCGTCCAGGCAAGTGGCTGCCCAGCTCCCACGGGCACAGTGAGCGCTCGTCAGGCTTGGAAACGCTCAGCAGCGCTGGCACCGCATCCGCTCTTCCCAGCAGAAGCTAAAGTTAACAAAGTGATCAAGCCCCTTCACGCACCCCGCAAACAAGTATGTGGAAGGTGAAAAAGCCCTGGAAAGCCAGAGAGCTTCTGACTTGCTTTGAATTTCTCGAGGTCAGTGATCTCCCCCTTTTGCACTCTTTGCCTGTAATCATTTATTCTCATTGAAGAAATGGCTTTACTCATTAACAGCCCGACTGTCCCCCTGCCGAGCTTCTGCTGTCTTACAGCAGATTTATTTCTTCCTAGCCCATACATCAGAATCCCTTATTAAAATCTCTCACATTTAGCTGCTGGTAAGTACGTGCCTGCCTTTTATTTCCAATCACAGGAACTATTTCAACCCTTCTAGGCAATAAAAAAAGGCACTTCCCCTCCAAGCAGGCATGGCTTTTTATCCAGTCACTTTTTATAAAATACTCAAGTCCCTGAGACCAAACAAACCCCCCACAAAAAAGGCACAAAAGTCAATGTTTGAAAGATGGGTGTGTAGCGAAACCGCACACTCTGCCCGTTTCCCTCTCTTGCTCCCAGCACCTCCTGCCTCTTTTTCGTCTGTGTGTCAAGACTTCACTCATAAAAATGAACAGTTTTTTCCAAATTATTCATGCAGGGTCACAGGGTTCTGAATGAGATGTTCCCACACACTTGTATCCTGACATTTTGATAGCCAAGTTTTAGAATAAAACACCCATCCCCTTTCACCACCTGCAGAGTCTGTCCCAACTCATCACACCCATGCTCAGAAACCCTTCTGCGTGCCCCACGCCTCTCGGAGAGAAACCAGAGCTGCCTGCCCAGCTTGGCTCTTATCTTCCTCCAGAAAGGCTGGGGCAAGGCAGACCCTGGGGGGCAGCCGCTGCAGGAGGTGACAGCCAGCCCTTGGTGTCCTGCTCCAGAGGCAGAGCCCTGCGCGGACCCCAGCCCGGGACCGCTGGAGGAGGGGACCGAACTGCAAAGCTGTAATTACTCAGCCATCTCTGCAGGGCTGGGGAGGGCAGCGAGCACCGAGACTCGAGGAAAGGGAAGGGACTGAGTTTTGCACCAACCCATTTCCAATTTATTTTTTTTTTCCTCAAAAATCAAGAGTTTTATTGAGGGAGATCAAAGAAAACACTCTCCTGGAAACTGAAGATTCAGAACTACCAGCCAGCGTGAAACCTGCTCAGCGTCATAACTCACAGCAACCCAACACTTTACAATACTGTTTTCTAAACAGCGCCTGTTCCCTAAGCAGCTTGGCTTTGGTGAATGGCTGATAAAGCATTTTCCACAAAGGATTTTTTCTTTAAACACCACTTCTGAGAAGGATTTGGCTCGTTCACTGATTTCACACACAGCCCTGCTTTATCTTCACAGCATCCTCCTGTGCGAGTTGTCCCTCCCCAGCCAGCACCACACACACCTCCTGCCAAAAGTCCTTGGGGGACCAAATCTGTGGCACTTGGCGCAAGCCAGGACAGAGCAGGGCCATCGCTTGTGGCTCAGCATGTCTGGATGGTGCTGCATTGAAGATTTGGGTAGCCAAGTTTTAGAAATGACCACCAACAGAGGGGCAGCAAGAACCTGATACGCAGCAGGTTCAGCCAGCTGATGCTAAGGAGCAGAAAGGCACGGAGGGGTGTGGGCAGGACACAGGACTTGGGGAGAATCCCGTTAAATCCGTGCCTGCCTGGCACTGCAAACAGCAAGTGCCACACAGCTACGGGTGCAGCGTTCAGGGGGTGCTGACACACCAACCTCTACACACTCAAACACAAGGCTAAACCCCAGCAAGTGGGGGCCCGTCTGAATTGAGAATCGACCCTTTCTGTGCTTGCCCAACAGCCACCAAGTGCCACTTACTGAAGCCAGTCGTGCCCAAAGCAGGCGTAGGTAACCGGAGGTGTCACAGCAGAGCAAAACACGTCCAGCACAGAAGGGATGGCTGGAATTCCTCGGGATGAGGCTTCAGTCACTTACAGATAAGGACTTTGCTCACACCAGGCTCTCACTTAGGAGATATCCTGCACTTCTTTCTAGGTTGCTGGGAGAAGAGCAAAGTAACTCCTTAGAGACAAGACTTAAATATTTGTCTTTTAGCCCAAACTTGAACTAGCACGCCCTCAGGAAAGGGCTAAGTGGGCTCTCCTGCCACCACACGCAGACAGCCTCGGGCAGCCCACAAAGGGGGACAGGGCTCCCAGCCCGGGGGCAGCCTGAGGCCACAGAAGTGGAGAGGAGTCCCGAGGACTGCGACCCTCCCCAGGTGCTTCAATCCTCTTGCAAACACCAGCAGAAGCCCAGCACGATGGTGGCTGTAAAGATGCCCTTAAAACTTCCTAATGCTTCAGAGATAAGACATGGTACCTATATTCAGGATTTCAGAGTCTCAGAGTATTTACCTGGAGGTGTCAATTGTCTCTGTTAAATGCTTCTAGGAATGTTTTCTGGGAGTCAGGTGTTCTGGGAAAGTATCAGCATGGTAATCAATCGCTGGCAGGATTAGCGGCACTTCATACCAGCTTCTTCCAAAGGGTTGCGTTCCTCCCAGTAAAATAAGGCATTACTTGAAAAGAGGGGTAAGAAAGAAAGGGAGTGAAAGAAGAAAACTGGAAAATGAACGTCAGTCTCTGGGCTCACGGAGGCACAAGGGCACCAACAGCCAGGGAGGCTTCCACAGCCCCAGCTGTGAGACACCGTGGGCTTGTGCCGCGCTGCCTGAGGTGCAGAAGCGAAGAAGCCGAACAGCCCAAAAGCAGCTCCATGTAGCCAGGCGAGCAATGAGCAGGTGCTCCAGAAAGACTTGGTACTGCAGAGGAATTTAACTGGAAGCCACTCAAATCCAGACAAACAAATCTAGCCACCTACATGATGATGGCTTTGAGCAGGAAAAACCCCACGTTGTTCTTGGGGTTGATTTTCAAAGCCCCTCGGTGCATTGCCTTAATTCTCCTCCCTTGAAATAACAGGGGTCTGCAACTAATTTTAGCAAAACAAAAACTACACCAGCAAAGACTCTAGTAATCCCAAAACATACAGAAAAGCGTGCTTTTCTATAAATAGAAAAACGAGGGAGTTCCTGCTCGCTATTACTAACTGGTGTGCTTGCATCCTAACTCTGAAATTGCTAAGAAAAAGCATGACTTGAGGGTTTTAATCTGACAGCAGTTATTCGAGACAGCAAGAAGCAGCAGCCTCTTCAGGCACCGTCAGTTCTCACATAGGGAGAGAATTATATTTTTTTTTTAACGCTGAAAAACCCAACCTACCTCTTTACCACATTATTCCTTAAAGTTTTTCTCTGTGAATTTCAGCACATTTCTAAAACAGCCTCTTGCATGCAAAATCTGTCAGCTAGTAGAATTCAGGGCATCTATATTGCGTTAGATGAAGTAGTAAATAAATGAAAACAATAAAGTGAGATCTCTGAGGGCAAGTCTTTTTGAGCTATTACTTCAAAATGGTGATTAATAGACAACAAGCCTTCTCTTATTTTCTTATGTCATGGCAACAGATGGAAGACAAAAGCAATTTATAATCCAAGCAAAGAACAGCAATGGAGGACCCAATGGGCAGATGCGGCTTTATTTGTGCCCCACAAGTCTCAGAGATATACTTTTCCTAATGGGAAAAAACTGACTCAGTTTTTAATGCCAGCTAGACTTCAAGAGGCTAAAAAAAATTCTCCTTGGAGCATCCCACGCTACTGTGGCAAATCTTAGACAATGAACACGTGCCCAAGCTGGAAGGACATGGCCGGTCCCCGTGCCCAGGGTGAAGGACTCGGTGCCTCACGGTGAGCTCCAGCAGGGCACTGCTCTGCAAGCACACCCTTCCAGTCCACTTCACTCCGCACCCGTCTGGGTCATCCTCCAATGCCCCTGTCCACAGGGACAACCCCCCGCAAGAGCGGCTGACCCTGACGCCGCCTTTGCTCAGGGAACATGCTTACACCGATATATGAAGAACATCAACCAGTTGCTTTGCAAAGGAAGACTTGAACAACAGACAGTACGCATGTACGAAGGAGAGGATGGCACAGGATTGTTGCCACAACCTTTCCCCACGTGGCTAAAAACCCCATCTATCCATTACTTCTTGCTGTGCAGAGGGGAGAAGGTCCAACTTCAGAGAAAAACCTGTCCCTCTTCCCCAGCGACTGACCATCTCTGCAGACAAAGCTCTAGCAGGGCTGGAGGAGAGCCCAGCCCAGCTCCTACCTACTGCCAGACCATCCCAGCGGCTGAAGATACAGTCTGTCAGTGCTCCCGGGGCATCCACTCCCGGGACAGAGAAAGAACAGGCTTGAAGTCAAGAGCTGTAATACTTTTAATAAAGATGGCCCTGCCTGGTACCTCCTCTTTATCAACATGCCGTCTAACAGTGTAGAAACCATGACCTTGAGCACAGGGAAAAGAAAGGATTCCATTAAAAGACCACGGTCGTCCCTCTACCAGCCAAGGATGACATCACCACGAGAGGACTTCGCCAAGAGTTTGCCAGTCAGAGCTCAGCACGGCTCCCGATCTTTCTCATTTCCTCCGAGTATAATTTAACAGCTCTCAGTTAATTTGGTTAACTGTCCACCCAGCTGCATGCGTGCCGAGAGGTGGAGAATAAAGCGTCCAGTCATGGATTGTTTGCTTTTAAAACATATAGAAGGAATCCGTGACTTTGGCAGCAATTGTGACGAAAGCAAGTCATTAAAACATGGCACATTCCAGAGCCAGATGTATGGGCACAGCTGGGAGACAGCGCAGGCCCAGGGTCCAGCGCAGCAGAGCTCAAAGCCTCTGGTGGACTCGGGTCCTTCGGGCTGGGCCCAGGCTGCAGCCCCTTCTCCATGAACCTTCCTGGGAGGAGGCCTGGGAGAGACGAGGGGCTCTTCTGATCCCCGCTCTTGCAAGCCCAGCCCCAGTTCGGGCAGACACAATACAGTTCGCGAGATGCAAAGTGTTTGTGTCCTTATAAATAAAAGCCAAGGCAAAGCTTAAGGGGTCTGCGAGCAGAGCTGCCTCCCCCGATCCAAGGGCTCCCACACAACCAGGCAGGAATTTCAGCGTGCATTGGGCCAAAATTCCTCAACTTCCTCCAAACAGCAAACAGCTCCTCACTAAGAAATCTGGGCTGACCTTTCATACTGCTTCATTTCTTCTGCTCCGCAATTAAAAAGCGGCAGCAGCACAGCACGGCCGTGAATTTTTGCACAGCGTCTGTATGGAAACAGTGCGGGTCACTGACGATCAGCTCGGGAGTGCTGAAGTAAATCGCTGTGTGGCACAGTACGTGGCACCTACATCGTCCTGACGATGTCCAAGCTCAGCGAATACCATTTACGGTTAAATTACACCCCAATAAAGACGGGGTGCCTACCAATGCGGTACCCCTGAAGGCATTTCAAGCCAAGCAAAGAAATTGGCACAGTTGGAAAGGAGAGCCCACCTGGTCCTCACTTTGGGTCCAAACCGAGCAGGAAGGTAGATAGCCCGAGCCGTCTCGCAAGCTCCTATGAGGTGTAACACTTCATGAGTTTCAAAACCATCCTTCAAGGCAGGATTTTGGTTTGGAAGTGTCTTAAACCCCCTGGAGCCAGCATGACCCTGCAAACACTTCCTATAGCTCATGGTATCTCCCCATCATCCCTCTGCCTTCAACACCTCCCGAACCCAGGCAGTTAGAGAAAGAAACCTGCAACGCAGGCAGGCAGGAGACCTCTCTCCATTGGGTTAACAAACCCCTAATGATACAACGCCAACTTCCCAACAGGCTGGGGTGGGAGGGTAGAAAACCAAGAAAACCAAGACAAAATGCACAGTGTTGAATTTCCCCTCTTTGTCAAAGTGTCAGACGTCACAAGATGGATTTTCGTGGAACAAGAACGCAGGGGAGGAAAAGCTGAGGGGGGTACATGAGAGACCTGGTGGTTTAGCCCAGGTACAAAAGCAAAATCCTGTAAACAGATGAAGATCTAAAAAATGGAAGTCCAGTGAAGTAATATACATGATGTCATACAGCTCTGAACCTAATTAACTTGTATCTAACAGGTGGCCCAAGTTAAACTAGAAGCTGTTCCAGGTACACCACGAGCCAAGCTGGCTGTGCAGAGGGGTTGGTGAGAAAATCAAGCATCCTGACTGGCAAGAAGTTCAGATTTCCTTGAACTTTCCAGTCTGCCAGTTCACCCGTGTTCTCTGAAGTGCATTATCTCCGCTTCCAGGGTCTACTCCAGCCTTTTATTGTCATCTTATCTCCAGCCTCTTCCTGCCCCAGCTTCAAAAAGAACATTTAACATCACAGAACAATATGAATCAGCTAAGGAAAAAAAAAAAAAGGTATATATACACCAGTCTAAACTCTTTGGCAACCTGGCTATGCAGCACACTTGCAGAGGCAGGATGGTCAAACCAGGCAGACCTGTCTGCAGCCCATCACTAACCTCAAGCCAGGCAGCATCCACTGGGCTCACGGGAGGAGGAGAGAAGGCAAACACATCTCAGCTACGTTTGTGCCAGGACCATAAAACATGGTCCTCTCTTGGGTATGACGGACTAATCAAGCAGCCTATCTGCAATCCATGGGGCAATGCTTTTAGGACAACAACTGTGTAGCGGTTAATTCCTGCAGTTGTATTTGGGAGGGTGCACTGAAAAGCATTTCCCAGGAGCTGGAGAAAACAACCTTCTCCCTCTGGCTGAGCAGACCTTGTCCTAGAGAAGATATTTTCTATAGACAATATGCATTCTGGACTGCTGGGAGAAATCTCCATGCCTGCCAGTCCAGCAAGAGGGATCCCAGGCAGCCCTCTCCCCTAACACAGCACAGCAAGATGGACCCAGCTGCGGGGGCACGGACCCAGAGCCGCAGCCCCACCAAGATGCCTTGAAAGGCACCTGAGATACCCCACTCAGCAACACGCAGGACAAGCAGCCCTGCGGCTCCTCTGCCGGGTTTAAATAAATAAATAAAACCCCCCAAAAGCCCAAACTCCCTGGTCCCAGCAGCTCCCACACAGGCCAGGGCTCATGAGTCACAGCCTCAGCCAGAGCCCAGCCTGCTGCCATGGGATTTTTGCGCAAGCCTCTATCTGCCCAGGAAGAGCGCCGTTATGACACCAGAGGCTCCATTCGAGACAAAGTAATCTCCCGAGATAAGGCTTGTCTGTGGTGAAAGGAAATTGGCTGCTTTGTTTCAAACCAGACCTCCCTCGTAAGTACCTTTTTGCATACGCTTGCATCTCCTTGGCTAAGCCACTCGGCCCCTGGGTCAGCGCTCGGGCTCCTGCAACAGCAGAGCCCAAGAGTAAATCACCGCAGCGGGCTCCCCGCCAGCGCGGGCTGCGGTCTTCTGTGACACAGCCCTCCCTGAGACCAGCTTCATTGGACCCTTTAGACTCGCTTCACATTTCCAAAAGAGGCCACCATCCTCCAGCGCTCTTTGCTCACTGCAGAAGCAAACTCAGGAGCCCTATCCATCAGAGCCTGATGCTAACGAAGACTGGTAAACAATTAGCAATTCCCCCCGACCGCTCCATCAGGGGTTTCTGAAACCTAGATGCGCTGCAGGGTGTTCACCTACTCTGGCTACACTGCAAGTCTCTTGCAAAGCAGCTTTGAGGTCATCCGGGCTATTCAAGTTTTGTGTTATTTTTAGGGCTCCAAATTATGCAGGGATATCCGGGAAGACTTCACAGATCCAGTCCAATTCCCATAGAGTTCAAGACCAAATTGCTCACAAACGCATTTTATCCTCAGGGGCTTTTTCTTAATGTTTGGCTTATGCCCTCCTGCTTCTATTGGTATTTTAATTCTTTTGAAAAAATGTCATTAAACATTATTTTAAAGGGAAAAATATGCTGCAGTCTTTGTGGGCGAAACAGATATTTTAAAGCATTTCCCACATTGGGAATGAAGGTCTAGAACGTGTGAAAAGACCGTTCACATCCTGCCTTTCCTGTTAGATTCAGGCTGTTGCCACTGAGAACAGGGAAGAGATAAAAAGGATGGAGATACTTTTAAAGGTACATAGGCAGGAGAGAGCACGACAGGTGATATAAGTCTTTATGGAGTCTTTGTGGAGATGGCATTTACAACAAAGGTTTGGTAACTCACCCCAGCCCACAGGCAGCACTCAGGTCCCCTCCTAGGTGGGTACCCCTGTGCCCCCTCACATCCCCAGACACCACAGGGGCTGCGCGAGAGCCCTCTGTCCCTGCTGCGGAACAGGGAGCGCATCAGAGACCTGGGATAAACCTCCGCTCTGTGGGTCAACCCCCCGGGCAACTCCTGCCTTTCCTGTCTGAGAAACACTTCAGCTCCATTTTCCGGCTCTGCTCTTTTCTTTCAGTCATCTCATCTCCCAGTTGGGGCTTATGCTGGCTCCTACTCCTTTGCATGTCAATTAGCCCATAACAAAATTCTCATTTGTTTTTTTTTTTTTTCTTTTCACACTACAAATTATCATCTACGGCATAAGCCACTGCTGTTCTGCTCCACGGGCTTAGTCATGGAGGTACCCCGACCACACCACCACTTTCATGAGCTGATTTAGATCACGGATTGCTGTTAACCACTGATGATGACCCTCTCTCTCCATCCCTCTGCCTTTCCAAGAAGATCCACTGAGATGCAGATGCTGCCACCGCAGTCCCTGGCATCACCAGCCCCGTGGGAGCCCCAGCAGGACGCAGGGACTACCGCCAGCAACACTTGCAGATGCCTGAATTTATCTCCTCTAACTCCATGCACTTTCTTGACCAAAGAGGGAAACTATGCGCCAAACTTCAGCAGCTTAATTACCCAAGATTAGCTGGAATAAGTGCCAGGTGGTGTCCTGCAACCCTCTATTTGTGGAAGTGCCCCAGCCACACTGGCCTGGCCAAGATGACTAGAAGCATGCAAGCTGGAGCATCCTTGCTATGAGCAAAGCCAATGCTGGCAGAGAAGGGAATACTCCGCCAAGCTGGAATTCACCCCTCCTCCTCTTAATCCAAAATAGCCCCATTGCCGGCTCATCGGGCTCTCTCCAGAGCTCTGGGGTCAGGCGAGGAGAAAGGAGTCCTAGCGTGGAGATGTCCTGCGAAGGCAGCAGAGCGTCTGCTGAAAGTGGTAGCACTGGAAGGTTAATGCAAAAGGGCTGCTAAGGATTGATAATCATTTCTGCTTTGGTTTTGGGGGCATTTAGGTTTGTGGTTTGGGCTCTTTTCTGTTTTTTGGGGGGTTTTTTTGTAATTAATGCAAAATTGCCTGAAGGCAGAACCAGACACTTGGTTATTGAATCTATACACAAATAAAGTGACTCCTGTTGGCCTGGGGACAGCTGATATATTAAGGGAAGAGCACAGCGACTCCCCAGCCCGTTCATCACGCCGGCGTTCGCTCCCCAGCGCAGCCAGCTCGGCTTGCTGCACGCTGCTGTGCGGAAAACAAATGACACTAACTCACTTGTCTACAGCATATTATGCTTTGAAATATTTATTGCTACCCCAATCGGAAAAAAGAAACATTTCTCTCTTGGACATAATGAAGAACACATTTCCAGTACTTAGCAGCTGGAAGCTGGAAAGGTGGCCAAAGAAAATCCCTCACTAATTTTTTTTTTCCCTTTAAAGTAAGCATCTGGAACATTCATTAGCTGGGGAAGAGGAACCCTCCCAAACCAACCCAGGGAAAGAGTCAATTAAACTTGGTCACAATTCACAGGCAGGAGCTGATAAGATCATATCGTGAGTGTGATACCAACAGCGTGGTTTCTGTCTGCCCCTGGCAGCTCGCTTCCAGTAGGATGAAAAGAGGCTGCTTTCATTTAATGAAATGCAGCAACTCCCCCAGGCAGAGATTTTCAGTGTGGTTTCGATCAGCCACTGAAGTATTGTGGAATTCTTTAATCTCCACCCCACATCTCTTCAGCTGATACACTCCGGGCGATCCTCCTGGGATGCCAAGCGAGCCCCCCTCCACCCCCTCAGCTTCAGGCTGTCCCTGGGACCAGCTCCTCCAGCCCGGGTCGGCACAAGTCCAGCAGCGGAATGACAACTGGCACACACGCCTGCAAGCACGACACCGCTTTGTCCAGGCCAGGCCCTCACCCCAGCCCTTCCAAAGGACCAGGGAACCCCTAATTCCTTTCCTTCCGCTGTCACACCATCCCTCTCTGCACCGTGAGCACATCCCAAGGTCTGGAGCCCGTCATTGATCAGAAGTCACGGAGTGGTGAGAAGGAGCGGGGCTACACAGTATTTGCTAACGCACATCCATGCTCTCCATCATGTCTGAATCGCAACAACTGCAAGCTGGTGCCAGGCTGCCCAAACCTTCCTCCACCTTCGGCACCTCTGCCGGGGGGGCTATGGCAGGTCCTGCCTGATGGGTGCTCCCCGGGACAGCGCTTCTTGCCCCCACACCCCCAGGAAAGCCACGCTGTCGGATGCACCGATTGCTATTCCCAGAAGCTGACGAGAACAGAAACGCTCTGCCCTGGACGGGCTGTCTGGGAAAATGTTTCTCCTCTAAATTTCATGACAGGTTTGAATTCTTTCAGAGGGAGGACTGATGTGGGGTTGTTTTTAAATAAAAGCTGTGTTATTGTAACTAATAACAGGAAATTAATGGCTCGCTGTGTGGCGGGACAGAAGGCAGTCCCTGCGGGGCAGGCTGCTGTCTGTCCCCAGCGTGGCCGTACCCCGTGTGCTGCCTGTCACTGCTGGCCGTGTGGCAGAGGACTCCCAAAAGCACCGCATGCCCCTCCCAGGACCAGCAGCAGATACAGGGGAAGAGGGAAGACACATTCCAGAGCCAAAGCCTTCCTGTGCACCCCATCCGATGCGTCTCATAGCTGGGGGGCAACTAGAGCCTAAAGCTTTTGTTTGGGTCTATTTATCTACCCTGGACTCCAAAGGCCCGTCCAAAATGAAGTGTGCCACCTCCCCTGCCCTGGGGACAAGCAAAGAGTCTCCCCGCTCCCTCACCGAGTCCCTGGCTGCCACTTCCCAGCCACGGGGAGAAAAGCTGCTTCTGGCAAAGGCAAGACATTTCTTTTTGAGAAACAGAATTAGCTCACGCTGTTTTCCAGCATTCAGTTATCTATCTCAGCAGGCAACCGGGCTTTGCCAGAGCAAACAGGACATCAAATAAACAACGCATTAAGACGAAGCACGCTGCGGACACGTGCGGTCGCTCTGGTCTCGAGCCACAGTGGCTCCTGCGGCTCAGGCATCTGCAGCTGCTTTGCTCTGCTGGCCACAGAGCCCTGCTTGTCCCTGCGCCGCCCCAGGGCTGCCCTGGAGGCACTTCGCTGGAGAGAGCGGGTCTCGCTGCTGACAGACAAGCCCAGCTCAAACGCAATAGCTTCACTTAGCTGAGGACTGATGCTTTCAACACACCTCCAGCCATCCTGGTGAGAAAGGTCTCAGCACACAAAGAGGAGGCCAAGTGCAAACAGCATTGCTCCTGTAAGCGCTTCTGCTCAGACAGCATCCGAAGCAGCGCTGTGCACCTGCTCTCAGCTTTAACACTGAATTTCTGGCCGATGAGACGCGTGTGGTGCCCAGCAGCCAGGGACCGGAGGAAGAAGCGCAGCCCAAAACGCCTCAAGCCCAGCGGTGCGTTCCAGGTCACGGTTCTGACCTAGTTTCAGATCCGGGGGGTTTCTATTCGCGGGGAGCGGTGTGGCGGCGCCCGGCCGTGCCGCCGGCCATCCACCTGTCAGCCCCTCTCCCTTTCAGCAACCCGAGCCAGGGCGGCTACGCCACGGAGGCGCTCACATCCTGCCCCGGCCCTGGGGACACCGAGGCACGCGGGGCAGGAACACTCAACCGCACCAGGTCTCACTGCTGACGTGAGATGCGGACACTGGGACAACAAACTCCAAAGCCTTTCCAACACCGGTACCAAAGAGAGCATCCCGATCTGCACAGCAGCCATCTCACGTTTCCTCCTTCCCAGTCGTGTCGGTACGTGGTAACAGATCAGTCCCACCAGCGCAGAAATCCAAGCCGTTATCCCCACTCCCTGCCCAGAAAATAGCATCCCCAGGGGGATTTACTATCCCTCAACACGAGAGAGCAGGACTGCAATTCAAGTACTAGTTATGGATACAGCATAAGCACAGGATTACAAACTCCGTGTGCCCCGAACGCCCGTCCCGTGTCCTCACTGGAGAGGCGCGGGACCAGCAGCCCCGCAGCTCACCTCCACCAGGCTGCAGGACTCGCTCTGCCGCCGGGGCAGGGACAGCGAGAGGGGCAGCTCGTGGCAGGGGACCACGCTCCCCCCCACTGCTGCTGCTCCTCAGAGACACAGAGCAAGAACGAAGGACACCAGGCTGTTATTTTGGAAGCAGCAGCAGCGTTGCTGTAGCCTGTCATGCTACTGTGAGATTAACAAGAAGCTTTTAATGACCTGGTGTGAATATCCCAAAACACCTTTAGAGCAGCTGCAGAGAGCAACCGTTTAACTTCTGCCTTTTGCTGAACACTCACGGTTCTTCTAGAGGCAGGGACCTCGCGAGCGCAGTTCAGCATTGACTCCAGCAGTGTGTATAACAGTGATATAAACACCGTGGGGTCAGTAAGAAGGGGCTGTCGGGAAGAGGCAGCGTCCCTTGACAGGACGCACGCTAACCTGGGCGGGTTTGGCTCTCAAGCTGTACTTCGCAGTGCAAGGGAGGCCACTGTACGGCTCTGCTCCCACGGGGAGGTTTATAAATATTTTCCACGATAAACATTTGTAAATAGTGTCTTTCAACTCATCCGAGAACAGATTCTTGATCTCCTGTTTTCAAAGACAATCATCATCTTCAAAGGAGGGAGGCAAAGCCACTCATGCAAACAGGGTAGCCACAAGCAATCCACACTGTTTGGCACTCCTCTCCAAAGCTGTTGTGGTGGGTGTTTATAGTAGATGGTGTGTCTACCAGCGCAGGCAGAGCCGCCCCTGCGATGCCTCCCAGCACCGTTCCCAGGCGCAGGGTACGTTGCCCTGATGGCCTCTAGAAATCGGATCTGCCTGGGGAAACGCGATCGCCTGCACAGCTCCGCTGCTGAGGGACAGGGGTCGCATTCTGCTAAGATCGCAGCAAAGCAGAGTGGCATCTGACTCTGAACCTCAACGCTTCATGAAATCAATACACGGGCTGCGGTAGTAATTTTGCCTCCTCTGCTCTTTGAAGAGCTCCCTCCCTCCCCCTCTGTTGGCCGTGAAACCAGACTCTGGGTGGTCCCTTCCAAGGCTGTAAATTGGCTTGTTGAAAGCCTTAGCAAAAGAAAGGTCAGATGCCTTCTAAACTGAGCAAACCCAACAGTGCTACACAACTATCTGCACATTATTCAAAGCAAATGCACATCCACACAGCTGCCTGCACCACACCTCACCCGGATATACCCACGTTGCACGGGTTTCCCCCAAAACGGCACGTGAAGATACAACTCTTAGCGCCATACCCCAACCCTTCAGCGCTGGCTACAGAACGGGGCAACGGTGGTGTGAGCTGTGGAGTTACTGCCCTCCGCTGCAGACGGTGAACCCTCATAGAGGAACCAAACCTGCTGGGAAGCAGATCTCGGACTCTGCGCTCTCCAACTCGCAGGGCCAACAAGCCCCGAACAGTAAGACGTCCTTGCAAGGAGCAGCCATAAACCCCAGACTCTCCTGCAGGCTCAACCACAAGAGAGCAACAGCGCACACAGACCTGCAGGCACAGCCCTCCGCACCAGGCACAAGGTGCATCCAGGGCCTGGGGGCTGCCAGGAGGCGACTGCACGCTGCAAAGCCACTGCTGAATGCTTACTGCAGGAAAGGGAAGGAAAACATGGAAGCAACTCCATTACTTCTCATCAGACACAGTAATGTAATGAGCTGGGCAGGAGAGCGGCCGCACTGTCCTTGCAGACAGCGTCACACGCGACCGACGGGCACAGCGGAGTGCGTGGGACTGCCCAGCCCTGGTCTGGATGGAGCCACGGGCTTCACGGACAGCAGAGTCCTGCCCCAGCGCCCACAGCACACCAGCTGCAAAAGTTCACATGCTTACGGGTCCCACTCTCTGCCTGGAATTACCGAAAGCACTTCCCAGGACTTCACAGTATCCTTACTCTCATGGCTGGAAAGAAGGAGAAGACAGAGACAAGGGGACAGAGCGAAGGAGACCAGACCACACAGACACTTGACAGAGACCTTCAAGCCAGTTTTCAGCCCCTTTCCACAACCTGACATCCACATGAGAAACGGCAACTTTGTGCCGCACCAACATGCCGCAAATCCTACTGCCGCAGACCCTCAAGAAAAAAAAAGGGAGGGGAGGAAAAAAGAATTGCCTTGCAAAAACTCTAACTGCCCAGCAATTCAGAAAAACCCAACCCTCCTACAGGTGCTCCTGCTGCTCCCAGTCCTGCCTGCCTGTAAGCCATCCAGCATCACTGCCGGGCAAACAGGCATTTACAGCTTGCTCAGCCCCTCCTGCTTCCCTGCTCCCACTGCCCAGCCCTGGGAAGGAACAGAGATAAGGGAGTGCTACAGAAAACACAAGGGCTTAAGAAAGCTGTGATTTAGTGGAGATAAAAGGTCTGGGCGTGTAAGCATACACCACTGAGAGCAAGACCACTGCTGGGAGAAGGGAGGGCATGCGCGATGGCATTTGTCCAGGGTGGGGGCACGGCACAGCTATGTCATTTACTTGGGAGGTTAAAACCAAGCTTTTTAAGCAATAGCTGCATTGTTATTCTTACGGCACCCCAGTTCCATGAAGCACGGCCTGCCATGGAAGCGGCTCTCTGCGGGTGGCTCGCAGATGTCAGAGCAGCCCAGCGTGGTGCAGAGAGGAGCTCAACCAGTGTCCTGCTCCTCTGCCCCGAGGCCTGGGGTAACCATTGAGCATTTCAGACAAAAATCAGCAAAGAGGGGAAAAAAAGCCCTTGGGTGTTGCTGCAGTACCCACCTACCCTCCCTGGAAGCAGACCTGCTTCTCTGCTGGGCAGGCGACAGCATTTGTCAGTGCGGGAGGTCCAGAGCTGACCTCTCCTCACATGAAAAGTGGCACACAACTGACTGGAGATTGCCTTGTGCAGCCGCATCACCTCCGGGGAACAGTCTCCAGTGCTTCTGCTCATGGTGCGAATTCAAGCTGCACTCTGGATCGTGGATGTGGTGGTAGAGATTGGGTGCTGGAGGAGAGGATGCTGCTCCACACCCTCTGTGTTATACCAGCGCTCCTCTGGCTCACACTGACGGTGTTTGGAACCCAGCCTGACCAAAAGCTCCCAGCCTGCTGTTCCAACAGGCACCCCTCCGCAAAGACCCACTCCCAAAATTGTGTGAGACAGTCTTCTTCAGCCAATGAGCCGAGTTCACGAGAAGTGGTGGCAGGGGAATAAAATAAGGAATTAACTGGATAGAAAAATCATGTCTCCAGACAACACGGGCCTGGCTGTATGGAGAGGTGATCCCATCTCCGTACCAAGCTCAGACAGATGGAGGGAGCGTCATAGAAATGAAACTGTGACTGGGGCTCTGCAGAGCCCAGGCCAGCTCCAGTCTCCTCCCCAGTCAATCTGAGCCACGCATTTCAGCTGCCAGCCACAGGGATAACGTAAGCCAGGAATAACATTTCCGTGTAGCCCGTACCCTGAGCACACAATTCCCTGGGTTCCTTAATAAGGCATATTAATTTTTCACACTGTTAAGGGGAAAGCAAACAGTTCAGGCATTTCTGTTCCTACATTAGGCTCTCGAGCACATTTGCTGCATATCTTATCAGCACAGCTTAGCAGCCTTTCTAAGCTGTTTCAAGACTTTGGCCTTCAGAAACCCAGAGATGGGGGTGGAAAAACCCTCTATTCATACTTACCAAAACACAGCACATTTTCAAGAGGACATTCTTACCATCCAGAGCAAACAAATGTTCCCAACTGTACATTCTCTGTGTTGCTTAAGTTACAGCAATACCAACCCAGGTACAAGACAATTTAAATATTTTTAGGAGTTCCTGGGCCAGTTTACAACTGAAATGGAGAAGCCAGACAAAAGAATACTTGTCTCTGCTTTAGAGGCCTTGCAGGATGGTTTACACCTAGAGTTTTACAACCACAGCGATGTCAGCTGGGACCACAAGCTTGTTGGGACGGGCTCTCCAGAGCGTGCTGGGAGCTGTACAAATCTGGGACCTGCTCCATGACCTTCTTCTATTCTAGATCCCGCAGTACTAAAAATAGTTAAAAAAAATACTATACAAGAGCTATAAGACCCTTTTCAGTACTGACAGAGCCTTGCTGATTTGCTAAGTTTATTCAGGAAGTCCTTGGCTAAATCATAGACTGAAAAAAGAAACGAGTCCTCTTCCATAGGATACAAATAGGATTTTGTGCTTTAGGCACTAGACGAGACTTGCAACAGCTTCTGGGTTTTTTGTGGCCAACAGTGCATTAGATGTCTGTGAAGTTCCCAGAGGTATCCGGGGGGCCTGGGGTGGCAATGTGAGGATCCCACTACAACACAGCACGCACACACGTAAATGCCACCTGATTGACTATGACAAACAGAAGCCAAATCTTCCGTCTTGCAGGGGACAGTGGGCAGAGAAAGGTGTAGGAGCATCAGCCCAGGCGCCAGCCCCGTGCCGTACCCGCTTCACCGAGGAAGAGCAGTCTCTCGCTCTCCATACAGCCCGTAGCCCCATCACCCACAGCCCCGGACTTCACTGCTTTGGCCGTACCAAGGAGTTAAAACCCAGACACTGCAACCCACTGCTTTTCTTACCACCATCATTACAGCGCTGAATTTGCAACAAAAAGACCTTCCGCAATCATGGCAGGGCTTGGGTGTCAGCAAGAAGAGCCTCCAGCCACAACTTGCTGAACGGTGCAGGGGCAACCATCTTCCTAACCACACAACCGAATTCTTCTAGAAAACCCAGGCCCATTGCAAGCTCAGCTTTTAATTCACCTAAAAATACCCCAGGACCGATTTTAACCTTGACAAGGCACAACTTGTATGGCTGTGACGCAGCCATTTCCCATCAAAGAGGATTTCAGACCCAGCCTGCCTGAAGCCCTCCCAAGTCTTCTCTTCCCTTGCATTTATGGGATTAAAAAAAACAAAAAACCCAAACCTCAATGTCATGCATTTAACTTCCAGAGCTGCAGGAAATCCACTCCGAGTCGCGTGCCAGCTTCAGCTCCAAGCGTTTCCTTGGGCTGTCCTTTCAGTGACAAGGAGAACAAAGCAACCTTGGCAACTGGCCGCACTCCAAGCAAATATTTCCCCCATTCCCTTGAATGGAGTGGATATCCTGTCGCAAACCTGCGTGCATGGGAAGGGCGAGGAGGGGACGGAAACGGAAGAGGATGAATTAGCTAAAAATTGGCACAGAGTGAGAGGTCTCAGCTTGCCACCAAAGCCACTGAAAGGCTTTTCATTGTAGGTGACCAAATACTGAAGATGAATGACTCACACAAACCTCAGAGGAGTCCCAAGCTCTCCGGTACCCAAGAGCAGTATCCTCCCAAAGCCTTCCTCCGTTGCATTTGGAAGATGATAGGGATGCTCCAGCTCTGATACCTTATTTCTTTCTGCTTGTGACCCCAGCTTTAGGAGGTGGCAAAGGCCATTTCCTTGCTGCCCCCCATTCCCTGTCTTCCTTACTTCCACCTTGGCCATTCCCAGGTGGTTTTGGAAGGTTTTGGACCACGGTCAGGCAGCAGCTCCAGGCCCCACATGTACAGAGAAGGGCTCCAAGAAGAAAATTCTCCCCCTTGCACCATACCCCACTGAACCAAGCTTCCAGACACTTCAACATCATCGCTTTTCTGTAATTCTTCTGCACAGTTCCTGCAAGCCTTGACAACACTGGGTTTAAAGCTACAGTTGTTAGCAGATTTCAACAAAGCCAAACCCAACACGTGCAAGCAGGTTTATTCTAAAAATCTGCGTTATAGCCATGCACTACATTAGCATTTGTCAGCAAGATTCCCCACCATGACACTGCCATTCAGAGCCGGGTTAGCTGACCCAGGAGCCCCGCATACCAGGGCCACGGCAGGATTAACATTCCCAATGCCATTGCTAACAGCAGCAGAGATCTGCAGCTACAGAGTTTGCGCGGCAGTTCTTGCTGCTGTTCGGACATACAAGGCTCACAAGAACACGGGTTCTGTACTCACGATCCCCCAAGAACGTATTTACAGTCCCATCTACAGAGACTTGAAGTAAGCCTACTCCAAGGCAGAAAGCAATGACTGGTAAAGAAAGAAAAAAAACCCAAACCCATCTTGGAGTCCAGCCAAAAATCTTCGTGCCCACTAAGTTTGAGTAGATGCAGACTTTGCAAAAGCCTGGAAAAGGATTAAGCAACAGCTTTAGCAAACAGCCAGGACAACAACAGTGAAGTCATGATGAAGCCAGTGATACAGATTTCTGTTTGCAGTCATGAGTCTGTGTTTACAGTTTGCAACTATGTGCAAATACCAGAAAGCCATTCTTTCCCCCTTCCCATCGGGGCTTGGCATCATATCCACTTAACTAGATCCAAGAGATGCCTACAGCAGCATGCCAGCTGCTTTTTGGTCACAGGGCATGCTCCGCTCCACAGTGACGGGAACTTGTCGGAACCCATAAATAGAGCTCAGCTGAGCGTGTGCGAGGGAGAGCTCCGTATCAAAGCAGGCAAAGAAAGAAACGGGAAAGAGCAACTAAACGCACGTGTGAAAAATTGTGGCAGCTCTCAAGGTTCGGCTGTTTGCTTGTCACTGCAGGGGTTGTGCAAGCAATCACTGAAAAGGCTCAGGATGCCACGCAGAAGATGCAAAATTATCCTCAGGCAGAGCACACCAACTAGAGCAGAGCTATACACGCAGGCTTCGCCAGTGAACCTGCTCCATCAAAGGGCTGGGTTTCAGCAGACACGGGTACAATGGTAAAATCAGTTACAGGCAAATCTTCTAGCATAAAGACAACTTATTGTAGGGGAGACTGTTCTAATTTCCAGATAACCACACACACCATGCAACACAGACACACGTATGCTTGCAACAGGATCAGCTCATTTAACCCTGCTGGCACAGCCACAGCTCCTCAAGGTGGATGTGGCTGGGAACAAAAGGTAGGATGCTTCCCCCCACATCCAGGAGACACACATCTCCCATGAACGTTTTGTTATTCGACAGAGAGGACAAGACAGTCAAACTACCATCCTAACACCGTCCTCCAGGAGCTCTGACTGACAAGCCCCAGCAAGTCTTGTTGCAGCAGCAATTCCTGGCCCCCGTTACCTGCTCGTCCTCGCTGCCAGAGGCCATCACCCCTGCGCAGACCTGTCAGGAAGGGGCACGTCCCCTCCGGAGCATCCTAGCCGTGGTACCACCATGCTGGCAGGCAGTTTGCTACACACCCTTGCTGACATCAAGTAGGCGATACCCAGTCCACCTAGAGAACATGACCTTCTACGGAACACAAGATAACATCGTTCCTCCCATCCTCGTCAGAGTCTCTGGTGACCAAGCCCCAAACCACTATGCCCTACGTCATCCTCACCTTGTGCAGTCTCATCCATGTGCCACTCTCAAGCCCTTGTCCTCCTCCCTGGACCTCCCAGGATGACAAAGCCCTGTTCCAAACTCTCCCCTCTAACCATCCCCTCAGCACGCCTCCAGAAGCACAAACTCAGTTACCAGGACTGTGTGAACAGATAACATTTCCCTAATTAGCTGACGCTGATCTTGACTCTATTCATAAGCCATTTAGAAAGACTCTTCTGACCCATCACCCCAGGCACGCGCCTCTCACCTTGTGTCTTCCTGCTGGTCTCCCTTTTATTTTATACCAAATGGGAAGCAATGTACTATTTATTACACTGCTTGGCATCGCACATAGGAGGGGAGGTCTGGAATTTGAAGAGCACTGAATCCAGAAAACAGGAAACGGCTGAGGATCAAGGCTGGGCACAGCCCGGAGGCCCACATTTATGACTATAATAAAAGGATAAGGCAGAGATGAAAGCAGGGCTGAGCCAGGCTTGGTAAAGCATCAAAAGAAAGGTGCGGGGGGCTAGAGCAGGCTTGAAAGAGCAGAGGAGCTGACTAGGCAGATGATCAGAAGTGTATTTAGCATCCTCCCTGCCAGCCCGGTGGATCTGAGCCAGGACATAGCTGCGCCAGAGCTGGGGAGGGCAAGGACGGCTCCCGGAAACCTGCCCCGGGAAGCAAAACCAGCCCACTTGAGGGGCTTCTCATCGTGATCAGGACGAGCGTCAAGAACTGAACCAACGGTGCAATGCCACAGGATGAGCGTGTCCACCAGCCCACGCCAGGGTCACGGGAAGAGCTGGGCTGGCGGCACCTCCAGGCTCCCAGCCCTCCCCTTCAGGAGCGTGCGCTCGCGTGTGCGTTCGGAGCACGGGTTCGTGGACAAGCCAAGCACCCCCCGCAGCGGTGGGGGATGCTGACACTGGCTGGAGGAAGACAATGGACAGAAGAGAAGGGCTGCACAGGGCCAAGCCAAGAGCTGTCCTGGAGGTTTGGCTCCAGAAATCATTCTCTTCCGCAAGTGACTTTGTGCTTGTTGGTCTGGTGCTGGGCAGGATCCAGCCTGGGAACAAGCTGCACACAACAAAAGGATGACAATAGATGCAGCATTCCCCTTTTGGAGACGGGACAAGCTGAAGTGCAGAAGACACTAACCCACCTACTCAGGTGCCAGCAGGCTCCACATCAGAGCTGTGAACCTCTCCGATTCCACTGGGTGCACTGACCTTCACAAAACGCTCCCTGTAACATCTGTCTGAGTAGGAAAACACAACTCTCCAGTAAACAGAGGCCTGACCTGGACAGTTCTCCTCTGTTTTGACTTGCCTGGTACACTCAAAAAAAAAAAAAAGCTGACCCCTGGAGCACACGTATCTGCACACACTCACACCCGACCCAAGGCACGCTCTCGATTACCAGCCCAGCCAAGCAGACACTTTCCAGGAGAACAGCAAGAAATCACAAGGCTTGCCTTCCAGCTATTCATTACAAACTAAAGCCCCCATACGCCAGCTCCAAGCTCGCCTGACCTCTCCCCAGCTCCTGCTTGCCCCCAGGCTTTCTCCTAATCTTTGAAGAATCCCTGGGAGTGGAGCAGGAGCTGGCAGCCTGGTGGGGAGGGGGAGCTCCGCGGCAGGAGACCTCACCATCAGCCTCCTCATTTCTCATCACACCAAAATTAAAAATAGGCAACAATATTGAAGGAGAAATTACAGTGGGAATCTTGCATGCGCTTTTTAGAAACACAGTAATTATCCTTTCATCAGTCATTACCTGGAGCTGTTCTGCGAGGGGAGGCTGAGGCTTATTTTAACACCTGAATTCTCCAGAGCTGGATCAGGTCTAGGCAGAGCAAGCGCAGCCTCTGGGGAGATTAAGCCGTGGAAGCACAAGGGTCATTTGTACAAGAAGCAAAGGACAGGTGGAAACATCCTCCCTGGAGGCCACAAAGGTGCCACGACGGTGAGTGATGTGTGCAGAGCATCCTGCTCCCCTGGGAGCCTGCTCTTCTCTGGGCTCACAGCCCCGGAGACGTGAGACATGGCAGGTCTTTTGGGAATCAAATGTTGCAAGTGAAATGCCATCTACTCATTGCAGCCCCTAGAAAACTGATTTTAAGCAGCACTGGTTCATGACATAAGTAAACGTGACATATAATTAAAATTCACGTGTCATCCATGATTTACCTAAAGTGATGTTCTGCACACCTTTTCCCTTCCAGCAACCACCACCAGCACGAACAAAGAGGAAAGAAATCTCAGCCTTGGCTGTTGTGGATCCTGGAGAGGGGAACTTGGCACCCGACTTGGCAAGGCTGTTTGAAAACTAGAGGATGGGTCTGCTCTTGCGGCTGGAGGAGACAGATCCCCACTTGATTAACAATCAGGCACTCCCTTCCCGCTCACCTGAGCGGCTCCCGCGCAGCCACTGGAGCCAGGAATCTGGTGGGAGCTGGCAGAAAGCACAGAAAGGTTGAGAAAGGCCAAGCGAAGGCAAAACCCTCCCCTCATCTGCACAAAAAAAAAAAAAAAAAGCAAAAAAGCAGCTGCTGGTGCAGGTCAGGGGAACTGCAACTTTGAACAAAACAGAACAGCCTTCACAAGCTAAGTTATTTCAAACAGTAAAGGGGGAAATATATGGGGGGAGAAGAGAAGATCCATACACCTGGGCCCAGTGCCAGCTCCTAGCGCTGTGCGCGCTCTCACAGTCACACCTTTTCTGCTTTTCCCAGAGAAGCATTACAAATATGCACCCCGCTTCCACTTGACAGTCATGTTAAAATACAGCAGCACTGAACAGGCTCCGTAGTTAAAGGGGAGCCACAGGCTATTTCGTTCAGATGGGGGAACTAAGATTCTGAAGTCTGTAAATGAACAAATAGAGATCTCGATCTACTTTTGGAGGATTTTATGGCAATTGCAGAGGACTCCACACAGGAGGAGAGACTGTAGGCTCAGCTGTTGAAAGCAAAAAGGATTTCTGCTCAGCCTGCTTAACACGCTTTATTTTTAATACAGCTTTTCCTCCAAGGGCCAGCAAGCAATTTGGAGAAAGAATGCCTTTGTTAGAGATTTTACGCCCCAGCCCTCTACTTAAGGTGCAAAAGCTCACAGTAAATGTCACTAAGCCCTCCTACCCCTTTCCCACAGTGGTGCCCCAGCGCAGCGAAGACCAAGTAGACCTTACAGGATGAGAAATTAAAAAAAGGTAAAAACTAAGTAAAAAAAAAAAAAAATCTTAAATCTTCACCCATTCTTGCAATGCTCCAGGAAAAACACACGCCAGGCAGATCAGGCAGCCTGTGGCCCCAGGCTGTGCAGTTCCCAGCCATGTGTGCTGGGGAAAAGGATGCAGAAAACATCCCCAGGGGGAAGGGAAGGAAAGGAAGAGACTTGTTTCAAGCCTCCCTCTGTGGATAGCAGGAGCGAACAGGATGCTTCGGAGGGCAACGCAGGCAGCAGCTACCTCACTCAGAGGCAAGTAAGAGCTCTCACAACTGAAACAAAGGTGCAAAAGGAAGAAGGTGAAAGAAGGGAGAGGTTTTCAGCTGAAAATTCGTAATGGATGACCATCACCCATCTCCCATCCCAGGCTTCGGGAAAGCAGCCACTAGAACAGCTCCATTCAAGAATAACCGTGAGCTTTCTCTTGGGATTTGATGAGTTTTCTCATCAAGAAGATTTTTTTAAATTAGTTAAGCCAGAGAATAAACATCAGATTCATCTGTGTGCTGAAGGCTTTTGCTGAGGAGAGGGAGGTAAGCCTCAGCCCATCAGTTTGCAAGGCTTTCCTTCCAGCTGCCTTTCCAGGAGGGCTCCTGAAGATCTCCACCAGCAGCTTACTTTACTACTTCAGTTAAATGAAAATAAATGGGAGGCTAGAAACTGAGGCAAAAGAAAATTTCAGAGCACCATGACACACAGGGTACTAGGCTCTGATTCAGTGGTGCTCCTTTAGCATTAGGCCAGGTGGCATTTTCACCTACAAAACCCAGCCCAGGTCTACCAAAGATGAGTAGGAATTTAATATTAATTAACGATAAATCAGTCGCACAAAGAGGATCGACTTGTTCGTGCAAGTCAGGCATTCAGCCCCATACCCAGAACCTGGAAGCATCCTGCACGTCTGGCTGTTGTGCGAAGCTGGTTCCGAGGGGCCACGCTTGCAGTGGGAAAGGAAGGAGCTTTATGCCCTGGAAACGTACCACAGGAAAAACACCCACCTCCTCTTGAGAGGAGTTTCACACTGAAAAAAACAGCAGCCTGTTGCCCAAGGGCTGGAGCGTCTCATGTGTGTTGTGCCAACAAACACCTTTACTTTGGAGCTAGAAGAGCCTGGCGAGCTGAGGTTAATCAGTGTAACAGAGGCCAGAAAAAATGGTAACTTTGGCAGATCCCATTGTAATTACTAGAAAACTCAAGAGCTGCTTCTCAAGGCACATGGTAAGCTATCGATCTACTCCTGTGCCTAGACACATCTTACAGTGACTACAAAACACACCTTCAGACTGGCCTGGCAGCCCAGCTGACAATCCCCATCTTTTCCTTTCCGTCTTCATGAGTTACCAATGAATGCAACTCTTATTTTTCTTTTAACCCTAAAGGGAGCTGCATCTTAAGCAGTAACTACCTGGAGCTCTCCAAAGGAGGAGGTTTCTAGTCTCTCCTTGGTGGCAGAGGTGAATGGACACACATGTTTCTTGCCAGTGACAGGCGTTTAGGGGAGGTTGCATGTCCTCTGTGCAGCACTGCCAAATTAAATACCTTTGGGTTGTAAATTAAAACCCCCTGCAAAGCTTCATCCTGAAATTCTGCTGTTCTCCAGTGTCACCGGGGCCAGCAGACTCCGGGGGTGGGGAGAGACGAGGGATGCTATCCAGCCACCTTCTCACTGCAGTAATTAACCTCGAGCAAGCACTGGCACGAAGCTCCTGCTCTTGCACGACTGCGAGCATTCCTCTCCGCAGAGTTTATCATAAAGCACCAACTATCCATAAACATCTCTGGGAAGGGCTGGCCTGGGTTCACCTTCACGCAAGGAAGATGTCAGGCCCTGGCAGGGAGCCAGCCATTCATGTTTCTTAAACCTCCTGATTTTTGTCAGCTCTGACTCAAACGACCTTCTTGGGGAAAAAAAAAAAAGAAAAAGAATCCTCCATCACACCCCTTCCTCCCCTCCACCCACTGTGGCACTTAATCACAGCAGGATCACTGGGGACAATTCCCATGGTGGCAGTGAGTCACGGTCTCCTGTCCCTCTGCTCCCTCCACTGCCCCTTTGTGGCAGAGGCACTTTCCCATTTCCAGCTGGTCTGGAGGCTCCGGGCGGGAGAGGAAAGATCTTGGAGCTAAGCAGCAGCGGGGCAGGCTGAGGAGCCTCCGTCACACCATGGGCCTTTGCCCTCCGAGCCAGGCAGGATGGCCAGTTTTGGGGGGACAAGTCCGGATCGTGCAGCAGTACCAGAGCACACAGCAGTGCCCTCCCAGCACCCCTCAGCTCTTCCACCCTGCGAAACCTGAGCCGCGCTTCATCGTGGTGCCATGACCTTGTATTTCGCAGCAAATCCATGCAGTGGCCCAGCCATTCATTATAAATATACCAAAGTTTGAAGCACAAGGTCGTGAGTAAAAGCAAGAAAAAAAATTTAAATAATTCTCTCTTCATACTCCCCCTCCCCAGCAGCTGCTAAAATCCATTTAACTTTCCTCCTTGGAGCTGTTTGCCACATTTCTGGCGCTCAGACCCAGGTCTGACAGGGGAACCCTCAAGTGACTTTTCCTTCTCTTCCAGCTTCTCCCCCCCCCAATTCTGAGAAGAGAAATTACTCCTCCCCAAGGAGACGGGAGCAGACAAGGCACCAGCAGGAGCAATTCAGGTCCAACCCCCCCCCAGCAGATCACCAGTCCCAATCTCTCCCCATGCTGTGGTGGGAGCTCTGATCCGCCTTGCTGATGAAGCCGTTAAGATTAGGCCACTGCTGGATGACGTGATGCGAGTGTTTAATATACTCACACCAACCGGGTGGCCAGCCTGAGCCGCTCTTTCACTTATTTCCTGGCTGTGAATATTCCTCCCTCTCTCCTTCCCACAGGATTTTAACATCCCTGTGAGGAGAGCAAGCTCCCAGCCAGCGAAAGCAAAGACCAACAGGCTGCTTAATTAACTGCCCCTCTCCCAGTTGCCACAGCCTTGCTAGATGCTGGAGAAACCTGATTCCAGCTGGTAATTAAGCACTTATGGCTGGAGAGGGACAAAGACAGCAGGGAAGCACAGCATTAAGGGAGGGGGCTGACACCAGAGCCTCCTGTGCCAGCCCCTGCTGCGTCCCTGGCAAAGCACCACGCCATCAGCACCAGCGCTCATGATCCCCCAAAGGGACAATAGCTTTTAGTGGCCGTCTGTCCCTTAAATTAAATCTTAATTGATCCAAGAGCTCCCTAGTGGGTTACAGAGAGCAAGGAGAGGACTTGTTTGCCAGCCAAAAAAAAAAGCCCTGCTCTCAGACATGCCTTTGGGGGTGTTACCTGTGCTGTTTCACAGGTATCCAAGGAATTTGCAAAGCCTTTGGCTGCCAGGTATGCCGGCCTGATCCGGCACTCGCCCTGCAGACCCTGCTGGGTCCCAAGAACTCTTTTCATCTCCCATTCTTTCAACCAGCCCCAACTTCAAAAGGAGGAAATTAGCGATTTTGTAACATTTCATCTTGTTTCTATTGCCTGACCTACCAAAACAAAGGAGGGAAAAGCAAAGAACTAACTCTCACCAGGAGCATAAACAGGTTATTATAGCAATTACATACAAGAAGGGCACGTATAAAGAGGAAGCCACTGAAAATGGGCTGAAGCTTTAGGTCTTGCTCCTGGGCAAGCTGGGCAATTGCTGACTTTGGGAAGACGGGAGGGAAGAAGAGCATCCATGAGCCCAGAGAAACTCCCCACCAGGTGAAGCGACTGCAGCCAGCACCACGTGGGCAAGTTCTGCCACCAGCCCTGCAGAGCCGATGGTGCAATACCACCCCTCCGGGTACCGAGAGCAAATTAATCATAGAATCTTTTTGGTTGGAAGAAGCTTGGGAGAGAAAGGCGGGAGAGAGTTTCAATAGTGGTTTGAGCAGTACTGTAGCCCACCCCCCTCCTTTATATTATTCCCAGCTCTGTCTGCCAGCAGCGCGTCTCTGAAGGCTGCAAATCCCCAGGTGAGCCAAAGGCAGCAGCCTGCAAGCACACAGCACAGCTGGGGTCGCTCTGGCCTGAAGCCAGGATGCTGCCACAGAGAATAATAAGAGGAGAAGCTCCACAGGAAAGCTGGTCTTTGAGAATCCCTTTCCCAAGAAGCAGCGAGCCATCAGAAAGCCGCTTGCAGGCTGGCCCTTGGTCAGAGGAGGGAGTGCAAGCCATCCACCCACCCACTCAGCACCCCCCTGCCAGCTGGGAGGTCTCCAAGAGACACAGCAGATGCCACCTACACTGGCTAACGGGATCAGCACACTGTGTGCGGCCCGGGAGGCTTTGCCCACACAGCTATTACGCGACGCATGATGTGGCCCGGGCGTTAGGAGATATTTTGCTGGTGCTGTGTATAGCACAGCTTTAGATAGCTGGAACTCATGGGAGAGAACAGATCTGTGGATTGTGTTTAAGAGGCTCCAAACAAATGCTACAAGCAGGGCAGGGAGGAGGTCAGAGACAATCCCGGGGAGCAAAACGTGCATTTGGAGGATCTAACAGAGGGTATTGTCATCAATACATCCCAGGTATCTACAGCTGTAGACTTGGGAGTCAGACGCCTTACAAACAACGGTGATAAACGAGACTTTACCCCAGCAGAGAGAGTGAAAAAGCCACCTGCAAGGTCGGGGCAAAGCCTCAGTGCCCTGACAAGGCTTGAAATCACTGCAGTCAGTGCAAAATCCCAGCTAAAGTGGCACTGCATTCGGCCCCTGAAAGGCTGCCTGAGCAATCACAGCAGCCGCAGGAGTGATCCGTCCACCGCTGCACTGCACAACTGCCCCATCTCACAGCCTGCCAGCCAAGGAGGACCCGAACTTGGCCTTTGGTGCTGCAGGGCTCACAGCAGAGATTAGGGAAGCGCAGCAGAGGAGGTGAAAACCCAGCCCTACCTGTTCGCAGGGACACTTCAGTAGTTAACTGCTGAACTGTCTCAGACTACCGAGGCTGCAAGGCACTGCAGAGGAAGGGGGGGGGTCTCATGCACCCCCTGCCCTGGGCCCAACATTGCAGAGTTCCCCCATCCAGTAGCGGAGGTGTTTTTGCTGATGAATAGGAGCGGCAGAGGAGGTGGTGGGGGCTGGCAGCCCTCACTATTACTATGTTAATGCCCTTTGACTTGCCAGCATTAGGGACCAAACACATCCATTGTCATTCTTTGTCTTTTATAGGAAGATCTTCAGCAAGGACTTGCTGGTTTTAGGTTTTTAAACACACCAGTTAAGTTTTACAGCACAACCTTAAACTCCTTAGGGCTGTATTTTCCTGTTCTGGAGTGAAACCTTGCTAACCAGCCCCCTTTGAGAGGGAGGTACCCTCTTTAGGGGAATGGTACCTGCACAGTGTGGTAGGTTTCCGTGAGTGACTTGACTTCAGGGGAGAAACTAAATAGTAACAGCAAATAGCACAGACTGCAATTAATACAACAGACAGACAGATAAGAGGTTTTTCCTTCCATATTTTAACCAGAGCCTCCTGCCCTGTCATTAAATGAGGAGGTTTTGTCTCACCCTGCCAGCAAGGACCACTGAAGGACTTCAGAAACAGAGGGGCAGGTCCTTGCCAGCATCATCTACAACACAACCGAGAAGGACTTGGGTTACCTGTCCAAGGTCCAAAGTGACGTTGACCTGGTTGAACTCCAGCCCCCGGGAGAGAGGGGGGCTCTGCCACCAGCGCTCTGTCCCGTCAATGGCGTTTGTTATGGGGTGGGCCTTGTTGCTGTTTGCGGAGGAGCAGATGTCGCAGTACTGGCCCTGTTGGAAAGTACAAAAAGAACATTTAACTGTAACCAGAAAAACGTGGCACAAAGCAGACAGGTATCGCAACAATTCAGAAAATACCTGAAAATACAGAATATACGTGTACGCCTGCTAATATAAATCAATACATAAACTTTTTGTTTGCACCAATTTAGAGCATGGATGGAAAAAGAAAGAAAAAAGCTCAAAACCCCCACAACCAACAACCCAGTGTAAAATTTGGGCTGCTCTAAGAAGCATCCCTTCTGTAGTTCAGGTAAGCACAAGCGTTGGCAAAGGGACCCAGACAGAGACCTGGTTGCCAGACGCAGAGGGAGAAGCCACACTGCAATGGGGCGCCATAGCTCAAGCTCCAGGGTCACCAGCTCCTCTGCCAAGGCTACCACTCAGCCCTACTGACACCCGGGATCCTGACCCGGACCATTCAGTCATTCCTATGGACCCAGGCTGGCAGTTCTTCTGCCCAACTCCCTGCAATCCGTTTCTTGTCAACCTATTCATTTCACAAGGATAGTCCTTTCAGCTACACTTTCTAAGCTGAACCGTCTAGCAGCCAAGTCCCTTTCGCTGGCGATGCTGCAATGCAAGGCCAGAAGGGGACGGTCCCCGCTGTCAGCTGGCCAGGGACCCAGCTGCAATCACTTTTCTGCCTTGCTTTTGTGGCGCGGGTGGCTTTGTCAGCTCCATGGACACGCTGCCAGAGAAAACAGCTCTGCAACTTTAACAGCACCTCCTGAGCAGGATCAGACAAAGACCTAAGCTGTTAGGGGCAATCCTTTCTTTCCTATTTAATGCACAAATGAATCCGACCCGCTCTTAAGGAAACCTGCAAATAGCCCTGAAAATTGGCAAGTTATTTCTTCTGTGGAGCCACTGTTCTGTCACTTGAATTGCTGCTAGAAGGGAACTCGGTTACAGGCAGTTTTCCTTTTAAAGGCGCAGCTATCCCCAGGCAAGCAAACTGCCCTTGCTCTCCCGGCTGAAGCCAGCTTTAATATTGTATCAGGTACGTGATCTCAAGGCAGGCAACCTCCTTCCTGCTTACTCCATCTGCATCCCCACAAGGGCTGAGGCAAGACAGAGCCACCACAGAGAGTGTGATTCTCCAAACTCGGAAGGAATCTCAGTGCAAAGAAAACTGAGATTTCACAGCATTCTTCCCCACAGCCACGTGCTATGTTATTTGCAGGCAATTATGCAAGGCAAATTGTCCTGAACAAGAACACCATTTAATTAACTCCTCTAGAGATATGAAAATGGCCACAGAAAAGGGCAGCTGAAAGCATCCAGGTAGCCCTGATGCCCATGGAGGGAGCCCCCGCCGCACAGAGAGGTCAGGACAAGGCTCGTTGGAACACGCACGGCGCGAGGAGGGAGAGCAGACCAGATAAAACTGACCCAACTCTTCAGCTCAAACCTTTAGCAGGAACCGGTGCAACAGGTTGTGTGGAAATTTCTGCTGCACAATACACAACACTGAGGCGGGGAGAGAGCGGGGCAAGGTTACAACGTGGGGAATAAATAACAAAAATAATAAAGTGCTTTCATACTTTAAATTCTTGCCACAGATGGGAAAACCATTTTGAACTCAAAGTTCACACTGATGGGCAACAGTCAATTCAAGTTTAGTAAGAGAGGACTGAAAATTAGGGTCAGCTGAGCCACATTTGTAATGCTGCTGCTATCCCTCCCCGCTGCCCAGCAGCCTGCCCGCGGTAGCTGCCACTGGGCTGGTAACACATCAACAGCTGAACTAAGTTTGCCATTAAAAGTGCAATTAGCCCCTCTGATACACCAGTTGCTCATCAGTTATTTCATTAGAGCCAGACCTAAACCTGATGAGAATCATTTCCAGCTGCTCCTATTTTAGAGCCACTCAGGCTCCTGCACAGTGCAACAGATCTCTCCAGGGAAGAGAGAAGTTCTGACATCAGCAGAGGATTTTAATTAAAAAGTAATTGTGAGCTGCAGGCTTAGTGCAGACAGCAGGTTGCCAGAGCAGAAGCATGGACATCACCAAGGAAGAAAGAACTTGAGCAATGCAAGGAGTTGCAAGGCAGCTTAGAGAACATGAAACTGCCACTATCCCAGCAAACCCAAAGGGAGAAAGATAAGGAGGAGGTCTGAATGGAGGGCTGCTTCCAGAGACCTGCAAGGCCTGATCCTGTTCCGGCTCACATCAATGGGAACTTTGAAGCTTCCCCTGAGCATAAAGGCCAGCCTGGCACCCCACTGGCATGGCTTGCCTGGGGACAGCAGATGGCTTTGTCCCGGTTTATCTGGCCCTGCCATGACCCAACCTCAGCTCTCCTCACCTCATTTATCAGAAAAACCACAGGGAGTGCGACCCAGCCTGTGCCACCGGGGATGAGGCAAGAAGGGCAGGAAATGAGGGGAAAAAAGTAATATTTCAGACAAGGAAAGTACATGTTTGCAAGCTGTTAGCGGGGCTGTCCCGGCAGATCAATTGCTCACACAGCTACGCAGGTGCTGTCTCACCAGGTGCCTTTTCTGCAGGCAACAGGAACCTCCTCTGAAACCCGTATGTCTTCAGCAGCAGTTAAACCACTGGAGTCCAACGCTGTCATATATGTAAACACCAAAGAGACACATACAGAGAGGTACAACACTAACCGTCACCCAAACCGCAGGGAGCCCGGGGCTGAGACAGGTCCCTCTGCCCCGCAGCACCACGCACAAGAGACACCATGGGATAAAGAAGAACCGAGCCAGGTGGTCACATGTGACTGCAGGATGCCAAAAAGAGAAAGACACTTCATTCGGAGACATTCAGGTATGAAACAGCTTCAGACCTCATCTGTTACCAACACCTGGAAGAGTGAGAGGATGAGACCTCTGGTAAGCACCATCACTGCTCTCTCCAGCAAGCGTAACTCAGCGCTGCAGTTCGACACACCAGCAGAGCAAAAGCAGCGCTGATTTGAAATCAGTGAGGTTTGTTTTCACATTTGTAAATTCTGAGGTCTATAATTGCTTCAATTAATGCTAGTAACTTCCCTTACTGTTATACAACTAATCTCCTGAAATGAAGCAATCATCTACAGCCCTGCCTCGCTTGGCAGGTCTCTGGAACAGCCCCCAGGCAGCCGGGTGGGATGGGGAGCAGAGCACAGGGCTATGCCTTTGCAGAGCTGTCTCTACCTCGGAAGACAGAGCTATAAGCCTCTTCGGTAAAACTTGATTGGAAAAATAAACCTATAATATCTCTTGCCTCATCTTCAAGATTTTATCATGAAGGTAGGATTGCCCGTGCTGGTCAGCGAGTGGGACAAGGGAAGCAAACCTCCGTGGAGAGTCACTTTCAGCACACCTCAGCATTGCCACGCATCACATCCTTGCAGACTGAAAAGCCCCCCCCAGGTTAGAAATGCTGTCTTCTGTCAGAGAGCCCTGAATAAAGCAAAGGAGACTCCTTGAAAAGGTTGAGAGCCTTCCCACAAGCTGTGCCAAAATCCCTGCAAGCATCTTTAGGACAGCATTATTTCAGAAAGCTTAACGATTATCGACATTTTAAGACTATCACATTTTAAAGTCAATGATCTCCCTTTCCTGAAAGTCTTCTACAGTGTCAAATGAAAACAAGCAGAAAACAGAGAACTGACTGAACTCATTGACTAGACTACTGTATTACGGTTTATGCAAGGTGTTTAGTCAAGCAAACATCCCTTCACCACCTCAGCACGTGGAAATCTCTTGGCAGGTCCCAAGAGGCATTTTTCCAGAATTTCTGACCAAAAAACCCCTTACGCCACAGCCACACCGTGCATGAGCAGCACTGAACAGGTGAACGGGGAAGGGACCCGTCTGGTGGGACACGCAGGCAGCGAGGACGTGCATGTGGAGTTCATTATTGTCGTTTCAGTCTGCTCAAATTGAACACTTCCCTCCTGCCTCCCTCATTGCTTTAGTCACCGGGTGGTGCCGAAACCCCGACAGGGGATGAATTGGGAACTCTGACCTCTGCTCTCATGCCTCCTATTTCCTCCCCTCCCTTTTAGGTGCTGCCTGTGGTCATGGAAAGGAGCCACTACAAAAGGATTTTTCGAAAGCTTTCAGACTGACCGAAGACCACTGGCCTGGGAAGTGGTGCTCAGATCAAAGCGACCCTGAGCCAGAGCTGCAGAGGGATGGGAGGGGGTGACCGCAGAAATCGGCGGCTGTGGAGCAGGGAGGCCAGGGGGATGTGCACACAAGCGGTGCCAGGAAAGAGCTGTGCTTGAAGGATGAGTTACGACTGCCCCCAGAGCTGGTACAAGCCTGGAGGGTTTATTTTAGTCACCAGCATCCCTAGTGCAGTGTGTCGTGCTAAGCTGGCAGTGTGGCCGCAACGCGGGTGGACAGATGCAGAGCGATAAATGCATACCCGCAATCGCCAGCTTTTCCAAGCAGTCTTACCCTCCCAATTTTGCTTGGCAGATCATTCACATTTGTTTGCGAGTAGGCATAGTAGCAGCAGACAGTTTACTTTTCCTTTACTACCTTTGCCTCACTGTAGGCACAATTACTACATCGAGATCCCTATAAGTCTCCTGCTACTGGTACTTAAAGCAAAACTTCTTCAAGTTACATTATCTTACAGTGCAGCAAAGTGAAACAGATCACTTCAAAAGATGGCAAAACTCAGAGGAGGAGGAGATGTCAGCTTTCTGCCACCCAGTAACAGCTTCAGCAATTTCTACTCCATACAGAGCAAAATTCCACATCATAATCACACAATAGCCAGAAAATTCCTTGTACAGCACTAACTCAGGAGAATGCGGACAGAATGAGAAAAATGCTTGAGAGATCATCTTATAACAAAGGCATCCCTACCAAAAGGCTCCATCCGAGAAACTGACAGTTATCCCTTGCTCTTCCTCACTGTTACACGCCACAGGGACACTGCTGTGCCTCCCCGGCAGCAGGTGAACTGCCACCGTGACCCTCACCAGCAACGAGCAGCAAACGCCGGGGGCTCCGTGGGGGCCTGAGGCTGCGCTTCAAACCAGAGCCGCTCTCCCCGGCCTGGGCTGCCCTGCGGGTCTGGAGCTCCTGCCACTAACACTAGTGTTTTCCAAGCCCGTTTACAGCTGTTCTTTCCTCTTTTCAGGAGAGCCATAGCTGTTTTTTGCCATCTACATTCCTGGCTGCAAGCTCCCTCCGCTTAAAATGGGACCCCTGCGATGAGTCACCCGACATTGGCGTGGAAAATTCACCCTCCCAACTTTCTCCCCCGCTCATCCCAACGCCCCACCGAACACGCGGGGAACGGCGGAGCGCAGACTCATAGAGGTAAATTTTATCACGTTCATCACTGTAGGTCCCTGACGGGCAGAGGAATTTAGGAGATGGTTCGCCCAGGGTTTGATAAACGTAAAGAGGCGGTAACTTTAAAAATAACGCCGTGGGAAGGGGGCGAGCGGCGTTTCACGCGTGCGGCTCCGGGCAAGGGGGGAGAGCGCGAGCACGTGCGTCCCGT